>CM053026.1:527687760-527923969 GCA_028564925.1 Lithobates sylvaticus | reverse complement strand
GGCCTGGTCCGTTAGGTAGGCGCAGATAGATTTATTGCACCTCAGGGGTGCATAGCAGACGGTCGCACACTTGGCGCTCCGTTCCCCATTGCTAGTTTGTTACATATGTGTGTACATGTTAAAGTGCATATTGCAGGGACCTGCTAAAGTATTATAAGTCATATGTTTAAATGCATGTTACTATTTATTTTCCTTACTGCCAAAGTAAAGCCAGTTATTCTTATCTCAGCAGTCTGCTTGTGAGTTCATACCCATTACACTTAGAGTATAAGTGATATTTTTATGTGCATAGATACATACCCCTTTACTAACTGTGCCAGAGCGGGTAGAGCAAATTGCCGGGGGTTGGTGGAGCTGTACTCAGGGACCCAAAACAAACCAGCGGCCCTCTTAACTGGGGGTATCGCTACACGTGGGGGCTCGTAATCCGGGATCCTGAGTCAGCGGGAAAAGCCGCCAGAAGGTACCGGCATGGACCCGATAGAAGTGGGACGGTGGTCCGCAACATGGGCCACTGATCCAGCCGCAGCAGCAGTCATTGAACTGCCAGGGATATGGCAGAGAGAGGCAGTCAAGCAGCTCATAATGTCCCTATCCCCATGCCAAAAGTCATGGATAATGGACATGAGAAATGATGCTGGGTATACATACGCCCTAATAGAATGGCAGGAAGAGACTCCAGAGCAGTTCAGGAGCCAAAGCATACGAGCACCGGATGGTCAGACCTATCAAGTGCTGCATGCGCTGCCGCGCAAGGGAGGCTGTTCCCCAGTGAAAACTATGCTATCCCCAAAGAAGGAAGAGCAGAAGGGCGCGGAAAGTCCCGCACAAACTACCCTTAGTGCAGAACTGTGTGCTGTCCTAGGGGAGATTGTGACTCAGTGCAGAAGAGACCCCGGGGATTACCCAATGTCGGGATACAGGAAACTCCGGATGTTTTCAGGGAGGACACCTGTACCCTCGGGAGAAGAGAGATTTGAAGAGTGGTTAGATGGTGCCACGCAGGCCTTAGAAGAATGGGAGGTCCCAGAGGGCAGAAAGAAGCAAAGGATTGTTGAGAGCCTAAAAGGGCCTGCCTTAGAGGCCATACGCAATCTGAAGACAAGCAAAAAGGATTGCACTGCCCAGGATTACATAGACATCCTGGAAGGTGTGTTTGGTGGGACAGAAAAAGTCACAGAACTTACCTATCAACTGGAACACTGTTACCAGAAGACAGGGGAGAAGCTGTCGGAGTATATGGGACGTATAGACAAGATCCTGCATAGGATTATCCTGAAGAAGGGGATAGATCCAGGGAAGGTAGATGAAGCCCGTGCCCAGCAGGTGATGAGGGGAGCCCAACCCCTGGACCCTGTCGCACTAATACTACGCACCCGGCAGGATGGGAAGAGCCTGGACTACCCCGATCTCATCCGAATGGTCAGAGAAGAAGAGGCCATGTTGGAGGAGAAACGGGAGAAGCAAGTGATGGGGTCTACAAAACTTCCAGTGGCCACGGTCAGGTCGGCCTTAACCCCTGAAAGAGAGACAGAGGTAGATGCCCTGAAGTTGCAGATGTCCCAGATGATGGAGATACTGACATCTCTAGTGGCGAAAGAGACGCCCAGTCCCAAGAAAGAAACAAGCAGGAGGGAATTATTTCCAGCTGTTTCAGCACCAGCATCCCCACCTGACTACGGTGAGATGATCTGTTTTAACTGTGGAGGAATTGGTCATATTGCAGCTGTATGTTCCAGTCCCAAGAAGAAGAAAACAGAAAGTCGCCAGCCGGCGGGAAACGCCAAAGGGCCCCGGTGAAGGAGTCAACCGGGTGCCCATCACCTTCAGTGAGCTCCAAGAAGCATAACAGGAAAAGAAAGCGAGGAGATCAAACCCCTAAAAAGGGACCCAGGGATCCTCAACCAAGGTACACTCCAGAGAAAGGGGGCAAGACCCCTCCGAAGAAATACAGTACTCCTAAACGAGAACCCTTAAAAATGAGAGATAACAATATCCCTCAACGGGTTCACACTCCCACTAAGAGGGGAAAAATTAATGCATACCAGGCTCAAGAAAGGATCAAGCGCAAACCAAGTGAGAAGGAAAAGAGTCCAAAGAAGAGGACAGCATCAACTCGGCCCTACCCAGAAGAGCTGGTTGGCCCATCTCCTACTGTACCCATCCAAGTGGAAGGAGTGTACACGAAGGCCCTCCTAGACACTGGAGCCCAAGTGACCCTATTGTACAGGGACTTCTACGACAGATACCTGAGTCATCTGCCAATACAGAAGATAGAAGAGTTGGAGATAAGGGGATTGGAAACTCAGAGTTTCCCCTATGATGGATACCTACCCATACGGTTGACCTTTGACCCATCCGTGGCTGGAAAGGCTGAAGTGTTCGACACCCTGGCAGTGGTGTGCCCTCGTCCGCCTGGAACCAGCAAGACCTCCCTGATTATAGGGACGAACACGGACCTAGTCAGAAGGCTTCTGACCCCCCTGGTGAAGAAAGAGAATCTTTCAGCTCCCAAGATCCATCCCATGCTGAAGGCAGCCTACCAGCGGTTGGTCCTAGAGCAGAAGACCCCAGGTGAGGGGATAGGCAGGGTATGGAGGCTTGGAAAAGAAGGAGCAGTGTTACAGCCTGGAGAGGTGACCTGCATGAGAGCCACGGTGAAACTTAATTGGGAGCAGCCTGGCCCCTTTGTAATGTTGGAACCCGACCCAATGGAGGGTCACTCAGGTCTGGAAGTGATACCAGAAGTAATCTCATTGAAGGACCTGAAGAAGGCAAGAGGAAGAGTCCCTGTCAGTGTGAGGAACCCCACGGAGAAGCCCGTGGAGATCCCTGCCAGGATGCTTCTGGGACAGGTGAGTCCTGCTGTCCCAGTAGGCTGGTCAGAAGTGAAGGGGACGGGTGAAGGAGAAGATGTTTGGAAGAAACTCTCCATGGAAAACCCAAACCTACCTGGAGCTTGGAAAGAGAGAGCCAAGGCCCAGCTGACCAGATGGGAGAAGATCTTCTCTAAAGATGAGTTTGATGTGGGGTGTGCGAGGAGTGCCACCCATCGAATCCGCATGCAAGAGGACAAGCCATTCAGAGAAAGAGTCAGGCGAGTCCCGCTAGCAGATCTGGAGGATCTGAGGGAGCAGCTTGCGGAACTGAAGAAGACGGGAGTGATTCGGGAGTCCAGAAGCCCCTATGCCTCCCCAATTGTGGTAGTCAGGAAGAAGAATGGGTCATTGAGGCTCTGCATTGACTACAGAACTCTCAACAGGAGGACCATTCCTGACCAGTACACCACGCCAAGGATAGAAGATGCCTTGCAGAGTTTATCTGGAGCTAAGTGGTTCAGTGTGATGGACCTCAAGAGTGGGTACTATCAAATCCCCATGCATCCAGAAGATAGAGAAAAGACTGCCTTCATAACCCCAGTGGGATTCTTTGAGTTCAACAGGATGCCTCAGGGCCTATCTGGAGCTCCTGCTACGTTTCAACGCCTAATGGAAAGGACAGTGGGAGACATGAACCTCATAGAAGTCCTTGTGTACCTGGACGATGTCATTGTCTTTGGAAAGACTTTGGAAGAACATGAAGCCAGATTGGAGAAAGTATTGAAGAGGCTCAGTGAAGAGGGACTCAAACTTTCTCCCGAGAAGTGTCGGTTCTATCAGTCTTCTGTGAACTATCTGGGACACATAGTGTCTGAAAAGGGAGTGGCTACAGACCCTGAGAAGTTGGAGGCAGTTACTTCGTGGCCAAGACCCACAACAGTTACAGAACTTCGGTCTTTCTTGGGGTTCTGCTCCTACTACCGCAGGTTTGTGGATGGGTTTGCCCACATTGCAAAACCCCTAAACGAACTGCTCAAGGCAGAAGGAGAGGAAGATGGATTGGGGCCTAGGAGGCCCGGTGAAACGGTCTAAGACCAATGGAACTCAAGGTGTGAAGAGGCTTTCAGAACCTTGAAGAGAAGTCTCACCACAGCCCCATTTCTGGCCTATGCTGACCCCACTAGACCATATGAGCTACATGTTGATGCCAGCCATGAGGGCCTAGGTGGAGTACTCTACCAGGAGTATGAAGATCAGCTACGACCAGTGGCCTATGTGAGCCGGAGCCTGACCCCCTCCGAGAAGAACTACCCCACCCACAAGTTGGAGTTCTTAGCCCTCAAATGGGCAGTAGTTGACAAGTTGAAAGACTATCTTTATGGGGCCGAGTTTACTGTAAAGACAGATAACAACCCCTTGACCTATCTATTCACCACCGCCAAGCTGGATGCAACTGGACACAGATGGTTGGCGGCGTTGTCTGGATTCAATTTCAGCCTCAAGTACAGACCAGGGGCTGGAAATAGGGATGCAGATGCCCTGTCCCGAAGATCCCATGTCATGGTCGATGACTGGGAAGACTGGACCCAAGTGGCACCAGAAGGGGTGCGAGCCCTTTGTCAGGGGGCTGAACTCCAAGCCAGAGGAGGATCCAGAGCTGAAGAGATAGGAGTTACCACAGTGGGAGTCCCAAAGTGTTACTGTGAGGTAACTCAATTAGAAGAAGAGTGTCTACCGAAGCTGTCCAAGAAGGAGTTAAGGTGTGACCAATTGGAAGACCCCATGGGGAGATTGGTCCTGGAAGCCCTGGAAAACAAGAGTCCAGAGGGACTTCGCCTTCACCCTTCCAAAGAAGCTCGCCTACTGAGGAGAGAGTTGGACAAACTACAGGTGCATCAGGGGGTGGTCTACCGAAGGGGCCCCTCTGATGGCTCAGAAGACAAGTGGCAGTTGTTTCTCCCAGAAAAGCATCGAGAGACTGTGCTGATTGCCTTACATGACCATCATGGTCACTTGGGAGCAGAGAGAACCTTCCAACTTGTCAGAGACCGGTTTTATTGGCCCTGCATGAGGGCCGAAGTGGAGGAGTATTGCCATTCCTGTGCAAGATGCATTCAGAGGAAGACTTTACCCCATCAAGCTGCCCCAATGGGCCATCTACAAAGTCAAGGCCCAATGGATCTGGTATGCATTGATTTTCTCTGCCTTGAACCCGATCTGAGTGGATTGGGAAATGTTATGCTCAGGCTTTCCCAACCAAGGACCAGAAGGCCTCTACAGTAGCCAAGGTACTTCTGGAGGAGTACTTTGTTCACTATGGACTACCACAGAGAATCCATTCAGACCAAGGAAGGGACTTTGAGAGTCGCCTGATCAGGAAGCTACTAGATTCTCTGGGAGTAGAGAAGACTAGAACCACACCTTATCACCCTCAAGGTGATGCCCAGCCTGAAAGGTTCAACAGGACCCTATTGAATATGTTGGGAACTTTGGAAACAGAGAAGAATCAACATTGGAGTCAACACATATCAGCTCTGGTACATGCTTATAACTGCACAACCAGTGATGTGACAGGTTTTTCCCCTTACCGACTTATGTTTGTGAGAGAAGCAAGATTGCCAGTGGATTTGGCCTTTGGCGTTTCCTTAGACCATGCCTCTGCTGCCTCCCACAAAGGATATGTGGACAGACTGAGGCACAGTCTGAAGATAGCTTATGAGAAAGCTCAAGCGGCCTCTGACCAGAGGGGGGCCCGAAATAAGAGGAACTTTGACCTGAAAGTTAGAGTACAGGACCTACAGCCTGGGGACCGTGTACTGTTACGCAATCTAGGGATCCCTGGAAAACACAAGATTGCTGATAGATGGAGATCAGAACCATATATCATCTGCAGAAAGTTACCTGGATTGCCTGTCTACAAGTTAAAGCCAGAAGGAAGAGTGGGGCCTTTGAAGACCTGGCATAGGAATCATTTGCTCCCACTTACTGAAGCAGTCAGAATACCTCCAGCAAGAGACTTACCTGAATCTGTTTCCATTCTGGATACCCCCAGGCCTAACACTAGATCTCAGACATCCCAAGCTAGGGATGGACAGGACCCCCAACCAGAAGAAGAAAGAGGAGAACTTGAATGGCTATGGCCTTCCTCAACTCCAGGAAATTCCGCCATAGACCTTCCACTTGCTGAAGATGTGGAAGATAACACATTGAACCCAGAAGCTACAGAGTTTGTTCCATTCAATGTTGTGCCTGAGTGCTGGGAAGATATCCCTGGTCTCTACTCAGGAGAAGAAGAAGTAGATGTTCCAGAACCAGTGATGTTGCCAGAATGGGTTCCTGAAGAAGTGCCAAGAGAACAGAGAGCTCGCAGAGTTGTGAAGCCTCCCAAGAGGCTAACTTATCCTCAAATGGGAGAAAGTTCAGAGGACTCTGTTACCACAGCAAGGAGAAATGCTGAAAGCCCTGACCCATCCACTGTTCATTTGGTGGAGGGCAACCCCAGCTCACTCTCTGGCACAGTTAAACAGGTCGCCCACACTGAAGTGACCTGTAGACAAGACAGCTCCCCATCTTATGCTAATTGGTGGGAAGCTCCTCTGTCTAAATTATGTGAACGTGTTGTTTCCAAGGAAGCTTGTAGTTTGAACAATGTCTTTGGGGACCAAAGATTCAAAGTGGGGGGAGTGTGTAGCGGGGTCGTACCCCTTTTAGTGGAGAAAACTACATTCCCCATAATTCCCCAGGCTCCCGGGCTGTTGGTTTCCGCCCGAGAGGCTTCTGGGGGAGGTGATAAAAGGGAAGAGGAGAGACCGCCTGGTCCGTTAGGTAGGCGCAGATAGATTTATTGCACCTCAGGGGTGCATAGCAGACGGTCGCACACTTGGCGCTCCGTTCCCCATTGCTAGTTTGTTACATATGTGTGTACATGTTAAAGTGCATATTGCAGGGACCTGCTAAAGTATTATAAGTCATATGTTTAAATGCATGTTACTATTTATTTTCCTTACTGCCAAAGTAAAGCCAGTTATTCTTATCTCAGCAGTCTGCTTGTGAGTTCATACCCATTACACTTAGAGTATAAGTGATATTTTTATGTGCATAGATACATACCCCTTTACTAACTGTGCCAGAGCGGGTAGAGCAAATTGCCGGGGGTTGGTGGAGCTGTACTCAGGGACCCAAAACAAACCAGCGGCCCTCTTAACTGGGGGTATCGCTACACACGCTTATTGGCATATTTTCTTTGATTGTAATATTACACTTATTCATAGACTGTCGAAACCGCCCAATCTACCAGACAATGTTCCATGGGACACAATAGTTCGCATTCATTTCTACCATATTTAGGATAAACTCCTTTGGATGACCAGGAAATGACCAAATGACCAATCACTAAGCAATATACAGGCCTATCCTTTTTTGCTGATCTGTTCCAATTCACTCTCCTCCAATGCGAACATCTTTCTACCATCACCAATGCATTACATATCGTTGGGGTAATCCTATGAAACTGACAATCACCAAAGATGGGAAAACCCACATAATCCACTCCCTAGTTGAAGGCCTAGCTCTCCATCATCAATGGGATATCCTGGACCCATAGGATCACCTTCGTCAGCAACCTCCCCACCACCAAGCACCTGAACCCTGAATGGCATGCTGAAGATATGGTCACTTGTTTTACTCCTCTGATTTCACATATTCTACTTGCTCCAGGGATGTCTCCTAAATGCATGTCCCCCAAGGCATCTGTCTTCTTCCAGGATTACAGTGAAGGTCCAGTCCGTTGGCCTCTTCGAGCCTCTTTATGCCTGTTTGACTCTGCCGCCTGTTCCGCTGTTTGAAGAAATTGCTGTGGTGATGGTGGAGAGGAGGCGAATATACTGTGGATGACTACAGGCCTATATATTATTTGTATCTGGTGAGTGTACCCCCAAAAGGGGACGACCATCGCACAGGGTGAAATCTTTGGTGGATGGCTCTGATTGGCTATGGATTTATTTTATAGAACTGTCTGACACACCGTATACATTTGTCACAGCTGAAGAACTGTTTACTCATCTGCACAAGCTCACATGGATTTTATTCGTTTATTTATTTAATTAATTTAATCACGGACTGAGAAATTTTTTTCATTAATTTATTTACTCATTATTGCTTTTTATATATTTATTCACCATGGGTTGTTGATTTACTCATCCAGATGGATTCATATATGTACATAATATTATGCAAAAAATAATCACGTATTTATCAATATATTGTGGTTTCACATACTGAACTTTGAGGTTCACATTTTTAGCGCTGCTACAATTTTTTGAAAACACGCTTATTGGCATATTTTCTTTGATTGTAATATTACACTTATTCATAGATTGTCGAAACCGCCCAATCTACCAGACAATGTTCCATGGGACACAATAGTTCGCATTCATTTCTACCATATTTAGGATAAACTCCTTTGGATGACCAGGAAATGACCAAATGACCAATCACTAAGCAATATACAGGCCTATCCTTTTTTGCTGATCTGTTCCAATTCACTCTCCTCCAATGCGAACATCTTTCTACCATCACCAATGCATTACATATCGTTGGGGTAATCCTATGAAACTGACAATCACCAAAGATGGGAAAACCCACATAATCCACTCCCTAGTTGAAGGCCTAGCTCTCCATCATCAATGGGATATCCTGGACCCATAGGATCACCTTCGTCAGCAACCTCCCCACCACCAAGCACCTGAACCCTGAATGGCATGCTGAAGATATGGTCACTTGTTTTACTCCTCTGATTTCACATATTCTACTTGCTCCAGGGATGTCTCCTAAATGCATGTCCCCCAAGGTAGTGCTCAGCACCTTGTACCATTTGTTTGACAATCCTTTCCCTATAAGCCTAGAAAATGGTCATTATTGTTTTTTAACATGCAATCCCTATTGACTTTAATGGAGTTTGGATTTGGAACCTGAACTTTAGTAATGTTTTCAAAACTTGCCTTGAACAATAGCCAGGTGCATTTTGTATCACTACACAAAATATTTGAATTCTTTTGAAACATCAGTAAAAAAAATGGGTTTAGGGTGTTGGTGGTGCTAAAACACCATAATCCTACAAAATATTTGAGCAGAGCACATGGACAAAAAAATTTAAATTTGCAACTTTGAAACAGTTGTGAAAAGTTGGGAGTAACAATAGGGTGGTGCTTGCATCCTGTATGGGAAGAACCAGACATGTTGGAAAAAAAATTCTGAAGCCTGCTGCAGCTAGGCCAAAATTCTACAGGGTGGGATGTCAAATATTGTTGGTGTATGGACAACTGGAATTGCCTCTGAATTTCACCCAGCCAAATACTGCCTGGGTATGACCATCTTTAATGGCCGTTAAGTCGTCTGGCATGAAGATCCTATAAGTCAGGGTACTAATCTAAGGAGCATTGCCCAAAGGAATCATTAAAAAAGGCCATTCATTTTGGAGTTTGGCTATAACCCTATTACTGCCACCCACGTATGTCATATGCTGGTGTGTGTGTGTGTGTGTGGTATATAAATGTGACACGCTGACTGCCTGCTATCAGATGGCAACAATCTGCTTCCACACTCCCCCATTACTGCGAGCACCTCCCCTGCCCGCATTATTGCTATGTTTCCTGTGCTTCACAAGATTGTGCTGGGGCAGACTAACTTAGGTTGAATATACTGGGGACAGACAATGTTCTGGCGCTACATGGGCAGGCAGTGATCCTGTGGCAGCTCCACTGAACCCTGCCTGAAATCAATGTGAGAGACCACTGGGCAACATGTTTCTCACACAGCCAGCTTCCTATTGATGTTCTCCATTTCATAGAGCCATTAACAGCCCAGAACTGAACCCGCTCTCAATCGCTTTCCCGCTTGCTCCAGGCAGACACAGACACTGACACAGGTAATGGGAACAACAAGCAGCATTCTTCCTCTCCTACTGGGTCAGACCTTGACCAGAATAGCTTTCTTTTGGTGGTATTTGATTGCCTCTGCGATTTTTATTTTTTGCAATATAAACGGAAAAAGAACGAAAATTTTGAAAAAAAAAGATAAATAAGAAAAAGAAAAACACAGACTGTAGTAGTCAAGCTATTTGCTGAGAGGCATGTTGAGCCCAAAAAAATAAAATAACTGAAGCAGTGAATAAATCCATTTCTCAGGGGCTGGAGCAGATCATTAAGGAAATACAGAATCATCCTAGCAGGATTAAATTAGCAGAGGAAAGAGTCTCAGCACTTGATGATGAGCTGGAGAAGGCTACTCTAATTATAGTACATCACAGCCAACAACAACAATAATTTTTTTATCCCCGTACTCAGAAGAAGCAACAGAATGTATTTTGGGGTGTATTTCCACATATGCCCATGACATGTTTGAGCAATATATCATTTAGTGACAACTTTTGTGTAAAAAAAATATATATATATTTTTTTTCATTATTCAATCTCTTGGGACAAAAAAATTAAATATTTAATGGGCTCAACATTGCTCTCAGCAAATAGCTTGGGGTGTCTACTTTCCAAAATGGGGGTCATTTGGGGGGGGGGGGGGGTTTGAACTGTCCTGGCATTTTATGCACAACATTTAGAAGCTTATGTCACACATCACCCACTCTTCTAACCACTTGAAGACAAAGCCCTTTCTGACACTTTTTGTTTACATGAAAACATATTTATTTTTTGCAAGAAAATTACGTTGAACCCCCAAACACTATATATATTGTTAAAGCAAAGGCCCTACAGATTAAAATGGTGGGTGTTGCATTTTTTTTCCCACACAGTATTTGCGCAGCGATTTTTCAAACGCATTTTTTGTGGAAAAAATACACTTTTTTTTATTTTCATACACTAATACACACTATATTGCTCAAATTTTTGATTAAATAAAAACTATGATTTTAGGCCGAGTACATGGATACCAAACACGACATGCTTTAAAATTGCGCACAAACACGCAGTGGCGACAAACTACATACATTAAAAGCCTTTAAAAGCCTTTACAGGTTACCACATTAGATTCACGGAGGAGGTCTACTGCTAAAATTACTGCCCTCGATCTGACCTTCGCGGTGATACCTCACATGCATGGTGCAATTGCTGTTTACATATGACGCCAGACCAACGCTTGTGTTCGCCTTTGCGCAAGAGAAGGGGGGGGGCAGGGGTGCTTTTTCTTTTTTTTTTTTTTTTTTTTTTTATTTATTTAGCTTTTTTTTTTATTTTTAAACTGTTCCTTCCATTTTTTTTCTTTGTTATCATTTTTATTGTTCTCTCAGGGAATGTAAATATCCCCTATGATAGCAATAGGCAGTGACAGGTACTCTTTTTTTGAAAAAAATGGGGTCTATTAGACCCTAGATCTTTCCTCTGCCCTCAAAGCATCTGACCACACCAAGATCGGTGTGATAAAATGCTTTCCCAATTTCCCAATGGCATGGTTTATATCCGGGAGGGGGGAAATTCCCTCCCACTGCTTGTAAAAGCAGTCTAGAGGCTAATTACCCGTTAAAATTGCTTTTACATGAAAGCCGATCACTGGCTGAAAAGAATGATACCAAGATGATACCTAAACCTGCAGGCATCATTCTGGTATAACCATTCAAAATCCAGCAACATACTGGACATATATTGTAATCTTTTTTTTTCATGCAGCCTCTTGGCTGAACGAAAAAAAAGAGATTGATTGGTGGGTATGCCCACCATTAGAATACCTCCCTTCATCCACCCACTTCTAATGATGGGCATACATGCACCATTTATATATGCCGAAGCATGGGGGCATCCTCCCGCAAAAGTTATGCCATGTACACACGGTCGGACTTTTCCACGGGGCAAGCCTCCATCGGAATTTCGACCGTATGTACGCGGCATTAGGAGCCAATCGCTCCTCCGCCCCTGCTGCCCCCATGCTTCGGCATATATGCTCTTTTTTTTAACTGTGGTGGTGAAATCACCACCTACAGTGTTGGAGTCGCGGCTTTATGTATCGTGGGAGCAAACGCTGTTGCTGTCAAGATAAATAAATCCGCGCTGCAACTGAATGGCGCGCCTGAAAACAAAAAAATGGTTAACAATAAAACACAGTAAACAAAATTACATACCTGAAAAGCAAGCATGATAAAACATAATAAAACATTGCAGAATAGAATGGAGTAAAAAAATCGCAACAATAGAGAGAGAATAGAGAGAGAGAGAGAGAGAGAGAACAATAAAACGACAACTATTTTTGTTTTTTTTATTTTATATATTTTTTTGAGATTCACAGGTAAAAAAGCTCCTGACTGTTAGCGACTGAATCAAAACGCTACCACAAAAAAAATGTTAGCGATCACAGGGATCAGGCCTGACTCTGCGAGCGCTGCAGTTATGTGTGCTTAGTGTTTTGTAAGTGACAGTGATCGATCGATACTGCACTTGGGTGGGTGGGGTGGGGGGGGCTGGGCGGAGGGGGAAAACGCAGGTGCTAGCAGGTATCTGGGCTGATCCCGCTAACAATGCGTTTTTTGGAACCCTAAACTGCTGGGACGCTAGTATAGATCTGATCAGATCAGATATTGATCTGTTCAGATACTGTACCACTAAGGGAGGTGTATGCTTTGCGCGTGGGTGTTTGCGGTGCTGGCACTAACCTGGGGCGACGCAGACCTTATTTGACCCTAAAACCTAATTGATATCACCCCCCGGGCGATCAGGGGGTTAAACCGTTATTGGGTAATAAATGGCGGGTGCCCTGACAGTATGGAAAACAAACTAACTAACCAGCGTCACCCGTAACAGTTATACGGTGATCACTGGTGAAAGGGTTAACTAGGGGCAATCAGGGGGTTAAAACCTTTATTAGGTAATATATGGGGGTACCTGACGCTATATAAAAACCTGACGGGGAACCTAAGTAACAAAATAACTAACTGGCTAACCAGCGTCACCAGTGACACTTATACAGTGATCACTGGTGAAAGAGTTAACTCTAGGGGCAATCAGGGGGTTAAAACCTTTATTTAGGTTGTATATGGGGGTACCTGACCTATAAACCTATTTATGAACCTATATAAACCTGGCGGTTAACCTAAAAAAAAACTGGCTACCTAGCGGCACCAGTGACACTAATGCAGCGATCAGAAAAACTATCGCTTAGTGACACTGGCAAAAGGGGGTGAAAGGGTTACCTGGGGGGCAATCAAGGGGTTAAACCTTTATTAGGGGGGGGTAGGGGGCTACCTTAGACCTAAAGGGGCCTAAAACTAACTGCCCTGACAGTTATTACAGTCACATTGACACTAAATGCAGTGATCAGTAAATAAATGATCACTGCAATTAGTGACACTGTGACTGGGGGGGGGGCAGGGGTGATCTGGGGGGTGATCTGGGGGTGACAGGGGGGGGAAATGTGTGCCTATGTGTACTGGTGTCAGTGTACTGTTTGTGCACTAACCTGTATGTGTTCACTCCTCGGCGTCCCGGTCTTTCTGACCGACACGCAGAGTGTGACATCACTTCCTCTGCCTGTGTTTAGCATTACACAGACAGGGGAAGCATCTGATTCGCCAGGGGAGATCGCGAGGAGGTGGCCAGAAACCACTGGCCGTCCCCTCATCCCGGATCGCTCCTGAAGTGATGCCGACAGTCCACGCCGGCGGGGGGGGGGGTCCGATCGGACCCCCCACCCGCCGGAAGAATGTCACGTACAGGTACGGGATTTTGCCTGTACGTGCCATTCTGCTGACGTATATGTACATGGGGCGGTCGGCAAGTGGTTAAAGTTCATACATAATTTTTGAAATATACTGTATACAGAGGATTTTAGATCCCAGGGATTTCTCTGTTGCAGGATCTTGGCAGCTGCTAAGAATTAAATGAGACAGATCTGTGGAAAAAAGAGAAGTTACTACTGGTTAAATGTTTATTTTATTTGTTGTCAAAATCAATGTCAGTGGTTTATCAATGCAAATTCTCTTACACTATGCTATGGGATTATGTTATATTCTTAACAACTATACTAGGACAATGAGCTTTGCATTAATTAGGTGCAATGGATACACTTACATCCATACCTGGAGAAAATGTAAACCTCTACATATTATACTTTATAAAGATAAAGAACAATTGTAAAAATAGTGTCATAGAATGTGAAGGGTTTGAGATCTCATTCAAAAAGAATGAAACTTCTACGACATCTTAAAAGACTACATTCGAATATAGCTTTACTTCAGGAGACGCACCTAGAAGAAGATGATGTCAAACGCATGCGGAAGCTTTGGGTAGGGGAGGGAATAGGTTCCCCTGCAGTGGGACGTAAAGCTGGAGTGATAATTTTACTCCATACAAATCTATCCTATAGTATTACTGCATTAGATAATGACCAATCAGGATGTAAATTAACTATTCCTTTTAAAAGTTGCTAATAACTATGCACCAAATACACCCAGGAAAGCATTCTATCAAGGCTTTACTACTTGGGTTCTGAAAACTCCACATAGCGGGAGGGGACTTTACTGTGATAATGAATCTGGAAGAAGATACATCACTCAGACGTACCCCCCCCCCGACCTAGTAATATAATTTCCTCCTCCAGTACTATTACCTCCTTACACTAAACCACAGACATTTGGCACCTAACACATCTCTTGGATAGGGAGTACCCTTTTTATTCATCTCCCCATAATTTCTTTTTTATTTCTGCTCAATATCCTCAGGGCCACTCATCAAAGAAACAACAAATATAGATGACATATTAATATCATAACATAGTACAATAAGCAGAACTCTAAGGGACATGCAACCACAAGGAAATGCAAGGTTGTGGAGGTTTCCCTCTTTTCTAGCAAAAAAAATAGGATTTCCAGTGGCACATAAAAAATGGCTTGACTGAATTTGAACTAAATAATAGTGGCCTTACATTAAACCCTAATCTAGATTGGGAAACAGCTAAAGCCTTTCTCTGAGGCAAGATAATATCCTATGTATCACAATTTAAAAAACATTCAGTCGTAAGATATCATTTAGCTAGTACTGCCCTGAGGACTGCACAAAACAATTTAACTCGACAATACACACTAGAAAATAAAAAAAGCTTGGCACAAAGCAAAAAGACAATTTGATTTAAGGGTCAACCAGCAAGAACATATTAAATCTTCATTTGCCTCACTACAATTTCATAAATATGGCAATAAATCCACAAAGTTACTAGCTAAACTCAGTAAAGGCCCTTTCCAACCTACCCGTATATTGTCTTTAAAAGATCCTAAAAGAACCAGAGGTAACACCCCAAGTGAATTAATTTACAGGTTTCTATAAAGATCTATATTCAGTAGAACCCTTAGAAGTGCAATGGCCACTTCCCTACTGGATCAAATTAACTTACCCAAATTCACATCTTCACAATTTGAAAATTAAAATGCACCTATTACTATTGAGGAAGTCCAATATGCAAATAAAAATCTGGCTAACAATAAATCACACGGTCTGGATAGATTCTCCTCCCAATTTAATAAAATAACATAAGACTATACAGTATATCCAACACCCTTACAAAAACTTGCACAAACATGTGGGAGGGAGGACTATATTCACCTACCGGACTTCAAGCCTATATAAAACTAATAGCAGAAAAGGATAAGGACCCTACTTTGGCAGGCTCTTATAGGCCCCTCTCGCTTATAAATGTTTACGTAAAGATACTTTCAAAAATAGTGGCTTCCCGCCTAACAGAGATCATACCTACTATAATCCATCATGCACAAGCAGGATTTGTTAAAGGAAGATCAACGCTGAACATTTGGAAAGTATTACTGGCTCTTGAACATGCCAAATCCTTTCCAGATAAAGACACATCTATTATTGCATTAGATGCCCGAAAAAGCATTTGACAATGTTAATCTAAAATGTTTTTTTTATGGTAATGGAGAAGATGGGCTTCACTGATTCTATATTAAAATGTATTAATAGTATGTACTCCTCCCCTACAGTTCATTTATTTTTTCAGGATTTACCGTATATACTCGAGCAGCCCTCAAATTTTCCACTTGCCTACTCGCATTTTGCCTGTGACCCCGACCCCGCGCCTGTGGTAGACAGAACACATCCCAGCATTGGACTGGCATTCTGTCTATCACAGGCGCGGGGTCAGGGGGTGGGGCTTTGTGTAACCACGAGCAGAGGGGAGACACTTGTAATGTAAACTCAGCTGTAACAGCGGACTATCCGCTCTGTAATCCTGCGGATTTTCTCTTGCATGCTCGCTTCCTTGTGATGATCCTCTTGCACAGGTGATTTGAAGCTGTAATGGGGGCACAGGTGAGCTGAATGGAGAAGGGGAAGTAGTGGCGCGCAAACGGTTTAAACTAAACTAAAAGCAGGTAAAAGATCAGGTAAATAAATCCAGTTGAGGTATAAAGACGTATGTGAAGAGGTTGGTAATAAATAGATTCACATAAAAGTGTGCCAGTGATTGTAGAGATAAAATCACAGATATGTAAAAGACATCAAAACGTGGTTAAAAAGCCAAAGTAGCTTAATAAAAAAATAATAAACAGTGAATAAAGTGAGTGGTGACTGTGATTCAAAAAATCCACATATATATCTTCATAAAAAATAAGTGAATACGGTCAAATAAATAATAAAATGCAATCAAGCAATTGGAGAAAGAGAAATTGCAGTAGAAGGCGATAATTGCATTAACCATAAAAGTTGCAGTAAAAATATAAATAAATAAGTGGTGATAGACCGAACGTCTATAAAGTGACTGAGGTGAAAGATAAAAGTAAATAAATAGAATGAATCGCAAGCTAAAAACGCATCATAACAGGTGTGATCGATAAATGTCCATATAAAGAATGGGTGCAAACGTTCGTTTCCAAAGTGCAGAGCAAGTGGTTCCTGTTGAGTGTAGGATTTTTAGCTGTGGCTATCCTGTGCAGTTATAGCGATTCCATGTGATCCTGGTGGGGGTAGTAAAGATGGCCCCTTACCTTACAGCTGTAAGGTTGCAGCATGGGTTTGTGTATCTTTGTGGTCCCTGGTGACCTTCCTCCTTTGGGGCTCCAATCTGTGTCCCGGGTCCTACTGATGCTTTAGTTGCATGTAGGTGTATCCAGTTATGGGGGGGGCTCACATCAGTATATATAAAGAGGAAGGAAGTAGCCTCATAGTGTAGTATATTACTTCAACAAGAGTTTATTTCAATCAATTAAAAACAATGTGCATTTAAAAAGGGGTACTCACATTCTTTCAATGAGCAAAAAACAAGGTACAAACGAGCGGCGAGCTCGATTAGCGCCACTTCCGATCGGTATACTGTGCTGTGGTCCCAGGTGAGCTGAAGCTGTAATGGGGCACAGGTGAGCTGAAGCTGTAATGGGGGCACAGGTGAGATGAGGCTGCAATGGGGGCACAGGTGAGCTGAGGCTGCAATGGGGTCACAGGTGAGATGAGGCTGCAATGGGGGCACAGGTGAGCTGAGGCTGCAATGGGGGCACAGGTGAGCTGAGGCTGCAATGGGGGCACAGGTGAGCTGAGGCTGCAATGGGGGAACAGGTGAGCTGAGGCTGCAATGGGGACACAGGTGAGCTGAGTCTGCAATGGGGGCACAGGTGAGCTGGGGCTGCAATGGGGGCACAGGTGAGCTGAGGCTGCATTGGGGGCACAGGTGAGCTGAGGCTGCAATGGGGGCACAGATGAGCTGAGGCTGCAATGGTGGGCACAAGTGATATGAGGCTGCAATGGGGGCACAGGTGAGCTGAGGCTGCAATGGGGGCACAGGGGATCTGAGGCTGCAATGGGGACACAGTGAGCTGAGGCTGCAATGGCGGGCACAGGTGAGGCTACAATGGCGGGCACAGGTGAGGCTACAATGGTGGGCACAGGTGAGGCTACAATGGCGGGCACAGGTGAGGCTGCAATGGTGGGCACAGGTGAGGCTGCACTGATAAAGTTGTGGTTAATATTTATTTTTGTAACTTTAATTCTGCATAAAACATTTAAGTGTCATTTCATGAGATAATTTACGAGGGCGTGTTTAGGGGGGAAATTAGGGGTGGTGCAGGGTAGGGATTGGTTGGGGCAACAGGTGGCGAGTAACCTTTAAGGCCTGGCTAGTAGCTCAGGATATGAAATTTTGAGCCCTGTACTCGAGTATAGGTCGACCCGAATATAAGCCGAGGCCCCTAATTTACCACAAAAAAATGGGAAAACGGATTGACTCGTGTATAAGCCGAGGGTGAGAAATGCAGCAGCTACTGTAAGTGGAAAAGAGGGTCAACAATGCCCATCTGCAGCTGCATACCTCCCTGTGTCCTGTGTACCTCCCTGTGTCCTGTGCATGCCTACCTGTGCAGATCTGCCTACATCCCTGTGTCCCTCCCTGTGTACCTCCCTGCGTCCATTGCAGCCTACCTGTGTCCTGTGCATGCCTATGTGTGCCGATCTGCAGCCTCTGTGTACTTCTGCAGCCTCTGTGTCCTTCTGCAACCTCTGTGTCCTTCTGCAGGCTCTGTGACCATCTGCAGCCTCTGTGACCATCTGCAGCCTATATGCCCTTCTGCAGCCTCTGTGACCATTAGACATGTGCACACTGAAATATTTTGTTTTTTAGTTATTTAGTTACTCCCGAAATTCCTTTTTATTCATTTTTTTTTTCGTTAAAAATTGCATTCGTCTGAAAATCCAAATGAATTAAGGTCAAATCTGTCATTAAAGGCTTATGGTGTCTGTCGAATGTTCAAAGAAGATTTGACAGAGCAGCTAAACTGTATGACTCTGTATAGTTTAGCTGCAATTCTACCCAATTCCAGCAGCAATCTTTTCTCCCTACGTCGAATCTTTCCTCTCTACGTCGAATCATTCCTCTCTACGCCGAATCTTTCCTCTCTACGTCAAATCTTTTCTCTCTATGTAGAATAATCTTGAACTAATAGAGTTAAGGTTAGGCACATTCGACCACAGGTTCAATGAACACAGATTGTTATTGTCAGCGTCAAATCTCCTATCTATATCGAACTGTTGTCACAACGAAAACAAAAATAAAGCATTTGTTTATGTCGGACCTTTTGCTTTTCGGATTCTGCACTTTCTGAACAAATACCTGAAATTCGGACGAAAATGCATTCAGAAGAAAACGTATGCACATGTCTAGTGACCATCTGCAGCCTCTGTGACCATCTGCAGCCTCTGTGCCTTTCTGCAGCCTCTGTGACCATTTGCAGCTTCGTGTGCCTTTTTGCACCGATCATCGTGTCATAAAAACATACAGCGGCCATTCCAGTATTCAAAAGCCGCACCTCCTCCTCGTCTGTGATAGGCGGAACACTCAATTTCCCAGCAGTCAGTGTTCCGCCTATCACGGACACCCGCTTATCTTCATACCACGGACGAGGATGAGAGGATGTCCGTGATAGGCGGAACACTGACTGCTGGGAAATTGAGTGTTCCTCCTATTACAGACAAGGAGGCGCAGCTTTTGAACATTGGAATGGCCGCCGTCTGTCTGCATGACATGCTGATCAGGTAGGCAGACGGCGGCAACTCTAGTATAAGCCGAGGGGGGCACTTTCAGCCCAAAAAAAAGGGCTGAAAATCTCGGCTTATACTCGAGTATATACGGTATATCAGATACTATCCTCTTATCTAAGGATACACGACAAGGCTGTCCTTTGTCACCACTATTGTTTAACTTGGTGATTGAGCTCCTGTCTAGATTTATGAATAACTCTCCCATCTTGTCTGGCATTAAAACAGGTGATTTAACACTTAAAAGGGTTATAAAGGTTTTTTCTTTTTTTTTTTTATAACAAACATGTCATACTTCCTCTGTGCAAGGGTTTGGCACAGAGGGTGTCCTGATCCTCCCTTCCTGGGGTCCCCCAGCGGCACTCCTGGCTCATCCTCTTCTCGAGTGCACCCACGGAGACCCGCATTCCCTAGGGGCACTCGTGCAAGCATGCTCCCGAGTCCTGCAGCTGCATGCATTGACACAGACAGCAGGACTAGGCCCCACCCCCCTTCACCTTAATGCATTCATAGAATGCATTAAGGTGAAAAAGCTTGAGGGTGTACAACCCCTTTAAATCAGCATTATTCACAGATAAATAAGTTTGGAAAAAACCTGCGTTATGGAGACAATAATAACTAAAAATAACAATCTGAATGTGTGGTTTAGGCTGCTGCTGTAGCGCAAGATAAAAGACCCCAAGTGATGAAAAATATAAATGTTATACTCCGCGCTGCTCCTGTAAACAATAAACACTGATACAAAATATAATAAAGGGCCTATATTAGTATTATCAAAAACATGGTATTGCTTAACAATGTAAAGTGCTCAGTGCGATTGTAGTGCATAACAAAATAAAGTGTAATCATATACAGTGCATCCATATAATGTGTTGAACTTGTGCAAAATATGCAGTTGATATGAATCTTGGTGACACTCTGTGCTCCCCTCCTGGGTCCCCACTCACCAGCAATAATCTTTAAATATGCCTGTTTTTAAAATTTAGAATGGTGTCTCCCATCAATGGATCGGGCTGTAGGATGTGATCATGCGATAGGTGAAAATAGCACCTTCCTTCCATCGGTGTATTAGAGGCGTCTGGTATATCCTATATCCAAATATAGTTATCACCTTCTCCACTTTCATGGTGATTGAATATCCATTTTAGACGTATGAAAATGAAGAGAAAAGGATATATAGTGTAATACTGCTAGTTTTATTCATAGAAATCCAAAAACATTACACTTACATCAAAAACGTTTAAAATCGTGCAGAAAAATGCTGCCTTGGCATGCAAACAATGGTCACTAGGTCTCCTCATCTTGACACATGTTTCACCCCTCCCACTGAGCGTCTTTAGAAGTGTAATGTTTTTGGATTTTTATGAATAAAACTAGCAGTATTACGCTATATAACCTTTTCTCTTTATTGCCATTGCCAAACCCTAAAATTACCAGTGAAAATAATACCAAAGTCTTCAATGAATGGAGAGCAAAAGGAATACAAACAATGTTGTCTATTTAAAGTGATTTGAAAAATGGACCTCTGCGCTACTAATATAAAATAATAGTGGAACGAAATGCTGCTGAGTCTAATGATGATCACAAATCAAAATAAAAGAATGTAAATGTGTATTATGTTTACATGACTCTGCGCATATCACAAAACTCTAGGGTGCTGGTAGGATAATATATACTTAGGTAAATGTCAAAAATAAAGTGCTAAATTACAGTGCTACATTCAATACTGTGCCTAAAGTGCATGAAAAACCAACACAATACCTGCAATAAAACAATAAAACAAAGTACAGAGTTCTTCCCGTACAGTGCTTCCAATAAAGTGCTCATAATGCTGTAAAATACAGTGAAATTATGTATCCAGTGGATCAATTATATACAGATCAGTGCTGTATATTAAAATGTCCAGTGTGGTGTTCCGGTGCACAAATAATATAGTTCACTCAAAAATAAAATACATAGAAATGTTCTAATCCTTCCGCCAGATGTATTATTCCACCTTAGAACCGAAGCCTTAGTGCTTGTAGGTTTCTTTCAGTGAACAGGGGTAACTTAGATATCCATCATAGTGCTCACAGAGCTCTTACCTTAGGGTAAATATAAAGCGCTTCAGTGCTCTAGTAGATGGTCCGTTCCTGCTTGTAGTAGAATCCTATGGGGGTACTGCGTGGCGGCTCACAATGGTTTATGCAAAAGAATCGGGCTCAGATAGTGTGTTACCCAATAAAAAGATCAATTTAATAAAACAAATGGGCTGCTTACATTCATTAAAATAAGAATCGCTTTAAAATTGGCCACAAGATATGTACAGTTGAGGAATAACATCAAATAGTATCGAATAGCATCGAATAACATCGAATAACATCGAATAGCGTTACTCAGATCTTCCTTACTTCCGGTTCGCTTTGTTTATCTTCCGGTTTGCGTACCCACGCGTTAAGTCACGTTACGCACCTCGTGACCTCGGGAAGTCCCTGAGGAAGTCACGAGGTGCGTAACATGATGTAACGCGTGGGTACGCAAACCGGAAGTAAACAAATCAGACCAGAAGTAAGGGAGTAACGCTATTCGATGCTATTCGATGCTATTCGATGCTATTCGAAGCTATTCGAAGCTATTCAATGTTATTCCTCAACTGTACATAACTTGTGGCCAATTTTAACCCCTTTCAGACCGGACCAATTTGCAGCCAAAGGACCAGGCCCCTTTTTGCGATTCGGCACTGCGTCGCTTTAACTGACAATTGTGCGGACGTGCGACGTGGCTCCCAAACAAATTGACGTCCTTTTTTTCCCACAAAAAGAGCTTTCTTTTGTGGATATTTGATCGCCCCTGCGGTTTTTATTTTTTTGCGGTTTTTATTTTTTGCGCTATAAACAAAAAAGAGCGACAATTTTGAAAAAAAAAAACGCATTCTTTTTTATTTTTTGCTATAATAAATATCCCCCAAAAATATATAAAAAAAAACTTTTTTTTTTCCTCAGTTTGGGCCGATACGTAATCTTCTACATATTTTTGGTAAAAAAATCCCAATAAGCGATTATTGATTGGTTTGCGCAGAAGTTATAGCGTTTACAAGATAGGGGATAGTTTTTATAGCATTTTTATTAATATTTTTTTTTATTAGTAATGGCGGCGATCAGCGATTTTTATTTGTGACTGCGACATTATGGCGGACACATCGGACATTTTTGACACATTTTTGGGACCATTGTCATTTATACAGCAATCAATGCTATTTAAATGCATTGATTCCTGTATAAATGACACTGGCAGTGAAGGGGTTAACCACTAGGTGGCAGTGTAGGGGTTAAGTAGGCCTAGGGGTGTGTTTCTTACTGTGGGGGGCGTGGCTGTCAGCTAGTGAATGCTGATCTCTGCTCCAATCACAGGGAGCAGAGATCGGTGTCACTAGTTGCTAGGCAGAACGGGGAGATGCTGTTTATTTCGCATCTCCCCGTTCAGCCTTCCCGTGAGACAATCGCGGGTGTCCCCGCGGCTATCGAGTCCGTGGGACCTGCGACCGGCTCCCGGCATGCTCCCGATGGCACGGCGGCATTTAAAAAGGGACTTATATATACGCTCTTATGCCTGTCCGTGCCATTCTGCCGACGTACATCGTCGTGCGCCGGTCGGGAACCGGTTAAAGAGATTCTTATTTTAATGAATGTAAGCAGTCCATTTGTTTTATTAAATTGATCTTTTTATTGGGTAACACACTATCTGAGGCCTATTCTTTTGCATATACCATTGTGAGCCGCCACGCAGTACCCCCATAGGATTCTACTACAAGCAGGAACGGACCATCTACTAGAGCACTGAAGCGCTTTATATTTACCCTAAGGTAAGAGCTCTGTGAGCACTATGATGGATATCTAAGTTACCCTTGTTTACTGAAAGAAACCTACAAGCACTAAGGCTTCGGTTCTAAGGTGGAATAATACATCTGGCGGAAGGATTTGAACAATTCTATGTATTTTATTTTTGAGTGAACCATATTATTTGTGCACCGGCACACCACACTGGACATTTTAATATAAAGCACTGATCTGTATATAATTGATCCACTGGATACATCATTTCACTGTATTTTACAGCATTAGGAGCACTTTATTGGAAGCACTTTATTGGAAGCACTTTATTGGAAGTACTCTGTACTTTGTTTTATTGTTTTATTGCAAGTATTGTGTTGTTATTTCATGCACTTTATGCACATTATTGAATGTAGCACTGTAATTTAGCACTTCATTTTTGACATTCACCTAAGCATATATTATCCTACCAGCACCCTAGAATGTTGTCTATTTACCATCAAAAAACATCAAAACTAAAGTCTTTCAGAAAGCCACCAATGGAATGTCAACTTCCACCAAAAGACCATAGATATTTCTACAACCAACTGACTAAAAATATCAGATCTTGCTACAGTTTGAAAAAGAACCCTTTTCAGCATTTTCTAATAGATCTCACAATAAAACATCCAAGATACTCAATATCTGACCTTTATTCTCCATTAAAATTATCAATTAACAGCACCACAGAGACAATTGCTATTAAAAGGGTGGACTAAGGAGTTTCTAAATGGTACATGAAAGCAAATCTAAATAATTCTCTAGGCAGACTAAGAATCCAACAAAGCAATACCTAATATCAACAATTTAATTTATCAAGTGTCTGCAGAGATGTTAAGAATCTCCAACATAGTAAACCATGATATTATCGATGAAGGACAGTTATTTTATATTATTAGTAGTATAAATGATTTTCCTTATTTTATTTCTCTTTTCTTTTCTTTTTTTTTTTTTTTTAGCTTTTATTTTCGTTTTTTCTAAACTCCATAGCGGATTTTCTCTATGGAATAAATTAATATAACAATAGTTTAATGCTAATTACACATACAAGCTACCATGTTATACTGATTAAACTGCAAAATGTTTGGTACTTGACAGAGCATCAACTTAGTAAACTTAGTAAAATTAATCATTGAAAGTAGATTTCTTAAAATGCCCCTAATATGACCCAAGTTTGGAAGAAGGAGAAGCAGCTTTTATTTCTGGAAGTCATCATTCTGAAACTGAAAAGGTGTGAACACGTGCACAGTTTGCCATCTTCACCCTGGGCACAGGATGATCTTGTCCCGACACTGATCACAACAGCTGAAGTTCTATCTGAACTTGATTCAGACCAAATTCTCAGCTCATCCCTAGTGAATATCCATGGCATCTTCTGGGGGTCTGAGATAATAGTGGGAGATCAATAGGCAACCATTGAACCCCTGGTGGCAGAGATGTTTGTGGCTCACAAACTTAGAAAGGCTCTTTGGAAACCTCCTTATAACGCTCTCTGTGGGTCTCGTTGGTTTCAGGAGTTTACAGTGTCAGGGTCTTGGTTTTTTCCCTTTCTTTTTTTCCCTTTCTGTATATTCTAGACTGACACACCTTGCACTGGCAGTTGTAGGAAAACTCTAGGAATGTTTTTCCCAAGGGGAACTCTTTGTGACTGGAGGAAACAAGGTTTAACCTCCACATACAAAATTCTTCACATTTCAATTGCTGTGAAAATGTGGAATAGACTCTCTTGGCATATAGTTCTAGCCAGCTCAGATGATTGTTTTTAAAACAAAAAGCTACATACATTCCTGAATGCACAGGATAAAACTGGATGGTAACATTTACAATTGCAATAACAACTGAGATTGTTAATCCAGGGGATATCTGATTGCCCTAGGGGATCAGAAAGATTTTTTTCCCTGGTGGAGCAAACTGGACCATGCTTTTTATGTGTTTTGCTTTCCTCTGAATCAATTGCCAGTATAGGGGTCTGTATAGGGAGGTTTTAAATGTATTTATTTTTTCCATTGCTTGAACTTGACAAAGTTGTGGCTTCTTTCAACCTGACCGACTGTTAGAATCGATATTGTACACAGGGTCAGAATCCCAAAGAGCTTGCAAACACTGCATAATAATACAAAATAGGTTATGAAAGCTACACAAAGATGGGCTCTAAACAGGAATGTCTCTGTTGATCAATCAGGGTAAGACTCTATAGCACAAGGAAGTCTAGCTGAGAATTACTACTTCAGTAAAACAATACCAAACACAGCTACTTACAATCATACTCATAGACAGAATGCCTCACAGCAAAGTCCAGAGTATATCTGGCAACATAAGTAAACAGCTGGAGGGATTCCATCACCAAAAACAAAGTGGGGTTGCCCCACTGGAACTAGAGTATTCAGGTAACAATACCAGAGGTGCACCCCACAATAGCTAGGTCTCCTGGGGAAGTTGCATGCTATTAGGCTCCTGCCTGGCTGCCCAGATACCAGTTTTTAGAGGGGAAGGCTCCTCGAATGGCTGCAGATTATTTGCCCCTCTGCTTGTTAGCAATGTATCTTCCTGTGGTATGTTCAGGAACACAAGGAGTTGTGGAAAAAGTTAAAGGGGCCTGCATCTGCATCATAGTATGATGGGTAAATGGACACTGCACTACAGAAATATAGTATATCATGGAGATTTCACATGGATTTTCTTGCAGTTTGTAAACAAGTTCATATAAAATGCAGAACAGGGCCAGAATTAGCCCCCATACACACAGTCGGAAATTCTAACCACAAAATCCATCTGATTTTTTCCGATGGATTTTATCCGACACTGGTATTGTCAGAGATGATGGATATATATTATTAAAAGCACATTAAGAGAACATATGAAAAAAATTATATATATATACACATCGATCATTAAAAAACTTTCTGTATATTAAAAAACACACACACATATATGTGCTAACATATGTATACATGTGTAGAGGACGGAGAGGGTTGGGGGGAGGGGGGAAAGGGGGTGGGAAAGGGAAAATAAGCGTATATGTGGATAATAGTTAAAACGCAAAACAAATGATCAAACTAGGGAATACCTTATATAGCCTTAAAATAATACTTCTAAAAATACTGATACTTACTATGGAGATGCACGAACCCGCCACCCCCCCATATAAAAAAAAAATATATATATATATATAGAACAAAACCTGCGATAAAAAAATTTGATAAAAATATAAACTTTTTTTGAAAAAAACACAATCGAATGGTCATATCATCTACTATAATATTGATAAAGGAAAATGGTGGCGATATGAAGGCTTAAGGCCAGGCTATAGTACGGTAGCTATTTCTATGCCTTCGTTAAGGCCACCAGGCGAGAGAACGTCTAAGGTATATATCCAGAAAGTTTCTCTGGCACATAGTCTCTTAAAACGTTCGGCTTCGCTCATGGATTTAGGAATTTGTTCGATAATCCAAACCTGGAGGCCATTGGTGGATTTTTCATGATGCTGAGCAAAGTGTCGGGGGACACTATGCATATCCTTACCTCCCTCAATGAGACGCCGGTGCTGGCCGAACCGCTGTCTCAGAGGACAAATTGTTCGTCCAACGTAGACGAGGCACACGGGCAGGTAAGGCCATAAACTACAAAATCAGAAGAGCAATTATAGAAATGGTCAATGGTATAGGTTTTGCCTTTACACTGAAAAGATTTTTTGCCGTGATGGATAAAAGAGCAGGTCTTGCAGCGTGGTTTTTTGCATTGGTACATACCTATTAAAGGTATGAGGGTGTTGGTATTTTGGGTGGTCTGTATAGTTTGGAGTTTGCTGGGTGCAATTTTATTTTTGAGGTTGGGGGCCTTTCGGTATGTAATTTTGGCAGTAGGTGGGAGAATAGTTTTAAGTAAGGGATCTTGTTGGAGAATGTTCCAATGTTTATTTAGAATGTTCTCCATTTTTCTATATTGGTAGTTAAAGGTAGTGAGAAATCTCAGGGAATGGTCCATATTCTCTCTCGCTTTTTTAACAGGCTTACCCTTGGAGTACAGAACGCATGCTTCATCAACAAGCTCAGGTGGATAATCTTTGTCTGCAAATTTTTTCTTTAGAGGTATACTAAGTTTATCATAGTCAGTATCAAGGGTACAGTTCTGTCGAAGGCGACAGAACTGTCCCTTAGGTATGTTTTTTGTCCATTTAGGGTAGTGACAGCTCTTATAATGCAAAAAGGAGTTGCCAGCTGTGGGCTTCGTATAGTTTTTTGGCAATAATGGTCTCGTTAGCATGACCTAGCTCTAGATCGAGGAAGGCCCGGCTAGTAGGGTCAGAAGCATGTGTGAATGACAGGCCATAGGGGTTGGAGTTACAGTGTTCAACAAAAAGGGGAATCAAATTGGGGGTGCCGTCCCAGATGGCGATTATATCGTCAATATAGCGACCATAAAATATAATGTTTGCAGAGTAAGGATTATTTTGCGTAATGTAGTTTTTCTCCCAGTAGCCCATGGCAAGGTTAGCATAGGAAGGGGCAAAGTTGGCTCCCATGGCTGTCCCTGTATTTGCAAATAAAAATCACCATTGAAATTAAAATAATTATGTGTAAGACAAAAATTTGTGGCTTCCAAAATAAAGGCGGCTTGGCGCGGATTAATAAGAGGGTCTTGTGCTAGAAAGTACTCCAGCGCTAGTAGACCAAAGAGGTGTGGTATGGATGTGTATAACGAGGTCACATCTAAGGAAAGCCACCTGTAGGAAGGTTCCCATGAGTAGGGTGTCAGAAGTTCTAGAAGATGTGTGCCATCTCTAATGTATGATGGCAACTGTTGGACAATGGGTTGCAGATATTGATCAATATACTGACTGAAGCTAGTGGTAACACTGTCCATGGCAGCCACAATGGGTCTACCAGGGGGATTGGTCAGACTTTTATGAACTTTGGGCAAGTGATAAAAATATGGTACTTGATAAAAACTTTTTTAAAAAATGAGGCTTCTGTTTTGTTAATCACTTTTTGGTCCAGAGCAGATTTTACTAAAATGTTGACCTCAACAGAAAAGTCAATGGTAGGATCCCTATTTAGTTTTTGGTATGTGGAGGTGTCAGAAAGGAGTCTGTATGCTTCTGTGATGTAGTCCGCCTTGTCTTGCAGAACTATTCCACCTCCTTTGTCGGCTGATTTTATGACAATATCTGTCTTATTAATCAGGACATCTAAGGCTCGGGTTTCGGATATGGATAAATTAAGTTGGCGAGATGGGACAGTAGAGGATTTTTGACAAAGTTTTAAAAAATCAGCGTATACGACTCTGTAAAAGCTTTCAAGGTAAGGGCCTTTGGATTGGGCTAGGTAAAAAATTGATTTAGGTTTGAAAGATAAGTGCATGATGGGTGGTGATGTGGCCAGGTGCTGTGTGAAGAGACTTAAGGTCTCATCTTCACTAGTGAGAGATTCATATCTATTGAGGTCTTTGAATAAAAGAAAAGGGTTGGGCTTGTTCACAGGTGTGAAGTTTAGTCCTCTGCTTAGTAAACTACTGTCAGCAGCAGAGAGCTGAAAAGTGGAAAGGTTGAACATTTTTACAGTTTGCGGGATTTTTGTATGTTTGTTTGTGAGTTTTTGTCCTCCTCTACAGCCTCTCCGGCGTGTTTTCTTTTTCGCCGGTTGGTTGGAGGAGGACTTTGGACTAAAAAAGTAACAGGGTCAGCTAGTATAGGAGAACATATCACATGTGATGTGGATATATTTTTTAGTAGTAGTAGAGGGGGTTGGAGGGGGATATTGCCGTTGTCAGACATCTCTTTAGATATATTATCGGCTACAGGGGTAGGTGTAAGGTATTCAATAGTATTGGTCACGGGTAGGGTCATGGGTAAGGTATTCATAGATTCAACATGTGGATGGTTTGGTGTGTTATGAATCAATATGGTTTCATTACTGTTTGATCGTGGTCCATCAGGGATAGAAACCATCGTGGAGTTTTGTACAGGATGAGTAGCGGATGTATTATTATGGTTAATGGTTCTGTAGTTCTTCTTTACATAAGATGGTCTATTATAGAATTTTCCGAGGTCAATGAGTAAATTATTGGTTCTTGTGGTTTGGTAGTTATTTTTCATATGGCTGGGGTGATTAGGGAAAAAACTAGGATAATTTCTTAGGGTAATGGGTAGGCTCATTAATGGGGGAAGGGGTAGGGTGGGCTGAGATAAAAGAAGGGGACCAGTGTTGGACAAAATCCATCGGAAAAAATCAGAGGGATTTTGTCCGACACTGGTGTTGCATGTTCGGACAAAGTTGTCAGAAAATCCGATCATTCTGAACGTGGTGTCGTTCGTTGCGTACGACGGAACTACGTAGAGGCTTGTAGCCAATAGCTTTGGTCTCGTAATTTGATCTGAGCATGCGTGGCACTTTGTCCGTCGGAATTCTCTACACACGATCTGAAAAAGTCAGATCGTATTTTGTTGTCGGAAAATTTGAGAGCAGGATCTCAATTTTTTTCCGACTGAAATTCAGACGGAAAAAGTCAGATGGAGCCCACACACGGGCGGATTTTCCGACAACATGGTCCGATCGGACATTTTCCATCGGAATTTCCGACCGTGTATACAGGGGCTTACTCTGTGGGTGTTGTTTAAAGATTTACTGCAAACAGCAAATAAAACCAATCTGAAAGCTACTAGTGCTTTCCAATAAATATTAGAATTGTTGGAAACTCAACTGAATGCATCTTTTATTGGGTAGTTATTTTGTGTCAAGATATCCTTATGCAATAACCTCTGATAAATGATTATGAAGGAGCCCAGCTCTAGCCTTGAATGTTATTCACTTTACTTCTCTAAGGACTACAAAGTCCTTGACATACCATTGCTTCATTGCTTCATACTCTGCAGTAGAGTGGATCAATATACTGTATATGCCTGAAGAGAAATATGCATTAAAATAAATAGGCAGCCTCAAGCCATGCATAACTTCAAATGGACTTGCATAGAATGATGAAACCTGGGCTTTAAATGTCAGGCAAACTTTTGACTCTCTAGTGTGAAACTCAAAGTACCAGCATACTCTGCCTTGACTAGCACACATAGACCATTTTTTTTTCCAAAAAAAAAAATATAAGGCATTCTTTTTTGTGAAACTGTTGCATATAAGTTTATCATTGAAAGTATAGCTCCTCAACAATCAGTGTCTCTCCAGCTGTTGTTGTAGTTCCTATACAGTCAGATGGGCATTTTTATTCTTATTTGCAATCGGCCGCTCAGAATTCTGTGTACTCTGAGCAGCAATCTGGCTGTTCTTTTCCCTGCAAAGCAGGGAGAAAAAAACAGCCAAATAGTAAAGTAAAAGCAGCACACATTACACACATTACACATTGCTGGGCCCACAGTTAACTCCTTGATTGCCCCTAGATGTTAACCCCTTCCCAGCCAGTGTCATTAGTACAGTGTCAGTGTACATTATTATCACTGATCACTATTTTAGTGCCACTAGCGATGTCAGTGTCAGTCAGTGGCCCTCCCAGATAGTGTCTGTTAGTGCCAGAATGCCCGCAACCCTATCACAGTCACAGTATAAGTTAATTCCAGTATACATATATACCATAGTTTGTAGACGCTATAACATCAGCACAAATCAATTAACATACAGTTATTGAGATTTTTTTTTCTTCCAAAGACATGTAGCAGAATACATTTTGGCCTAGATTTATGAAGAAATTGGATTTTTTTTATTGGATATGTTTTATAACAGAAATTTAAAAAAAATATGTTTTTTATTTTAGTTTGTATTGCAAAAAATGAAAAACCCAGTGGTGATCAAATACCACTAAAAGAAAAATCTACTTGTGTGAAAAAGTCATAAAAATGTTATCTGCATACAGTGTTGCATGACCACGCAATTGCCAGTTAAAGTAGCACAGCGCTGAATAACAAGAAGTTCCCTGGTCATGAAGAGGGTAAGGCCTTCCGGAAGTCAGGTGGTTAATTAATATATAAATATGTATTATTGTGATGATGGTTCTGTCAGCCTGGCCCTGCACAGTAATTTTCCAGATGATGAGGCAGCAATCTACAGTATCTCACAAAAGTGAGTACACCCCTCACATTTTTGTAAATCTTTTATTATAACTTTTCATGTAAATTAGCTGTCCCCTCAAAATAACTCAACACACACCCATTAATGTCTAAACAGCTGGCAACAAAAGTGAGTACACCCCTAAGTGAAAATGTCCAAATTGGGCCCAAAGTGTCAATATTTAGTGTGGCCACCATTATTTTCCAGCACTGCCTTAACCCTCTTGGGCATGGATTTCACCAGAGCTTCACAGGTTGTCACTAGAGTCCTCTTCCACTCCTCCATGATGACATCACGGAGCTGGTGAATGTTAGAGACCTTGCGATCCTCCACCTTCCATTTGAGGATGCCCCACAGATGCTCAATAGGGTTTAGGTCTGGAGACATGCTTGGCCAGTCCATCATCTTTACCCTCAGCTTCTTTAGCAAGGCAGTGGTCGTCTTGGAGGTGTGTTTGGGGTCGTTGTTGTGTTGGAATACTGCCCTGTGGCCCAGTCTCCGAAGGGAGGGGATCATGCTCTGTTTCAGTATATCACAGTACATGTTGGCATTCATGGTTCCCTCAATAAACTGTAGCTCCCTAGTATCTGCAGCACTCATGCAGCCCCAGACCATGACACTCCCACCACCATGCTTGACTGTAGGCAAGACACACTTGTCTTTGTACTTCTCACCTGGTTGCCCCCATACACGCTTGACAGCATCTGAACCAAATAAGTTTATCTTGGTCTCGTAAGACCACAGGACATGGTTCCAGTAATCCATGACCTTAGCCTGCTTGTCTTCAGCAAACTGTTTGCAGGTTTTCATCATTTGTGCATCATCTTTAGAAGAGGCTTCCTTCTGGAACGATAGCCATGCAGACCAATTTGATGCAGTGTGCGGTGTATGGTTTGAGCACTGACAAGCTGACCCCCCACCCCTTTAACCTCTGCAGCAATGCTGACAGCACTCATACGTCTATTTCCCAAAGACAACCTCTGGATATGACACTGAGCACATGCACTCAACTTCTTTGGTCCACCATGATGAGGCTTGTTCTGAGTGGAACCTGTCCTGTTAAACTGTTGTATGGTCTTAGCCACCATGCTGCAGCTCAGTTTCAGGGTCTTGGCAATCTTCTTATAGCCTAGGCCATCTTCATGTAGAGCAACAATAATTTTTTTCAGATTCTCAGAGATTTCTTTGCCATGAGGTGCCATGTTGAACTTCCAGTGACCAGTATGAGAGAATGAGCCATGAGCAATAACACCAAATTTAGCACACCTGCTCCCCATTCACACCTGAGACCTTGTAACACTAATGGGTCACATGACACCGGGGAGGGAAAATGGCTAATTGGGCCCAATTTGGACATTTTCACTTAGGGGTGTACTCACTTTTGTTGCCAGTGGTTTAGACATTAATGGCTGTGTGTTGAGTGATTTTGAGGGGACAGCAAATTTACACTGTTATACAAGCTGTGCACTCACTACTTTACATTGTAGCAAAGTGTAATTTCTTCAGTGTTGTCACATGAAAAGATATAAGAAAATATTTGAGTGAGAGGTGTACTCACTTTTGTGAGATACTGTATGTGCCAGCAGACTGAGATTGATCCTCGATAGGGTCGGTAACTCATCAGTTAACCCTATTTACACACAAATAATAGCAGCCATTATGTGCTTTAATTAGAAAAACACCTATTTGCCGTAACAATTATTATCTTCAGGCAATAATAACCCCTTACACTGAAGTGACTATCCTCAAGTAATAAAGTAAATGCTCCTACATAAGCTGTACCTGTTTATCTGCAGCTCTCTCTCCTTCAGATCCTTCTAAGATGCACAGATCAGACAGTATTTCTCAGATTCAAACAGGCAGTGTGGATCTGACATCACACACTGCACAACATAGAGTACAGAGCTGAGTGTAATTTGACACATGAGCGGAGGAAATAAACACATCTCCCTCTACACAACCTCACTGTCAATCACAATCATACATCTGAGATTGTCAATCAACTGCTGTGCACTTTGGGGGGGGGGGGTTACTGGTGTCAGAGAAAACTGTCAGAAGTTACTCATACAGGCAGAAGAGGTAGGAGAGAGCAGGCATGATCCACACTAGGTGCTATGGATTAGGGCAGGTACACTTTACAAGAGGATATGCTTTGTTGATTTTTCCTTTCAGAGATTTACATGTGCTTTAATTAGAAAAACACCTATTTGCCGTAACAATTATTATCTTCAGGCAATAATAACCCCCTACACTGAAGTGACTATCCTCAAGTAATAAAGTAAATGCTCCTACATAAGCTGTACCTGTTTATCTGCAGCTCTCTCTCCTCCAGATCCTTCTAAGATGCACAGATCAGACAGTATTTCTCAGATTCAAACAGGCAGTGTGGATCTGACATCACACACTGCACAACATAGAGTACAGAGCTGAGTGTAATTTGACACATGAGCGGAGGAAATAAACACATCTCCCTCTACACAACCTCACTGTCAATCACAATCATACATCTGAGATTGTCAATCAACTGCTGTGCACTTTGGGGGGGGGGGGGGGGGGGGGTTACTGGTGTCAGAGAAAACTGTCAGAAGTTACTCATACAGGCAGAAGAGGTAGGAGAGAGCAGGCATGATCCACACTAGGTGCTATGGATTAGGGCAGGTACACTTTACAAGAGGATATGCTTTGTTGATTTTTCCTTTCAGAGATTTACAACCACTTTAATAAATGCATGTGACACTCACTGAAACTCTACACAGGAATATGACAGAAAATACCATATCATAGTGTTCAACTCAACAAGCAACAGAAAAATAAATAGGACTAAGAATGAAAAGTATGTAACAAAGTTCTCCTGGTCTTTGATTTTGCAGGGTCCAGTTCACTAGAGAATAAGTCCAATTTTGACAGAGTCCCTAGCCCTCATAGATGACTCTAATGCGGCGTACACACGGTCGGAATTTCCGATGGAAACAGTCCGAAGGGAGCTCTTCATCGGATTTTCCGACCGTGTGTATGCCCAAGAGTCTTTTTCTGTCGGAATTTCCAACGGACTTTGAATTGAGAACCTGTTCTCAATTTTTCCGACAGAAAACCTTTCTATAAAATTTTCCGATGTGTAGGCAATTCCGACATGCCAAAAATCACGCATGCTCAGAATCCACTACGAGACGGAACCGCTCGGTCTGGTAAAACTAGCGTTCGTAATGGAGCTAGCAGATTCTTCACACTGGAATTTTTTTAATTGTTCAATGCCGCTCATTCTCTTCTTTATAATGCTAGAAGAATGAAGTTGTTTTGCTGCTCATATTCACACAGAGTTTTCACAAACGTATTTCTTTATTATTTCTAGGTCTCTCCAGAATAATATTTATATTAGAATTTAAGCCAGATCTGCATAAAATATATATAATTTTTTTAAGTGTTTTTTTTTTCTTTAATAAGAATATTTGTATTATTGTATTATTTTCTTGTGCTCTCCTTTTTATTTTTTATGTTACGTTTCCACAACACCATTATTATGTATTATTTGTAAACCTGTTTGTTGTTGGTGTCCCTTGTTAATTTTGACATTGTATTTTTGAAATGTACCTGCCTACTCACCCAAAATAAATTGATTTGCTCTTTGTATTAAAACACATAGGCAAGTATTTTCTGAAACCAAAATCAAAATTTATTTAACATCAGAATAACAAAATAAAGATAAAGGCAACGCAGGAGAAATTGCTTGAATTTGTGCAGCCTTTGGCCCCCAAGGCAGACATCAAAAAAATTGGTAGCTTGAGAAGTCCATATAAAAAGGAGGTCAATGTGGTCCAGGAGTCCCAGAGAACAGGAGCAGCAGCAGATGGTATATGTACCCAGGCTGTGGTACTACAACACGCTGTGGGTTCTTTGAGACCAGACTGAAGGCAGGGGATCACTTCCTGGTCTTCCGTGCAGCCTTCCCTGCAGCCTTTCCTGGAGGCTGTGGCTCTGGAGGTGGCATTGTGGCAGGAGGAGGAGGAGGAGGAGGAGGATGGGGGAGAGAACACAGGTGTTCATGGTCACACATTTCCCCACTCAACCCCTTGTGAATACTATAAAAAATGATTTGTTCACATTTCCGCCGTTGGCCCTCCTCCATCTGTTGTAAATTTGAGGCTATGTAGATGCCATAGGCCTCTGTAGCATCGAGGGGGGATCTGAGGGCCTCATTAGCCTCCTTGATCAGGGCCAGTGCTGCCTCCTCTGCTTTCGTGCCCTTCCTCTGTCTTTTGTAGGGAAGGATGAGGGGAGGCACCTGGGATTGCGTGTTACTGGGCCCTGCCACCTCCTGGGTGACACTTCCCCCTGCCTCCTCCTGTGTGCCACTAGCCAGAGCCTCGTCCTGGCTGAGGTCATCCTGTGTATGAAAAAGGGACATAGTTTTAGTTTTTTGTTCATCAAACACACACAATTTTCAGCTCATGACTGTTGCAAATTTAATGTTAATAAATATAAAAGACTATCATTGTGAGCCCAGCATTTTTCCTTCCTGTCCTAATATTTTTTGGCCACTTCTGTCTATAAATATGTTAAACCCTTTTTGTTACTTCATTCATTTATTAGCAATAATAACATCTACTTACCAACATTTTTTTTTCACATAAAAATTATGTATAAAAAAAACCTATACCTGGCTCCATCTGGGCTCCTCAATCTCTTCCTGTATGGAAGGCCCAGGTTGGGCCACAGATGCCTCAGCTTGGGTTGAGGGAAGGCTGGATGGAAGGCTGGTTGGAAGGCTGGAGGGAAGGGGTTCCGGAAGAGTAGAAAGGGATTCCCTGCCCTCCATCTGGTCATCTATAAACCTCATCCTGCTGTAGTACCACAGACTGGGTACATACACCTTATCTGCTGCTACTCCAGACCTCAGGGACTTCTGGACCTTCTGGTACTCCTTCTTATAGGTGCTTCTCAAGCTACCAATTTTTGCTTCAACAAATTTGATGTCTGCATCGGGGACCCGGGTCTTTACAAATTCAAGCAATTTCTCCAGCGTTGCCCTCCTAGCTGGTTTATTATGATACAAGGGGTTTTTCACCTCCCAGAGATTTTTAATCTCACGATATTTGTCAATGAAATCACCAAGGAATTCTGTGTCCTTAAATGGCAGCATTATGTCTGCAAGACCAAACAAAATACAAAAACAAACATCTCAGGATAATCTTTCAACACAATATTGGCCTCAATCTAGATTCAGTATAGGCCGCACATGACTCCAAAAAAATTAAAATCTTACCTTCGTTGTAACGTTCGTCGTTGTTCGTCGTTGTTCGTGTCGTCCGTTCCTCCTTCCTCTGCACACAGAACGTAGTTATGACACACACGTGTTTGAAGCTTTATATACACTGCGCATGCGTGAATCTCTGCCCGCGTCGCCCGCCCCTGACGTTCTTTCTAGAATATTCGCAGCCCAGTCTATTTCGTTGCAGTGGGAGCGGAACATGGTGGAGACATAGCAGGTGCATAATAGCAGTAACGAGGCGGAGGAAAGCCCGGAGCCTGAAACGTCACGATCGAGGAGGAGATTTAAGGCCTCAAATATGGCCTTTGTGGAGATGTTGGAGATGGTGGACATCTTGAGGAGCAACGACTATGACGGGAATTATGGTCCGTACCCCAACCCAAATATGAGAAAGGCCAAGATCATGAATAAAGTTGTGAAGAGTCTGTACAGTAATTTTGGGGTACGACGAACCAAGGATCAACTGAGGAAACGATGGTCGGACCTCAAATTAAGGGAGCACGATCAGTATAGAAAGATCAAGAAAGTAAAAGTAAGTATATTATGTCGTGTATACCTATTAATATTAATATTGCATGCTGCGCCATGTGTTTTCCCCTAATAAGGTCTTGTACACTCCAAAATGGCTACTTTCATGGTCATACGCAGTAATCGTTCGTTGTAAACCTCGTTCGTTATCCAAAATACGATGTTTTCACAGATAAATGATTAAATACTTTTGTTGCTTCAATTTTTTACGTTTATCCAAAAGAGTTTTTAGGACATTGTTGTCTAGATGTGTTTGAACCTAGAAGGAATATCAATCTTCATTCAGTGTAATGTATGTAGAGGACACTCTGCAGCTGTTTACACATCTGGACTCAGGTGCACTAGTGTGGGACACCAGAACAAACATTTTTAGGGTCTCAAACACAGGTACTCCAGTGGATACTTTGGGGTGTCTCCAGGTGGGAAAATTATCCAAAAAAGGTAAGTATTCCAGCCTGAGGAATTAAGGGAATAAATCATGTGTTCAGCTTGGAATTCTGCCCAAACAGACAATTGTCCCCCACTTCCAAGCAATGTTTATCATTCATATTTGTTGGCTCAAATATCTGTGTGCTAAGTATACCTTTTGTTTTATTCTCATAGGGGAACAAAGAATCGGGAAATATCATGTCCCCAGGGACCGCCCATCTCCTGAACAAAGGGAACAGAGGTCACCACCAGATGAGGATGTGGAGGAAGGAGAGGTGGTCGAGATTGAGACCACAACAGGTGAGTGTCTGACACCCCAGATTCAGGTAATAAGACATGTATGCCTGCCTATTTATAATACATGGTGTGTTTTTTTTAATTTTTAGGTGAAGTACAGGTTGTGGAAGAACAGTCACAGTCAGATCATTTCACCAGTGACAGTGCCCAAAGGCTAATCCAGGACATCATGTATTGTAGTCAGGATTTAGAAATGATTCGCAAAAAAACTAGGGATATTGAAGTTAAACTTAAAAACATGATTGATGTCCTTGAAAGAATCTAATTTTCGCCAAAATTGACAACATTTTTTTTGTTGTATTAAAATTGTACAACATTTTAAAAAGCCTAATTTTGAAGATGCACACAGTATGTCAACATGTGCTATCTGCCATCAGGGGATATCAATGTAAGCGTTTTGTGCCTGCAACCCCTTCCTCAAAACTCAAGTCAGTGAGAGGAAGGGGTTGCACCCCCAAAACACATACATTGATCCCCCATGATGGGAGATAGCACATGTTGACATTAGGCATGGGATCAGGATGTAAATCCCCAGTTTGCCTCACAATTTGTGTGCATCTTCAAAATTAGGCTTTTACAGGGGTGACTGCACCCCATCTGATGAAGGCAAGATCCACACATTTTGGACAATGTAATGTGTGATCTTGGCTTAAAAAGTTTTTCTACCTTGAACTTTGTTAATGCTCCAGAGTTGTGTATGTTATGTTTGGAAACATGGCTGTTTATGTAACGTAACCACAATTTTTTAGTGGTGAAAATGCAAAACTTGTTATTTTGGTAAAAAAAAAAAAAAAAAAACATGTGAATGTGTATGGAGTAAAAAAAAAAAAAAAAAAATTATTTTTTGCTCAACAATGTGTGGCTTCTTCTTTCAATGATCAATACCATTTTTTTGTGTTGAAATTGGTGTTTACAGTGACAATGGGTGTTTAGATAATAATGTACAAACCACTTGGCACTACAAGTGCACTAGGAGACCCAAAAAAGAAACACAAGCAGGAAATTCAAAGCAAGATTTTTAAAGATAAATAAAGGTAACATTTATTCCAAAACTGCTGGCAAAGCAATGGCCCCCCTCCCCGAAAAATATTCGGAATAATTTTCACGCACTTCACGGGCGCTTTGGGGGGGCAAGCCAGGACGGGCCGCTTCCAGGGACGTCAGGGATTGTAGTCCAGCGTCAGGCCCAAGTGTAACCACATAATTGGGGTTGGTCCTTTTTAAAAAGTTGTGCAAAATGCAACACGCTACCACAATGGTGTTAAGTTTGTATTCCGCCATATTAATGGCCGTTTGGAACAGGCGGAACCGGCTGGCCAGAATACCAAACGCATTCTCCACGACTCTTCTGGCTCTGGCCAGCCGGTAATTAAATACCCTCTTCTCCGGGGTGAGGGTCCTCTGGGGGAATGGTCTCATCAGATGGTTTGCCAAACCAAAAGCCTCGTCTGCCACGAACACAAACGGGAGTCCCTCGACATTCTCCTCCGGGGGTGGCAATCCCAAGCCACCACTCTCGAGACGTCTGTAGAACTCGGTCCGGCAAAAGACTCCTCCATCCGACATCCGGCCATTCCTCCCCACGTCCACATATAGGAACTCATAGGTCGCCGACACCACCGCCATCAACACGATACTATTGAACCCCTTATAGTTAAAATAGTATGACCCCGAATGGGGTGGTGGGACGATGTGGACATGCTTCCCATCGATTGCCCCTCCGCAGTTAGGGAAATCCCACCGCTGGGCAAACTGGGAGGCCACAGTCTGCCATTCCTGTGGCGTGGAAGGAAACTGTGGAGTCAAACAAGAAAAATATAATTAGTACATTTGATAATAAACATTACAAGCAGATTCTACACAAACATTTTGGCAAACATCAGTATAACATTTCTTGTAGTATTTAAAGGCTAAAAATATAAGGTCCACTTATCAGATTCCTCCCCCCTCTGATGGCCCCTTGTAAATATTTTAGGGGGGGGAGGTATGTTTTGGACAGGTAACCACCCTCTCCACTACGTAATGGAGTAACAAAGTAATGTGTGATAGTTTGGCCAGCCCCTCCTTAATTACACTATTGGCAGCCCACTGGACAGGTAAGAAGAAGTGGCCTAAAAAAAAAGGAAAATGGAAGCACATTTTTGGATTCTGCTATTACCTATCACAATAATAATAGGAGTTGAAAAATTAAAACAGTAGCATTTGAAAGTATTGAGGCAGGCCCTTGCACTACATGCTTTGAAAAATTCATCCATAAATATGACCACTAAAGAGGTAGGTATAGTGTGTATTGGGTTTGGCAAAGTCAGCAGATAGAGGATTGGTATCAGCTGACTGAGCAGTTGGGGGAGGGGGGGTTCCAAAAAGATTTGGGGCACCACAAAACAAAGCCTCAGGCACTCTGCATGAATTTAAGGACAACTATAACATTTGTACACATTTTAGGGGGTGTTTAGGGTAAAGCATTACAATGGAGCTGACAAAATACATTGTTAAGTGACTAGACTATAGGTATATATGGGCCCCAGATAGCATGCTGGGGGGGGGGGGGGGTTAGTGAAGGCAAAGATGCATGAAGGACAAAAAAGGAACGTAAAAAAATCCAACATGCATGAGGACAAAGGGGCACAGCATATTACAGCATATTACAGCATATTACAGCATATTGAAATCCTGGTAATTAGGGAACGAGGAAAGAAATACAATACATTAGCAAACAGTAAATACATAGAATGTGATGTTAAAGAATACAACTTACCCTCATATAGTCCTTCTGCAGGACCTGGATGATGGCAGAACAGGTCTCTGGAATAATGATCCCCAGAGCCTGGGGGGAGATGCCTGTCGAGAACTTGAGGTCCTGAAGGCTTCTCCCTGTCGCCAAGTACCTCAACGTGGCAACTAACCTCTGCTCCGCAGTGATGGCTTGCCGCATGCAGGTATCCTGCCTGGTAATATAAGGGGACAGCAAAGCCAACAGACGGTGAAAAATGGGGTCCGTCATCCTGAGATAATTCCTGAAATCATCAGGGTTATTCTCACGGATCTCACGAAGCAGAGGCATGTGCGAGAATTGGTCACGCTGGAGCAACCAATTCTTGGTCCATGAACTCCTCCTCGCCCTGTTCATGGACTGGGCTTGTGTCAAAGTAAGAACCCCAACACCAAGCCCCCGCACAGCACGAACTCTACGACGAGTACGTACACGCAACATCGCTTCTAAACGGTCGGCTGGTCAGAACGGACTAAAGAAAGCACTGATAAACAGCAAGGCCTGAAAGAACGAAATGCAAATCAAGCAACGAGCGGACAATAAGCACTGAAAATCAAAGCGTACTATATATAAATATATAGGCCACAAAGACAAACACATGCGAACTGACTACACGCACTGATAAGCAAATACGCACCGACAAGCACAAACTGTAGAGCAGGAACGATCTGAAGCACAAGTCTGAACAGCACGAATCGTCTATAACGAAACTTCTACTAACACGCGATAAACACGAGATCAGCAGAAGGAGCCCAACGGGTGCGGACATGGTGCTGAACTTTCCTTTTATGGTGCTGAACTTTCCTTTTATGGTCTCGTCGTACGTGGTGGACGTCACCGCGTTCTTGGCGGTCGGAATTTGGTGTGATCGTGTGTAGGCAACACAGCTTGAGCGGAATTTCCGTCGGAAAAACCGTCACAGATTTTTTTCCGACGAGAATTCCGATCGTGTGTACGCGGCCAAAAAAAAAATTAACTATAAACATAGCAAAGCAAACCTTCACCATACACCATAAAAAACAGTTGACAATGTTGTCAGGAACTGTGAAACTGTAGCCTGGGCTCACAGGCACTCAACCACATACACACAGATGCTAGCAGCTGAGTGAATGACAGCAGCAGTCTAAACTATGTAGAGACCAGCAACGACTAATTGAGTGAAAGTGTTCGCTAGAACAGTAAGCAGTCCTAGCATCACACTATAAGGTATTTATCACTGATAGCGTGTGGTCTCCAATCCAAAGATGTATCCTCACAGAGTCATGGATCCGGTATCACTCTGGCTAGTGAATTCCCGGAGCTAACGATGTGATGTCATCATGCACTGTCCGATCCACAGTCAACGTGGCTGTGTCTATTGGAAATAGTTTTCGCCTATATACCAGTTTGACTCTGTAAGTGCAATACTTTCTCATTAAATAAACCTTTTAAGCAGTATAGCATTATGAGCTCTCTTCCATTATTTTTAAACACATTAATTTGCAGGAGTCGAAGGGTGGAACACACCCCAATATCCAGGGACTGTTCAGGAGAAAGTTGTAGTTCTCTAGAGGGGAATATTCTTAAGCACTTTTGATCTCCTATGTGGGATCTTATGGACTGGTTAGCAGCCTGTTTGGCCTTATAAGCATGGTGGTGACACAGAAGCACTTAATTTAAAAATAGTTTTCAGCACTTTCCGTGCATGTGGGTGAACTTTGTGAAGCAAAGCCCCGGGCCCCTTTAGTCCTAATGGTGACCTCCAGAGTCAGGGACAGCTGACATCCTTCTGTGTAGAGTGGGTTGCAAGGCATGGAGGGTGTAATGCAAGATGAAGAGGTGGGCGCCAGACACTTTTTGAATGCAAAGAGATTTATTGTCTCTTAAACAGATCTGGGGGAGAGAGGGTTGGGGCCAAGTCACCCTTAGGTAGATGCGATGTTAATTGTCAGACTCCGAGACTATAGGCAGATAGCCATACAGGTGAAGGTCTCCAGCCGGATCCCACTTCTGTATAGGTAGGATGCTGTCTCCTATGGCAACAGTCTTAAAGAAGTTACAAACTGTAATTGTATCCAACTATTTACAACATGAACAGTTCTCAGCTTACCCCACAATCACTCACTGTGGGTCTTCACTTAATGAGCTCCCAGTGTTTCTCACCAGACTTCAGATCCAATAGCCACTGAATCCCCTAAACTCTTCCACTGTTAGCACTCAGTATCTTCCTCACCCCCACTTCCCTGCTGGGTCCCTAGCTTGGCACTCACAGATACTCCTCAAGCGTCAGCCCTGCAGACACACTAGGTCCCTGTCTTGGAACTAGCTGATGCTCTACAAGCATCACCTCTGCTGTCCCGCTGGGTCCCTGACTTGGCACAAGCTGAAATTTTCCCACTTCTTCACCGTCCCCAGCTGGAAATAAGTCTGCTCTGGTTCTAGCCTCAGCTTACTCACAGTGGTCTCCAGTAACAAGGTGGATGGCCCCTAATGGCGACAGTTTCCCTTTTACCTTCGACCGCGACTGGTTCCCAGGCTTGCGGAACCATTACTTCTGGTTGGACTACAAACCCTACACTGCCCTCCTGCTTCTGGATAGAGCCTCAGACAGCCTAGCAGCCAAATGTCCCTGGTATAGGCCTAAGGCTTATGGCCTAGCAGCCCAGGGGAACATAACACTCCTGGTGGTACAGAACCCCGATCACCTGACTCCACCCAAATAAATAGGCTCTCCCAGCAGGCCAAGGGACCCAAGAAAATCCCTGCCCATTGGCTAAGACACCCCATTCATTCATAATCTATCCTTGCTGTGCCCTTGTCTTATCCAATGTCACCAGAAACCCGGCCACCAAGTGACAGAAGAGAGAAGTGCAGCAATTCCAGAATTAGGGGGAAATCAATTGATCTTTTAACAATTGGCCAAGGCAACTATAGCCTGGCAACTAAATTTAATAGCAGCCCTGCCTAAACATCAGGGTGCTACATCTGCTTGGACTTTTACTTTTTATCTTCTATGTGTGAATTATTGATTATTCATTACGGTTATTCATTTTGTGGATTTTTGCAGTTTGCACTTTATATGAAATGTTTATTATATGCATTTGTGCACATTATTTACACTTTAAAACTTGTATTTTTACACAGCAGTGGATATTTGATATAGTAGGATATGAGGATCATGTGATTTTTACATTCACATATTGTTTTTGAGATTGCGCACTTTTAATTATTTTATAGAATTGGTGTGGTTCAGGTATTATTTAGTGCATTAGTCTCGCTTTAATTGTGGCCAAGTGTGAATCCCAGGAATTTCTAAACTATATAACTGGTGTCAGAGTTCAGAGTGACCACATTGCTTGGGCCCAGTTATTAGTTTCTAAGCTTAAGAACTGCCTTATAGGAGTTGGTCACATGCACCCAAATATCCAAATACATACTTTCTTAAATATAGTAATGTAAATAATAGAACTATTAAATGCAATTTTGACCATTATAATAACAAAAACTTGTGCCGGGGGCTGCCAAAGGCAAACAAAGTCCTTGACTTCTTGGTTTGACAGTTCAAAACTATTTAAAAAAAAAAAGAAAAAAGTATGATTAGCATATAAATCCTTTTTAACAAAAGGAAATGTTTGCTTATGCTTTACTCTTCAGTGGATTCAACAAAGAGATTGTTTTTAAAATTCTTAAAGAATTCTGCCAAACTCTTTGCAATGTGTGTTTAAGTGTGATAACCGCTAATTTATGAACATGTGAAATGAAAAATGGATTTTGTTTTTATAACACCCTGCATTAAAAATGTTATAGCACTAACACAGATGTAAGGATTTTTTTGTGGAGAAAAGAAAAGCTCTGCATAAAAAAAAATAATCACTGCGTACATATATTTTTCAGTTTTATACTCATTACAAACAGAAGGCACAGAAGGGAAAATGTATATACATAAAAAAATAAAAACAAATGAAACAGGAAAATATTATATTTTTTTATGTTACAGTACAGCTCCTTATTCAGTTCACAAACAATAGGAACATGCCATACATAAATGCTATACAAAAAGTTAAATCTTACTCAAAACAGTGAAGATCTCAAAAAGATATACAACAGCAGCAAGTAAAATATCTATTATGTTGCCTTAATATACCAAATTTAATAAAATAAATAAATAAATATCTATAGCTAAATACCAAAGCTAGATAGTATCCAAAATCTTTAATTAACATTTTTGCGTTTAATTAAGGGTGGTGGCAGGCAGCTCCATTTGACTATGTCACAGTGGAAAGTTATTATTTTTATTTATGTTTAATCATCATAATTATGTTATTACATTCTGTAAAATGTTGACAGAAATATTTTTTTAGCAGTTACTGGAACCTTTTCCTTAATAGGCTTGTGTCTTATGACAGTAGATGTCTATTTTTTATGTGCAATCATGGTAATAAATGTGTTTCTTAATCAACTATGTTACTTTATAATACAACATAATTAAATTTAAATAATTACATTTAAATAATGTATAACAATAAGCTTGATTATATTAAGTTTGATTCATGTGAATTGTTTTTCTGGACAACTGTGATGGTTTGTTAATCCATAAGAACAGCAAACAGTTTAGATCATGTTTATTAATTTAAATCTAATTCCACATTTATTTATTAGTTTATATGAGTTTTGTTTACATTTTCATTTCCAAAACTTTGTGCTAGGCTTTGCAAAGGAGATTGATATATGTTTTAATTTCATAGTTTTGTGTATAGATGGCAATCAATTTGGCTCCTTGAATTAAAGTTTCCAAGTAGGAAGGAGGTTTAAATTGAATGCCACCTTGGGTTCTTGGCAAATCATGTGGGTTTGAGATTAGTTTTCTTAGCTAATTTTATGTGTAAATTCCTTGGACTCACCTTTTTATACTATAATGCACTGCATGGCCTTTGAACCATGGCCAGCAGGCTTAGAAGGACCAACATGAGGGTTCTTGTTTCACACTGGTGGCATTTCGGGGTCCACATTTCTTTTGTTGTTTTTTTTTTTATTTATTTTTTAAGAATAAAGGGTTTCTTTTGTTAGTTTTTTACATATTAACATAAGAACACATACAAACATAAAACAGCATAGTTTGGTACAGTAATAGCTATGCAATAGCAAGGTAAGAGACAGTTACAGATGCAGGGAGAGCCATACATTTGCCAATAGATACTTTATTAAGAGCTTAACAAGTGCAAACAGAAACAATCACAGCATTGAATTGCCTGACAAGGAGCAGCAGTGTTACCAAGGACACAATAATAAACATAGTACTACTGAAGAATGCCAGATAACCATTGATTTTAATTATTGTTAAGTTTGATGCTAAGACATGCTTGTAACTGAGAGCAAGAGTATTGTGATACTGAGAAAAAGTGTATGTCTATGCCTAACCAGACACAGTCCACAGCAAAATACTGTGAGAAGGACAATAGGAAAAAGAAAATGTTAGAGAAAAGGAAAGAGAGGGATAAGGGAAAGGGGGTGAAGGAGGAAGGGGAGAGGAGGAGGGAGAAGGAGGGAGAAGGAAGGGGGATTGGTGGGGTCCCCGGGGGGGGGGGGGTGGATGGTGGTGTGGGTGCATACATCCACTCCATAGAGCAACTGAAGCCATCATGAAAGTGATAATGAATCATCAAAGTTAGGAAGCAGGAAATTGTCAATAGATACATTTCCAGGAAGAATCACATTACCATCTTTGTCAAACAAGATAAGAAACACCATATGATTATAACTGAGACTCATAGCCCCTTAAATATTAATTAAAAGGCTTCCATTGACTCTAAATCCTTAAATATCAATAGAACAAGGAAAAAAAAGAAAAGAAAGTACAGAATTGAAGAAAAAAAATAAGAAAATAGTTGAAGGGAGGGCACTTTTATTTCCCTTAGTTTGCCACAATAGCAAAACACAATAGTAAAGGAAGGCTCTCAGAGTTGGAAAATGTAATCCAGGCACACCAAAATCCCATAAATTTAGAATGATGTTTTTGTAGTGCTGCTGTCAGTTCCATCCTCATAAAATAATCAACTTTAGTCACAGACTCTCTAATATTGGAAACCATGGCACCTGGTTTTAATTGAGTAATTGAAGAAGGCCTTTTTTAGCTTTAGTAGCAGATCCAGGGATAATGGAAAGTAACGCGATTTCTGGGATCTCTGGCTCCTCTGTTTTAAAGGCATATAGTAACTAAAAAATAGATTTCCAATAAGGACTGATAAGAGAGCAGGACCACCAGTTGTAAATAATGGTTCTGCCCTTTTTCCCATGCCTCCAGTAGTGACCAACTATAGATGGAAACATCCGGCCAAATTTTGGGTGACGCCAAACGCCACCTGGATAGCAACTTATAATCCTGTCTTGAGTTCGATCGGCTAAACTTGATTCAAATGTCAGGAAACAAAGACCAATTTTCCTCAGAGAAGGAATGTGCCAATACCCTCTCCCAGGCCCTCCTGAAATATAGGTTATTCAGGAATGCATGAGTTAGTAAGTTGTTATATAGTTGAGAGACAATAGGAAGGCAGCCAGAATTGTTAAGACATACGTTTTTAAAAAGTGTTGGATCCTTTGACAAAACCCAAAAGAGTGTAGATAACTATAAAGATGTTTAAGCAGAAGGTAATGTAGCTATCTGCAAGGCTGGGGGGGGGGGGGGTAGTAGTGGGGGTTAATCCCAATAGGGGCTTAAGTTCAGTTGCCCAAAATTTGTTCCCCATATTTGGGCAATAAGACGGTCAAATCCAGGGTGGAGAAGTCGAAGTCATAGGCATTCGATTGTTGATGTGTCGAGCGTGGAAAAATTAATTAGTGATTTGACTCAGGACTGCTGCCGTATATTATAGCTTAAGATGTGGAACACCCGCTCAACCCTCTAACTTTAATTTTACAAGGATAATATGTTGCAATCATGGCCAGAGGTAGGTAAGAAATGAAGCCCTAAGTAGGCAGAAAGAGGGACCCTGATGGGGAGTGTCTGGAATAAAAAGAGGAAAAGAGGCAATATGTCCATTTAAAGAGAAAGTAAAGCCTCTTAAAAAAAAAGACACCCTGCAAGGCAAAGGCATAATGAGCTAGTATGCATAGCATACTAGCTCATTATGAATGACTTACCTGAGAACGAAGCCCCCGAAGCGGTCCTCATCCACGATCTTCTGCATCGCCATAAAAACCCGGAGTGACTTCCGGGTCTCGCCGCTCCAGCGCTGTCATTCGCTGGAGCGGCAATGACGTCACTCCCGCGCATGCGCAGGAAAGCGGCATATCGCCGTAAACCCAGCATGCGCAGTGCGCCTGCGCGCCGCTGTCTACAGCGCATGCGCCATAGACAGCGATGCCTTTTCTTTTCTAAATATCTCCTAAACCATGTAGGTTTAGGAGATATTTATTGGACCTACAGGTAAGCCTTAATCTAGGCTTACCTGTAGGTCAAAGTGGTTTGTAAGGGTTTACAACCATTTTAATAAAGGTACATTCTATTCATCCATTGGTTTTCACCATATGTTGATAGGGTATTTGGGGTGCTTAAAGTACAACACTTACCCGTTGACCAACAGAAAGGATCACAGCTCATTCACCTTCTTTGATTTTCCAGGACCTAATAACATCTGAATTAGCCAGGAAACTGTACATAATTGAGACCAGAACTCCAGTTTAGATAAAATGGGAAAACTGTGATCATTCTTTTAGTCAGTCGGCCTGCTATATTGTTTTTTTTTGTGGCTACTCTGCTGCATTGGTCAAAAGAAAAAAAATACCTTGCATTATATCACTCAGTTAGGCCTATTATCTGTGCCTAATTCTATAACAATAAAAATCTGTCTGTTCTCTTTGTCTCTACTACTTTGGGCATCGTCTTGCTCATTAAAAATATCCTAGTGCTAGCCAATTTTACATTGCTGTATCTTTGGTACATTTGGGCATAATTTTCTTCATTAAAACTGTCCCACTGGTGCCCAATTTTACACTGCTGTATCATCTGCAATCTCATAATTATTAATTAAAGTTTGATAGTAATCGGCCACTGATGGTTTTGCATCACTAAGAATATGGACAGCCCCAGTGAACTGCTGGCTGACTTCTAGTTGCTGGTCAAAGCATGCCTAGTATCACTTAATGTAAATCCATGTATCACTGCTAACACAAGGCCAATAATGACTTATTTCTATATATAAGCTATTAAAGTGGATGTAAACCCATTGATGTCATAATGTAGAGAATAAGATTTCCCCTTGCCCTGAGAAATCCTCTTTTATTGTTCAGTTAGAAAGATCTTGACAAAGTGCTAAAAACTTTGTCAAAAACGCCCCCTTGCTGTGAGTGACAGGTGATTTACATATCTCATGCACTGATGGGGAAATAAAGTTGTAAATTTGTAAGTGTATACTATGGTTGATATTGTGTAGTTGGGCAGAGAAAGAAATGGATGGAGACCTATAAAACTGCAGTCAGCCAATCAGTAAAGAGGCTACATAGGCATTATCAAGGTGCTTTTCAAAGCAAGAAGGCATCCTAGGAATTTTATCTTTAACCAGCCTTAGCTGTGTACCTGTACACAATAGGCAACGCTATGCAAGATGCTTAGATACACTTGCAACAGCTGATTTTGCATGTTCATAATAATATACATTAGAATACAGACAATGGCTATAGGGTAAAAATTAGGCAAATAGTTAATCTATTGGGAAATGTGATTTGTAATTAGAGATGGGCCGAACACCCCTCGGTTCGGTTCGCACCAAAACTCTTGAACATAGCAAAAGTTCGGACCCGAACATCGAACCCCATTGAAGTCTATGGAAGTCTATGGAACCGAAACATGAAAAATCAAAAGTGCCCATTGTAAAGGCTTATATGCAAGTTATTTGCCATAAAAATGATATGGGGGGCCTGGGTACTGTCCTGAGGGACATGTGTCAATGCAAAAAAAAAAGTCTCCCTGTAAAGTAGTGCATCTCTACCATATATAGAACCTACTGTAGCAAAACTGACATTTCTAAAGAAAAAAACTAATTTTAACTGCCCGCAATACAATACAGTAGCAGAGGTAGAGGTAATTTCCAGGGTTAACAGGGACTGTGGAAAAAAGCAAAAACACAGAAGGGATCAAAGTTGGATGTCATGGCAAGTTGAAAGTAGTCAGAGGTCAGTGCATGAAGGGTCAACAACACCACAGAGGTGCATTGTCCATATTTCATGTCTGAAGTTTTCAAACACTTTAATATAGCAAAATTAATGTTAGTAAAAAATGTGAACCTGTGTTCACTTTGAATACACAATCATGTGGTAGTAAAAAACAATTGTTGCTAGAATACAATTTGTTAATTAAAGAAAATATTAATTTACTTTATTGGCTTCTTTATGTCGTATATTGGAGATAAACATACCAGTTTGTGTGAATTATAACTTGGGGCAATTGAGGCAAGTTTACATTGAGCAAAATTAAGGCAAGCTAACACTTTACAAGAACCTGTTCACTCAAGGAGCTACAAAAGTGCTCCAAATAAGGATTGCATTGAAAACAGGAAGCTTGCCCTCCTAGGAGGCTTGGAATTCCCATCTTCTCACTGGCCTGTGGCTTTCCTAATACCTACTCATCTTTAGGAAGCATGCTACACTTCAAACATACAACTTGGGATATCATGTGATGATTTGATTATTAATTTTTACTTGTTTAATCAAGGTTACAGGTGTAAAATACAGTATGTTCTTATAATTACTCACAACCAGCCCCATATTGTATTAGTATATTTCACTATAGCTTGGATGAGTAGAACTAAAATCAACACAAAACATAAATGTAAAATGTATTTCATTATCTGAAATATGCTTTTACACGCTTATAAATTAAACAGTTGGTACACAGATCCAGTCAATAAATGAGCGACAAAAAAGCTGAAAAATAAAGAGATTATTACTTTAGTGGAAAATGCTTAAGATCATTATGGTAAATTAGTAAATATATAATAAAGGACATATTTTTTACTGTGCTTTTCTTCTTGATGGGAAAACTATAATGTTTTTATTGTACATCTCTAACATGTATAAAATGACAGACCATTAATGCTACAAAAATTGCAAAATATCCATTGAAGCATAATGAAAAAGATATTAACCTAATTATCTGCTAATGTTACAAATCAATATTATTTCTTCACATACTTATTGACTTTGCACACAGTATACTGCATAAATACACTGAACATCTTATGATTACCTGCTGTTTTAAGGAAACATGCCAGTGTCATTAGAATTTTTCAAGGTACTATTTTTAAACTTTATTAAATCTATATTATTACCTTCAATAAGTGAAGTCTAAAATGTCTCACATTTACACCCGCCAACAACCAATCTAATCCTATCTGCCAAAAACAGATGGATGGGGAATCCGTTCCCCATCCATCTTGAGGTTCAGATGACAGTCAGATATAAACGGACAGGTGGCCATTTACATCCGACCACCTATAAGAGAAAGTGGGCTGTGTCCGTGACCACTCTGCATTAGTGGAGCGGACACAGACCTGTCATCTGCCTGCGCAGTGGGGATCAGTGGGCAGATTCCTTGCTGAGCAGACGTATCCGCTGATTAAGTCTGTCCTTTTGAAAGAGCCCTTACCCTTTTCCCTTTCGGTCCTTCCTTCATATTACACCTTCATTATTTCGTTTTTTTCTATACTCTGCTGTAACAAATAACCTGCATATTTTAGTTGGCCCTGCTAACATATTCCACTTGCATCCTGTAATATCCAGTAAGTAACAGTAGTTTTTTTTTTTAAAAAAGCTTTTTAATATTGCAAACTGCAATGGATATTATAAGCGTTCAAAAGAAAGAAAAAAGTGTAGTAAGTAATTTTCCAGAGACATGTACCCCATTGTATGTGCTATTGTGAGACCTTAACCGCTTCCCGACCGCCTAATGCCGATATACGTCGGCAAAATGGCACGGGCAGGCAAAATCACGTACCTGTACGTGATCGTGCATGTGCCTGCCTGTGGGTCGCGCCCGCGCCGCCAGCGGTGCGCTCGCGACCCGGTCGGGAGCTCCGTGACCCCGGCCGCGGGACCAGAGGACCCGATCGCCGCTGGTGTCCCGCGATCGGGTTACGGAGCTGAAGAACGGGGAGAGGTCTATGTAAACAAACCTCTCCCCGCGCTTCCTACACTGACTGTCAGTGATCGGCGGTTCCCTGTCATCGGGAACGCCGATCAATGACGTCAGACGTACAGCCACGCCCCCCTACTGTAAAAAAAAAACACACACACGTCACACTGACTCCTCCCCGCCCCCTAGTGGTTAACCCCTTCACTACAACTGTCATTTACATAGGAATCAGTGCTATTTAAATAGCACTGATTTCTGTATAAATGACAAATGTCCCAAAAATGTCCGATGTGTCCAACATAATGTCGCAGTCACAATAAAAATCGCTGATCGCCGCCATTACTAGTAAAAAAAAAATATTAATAAAAATGCTATAAAACTATCCCCTATTTTGTAAACGCTATAACTTTTGCGCAAACCAATCAATAATCGCTAATTGCGATTTTTTTTACCAAAAATATGTAGAAGAATACGTATCGGCCGAAACTGAGGAAAAAAAAAATGTTTTTTTTTTTGTATATTGGGGATATTTATTATAGCAAAAAGTAAAAAATATTGCATTTTTTTCAAAATTGTCGCTCTATTTTTGCTTATAGCGCAAAAAATAAAAACCGCAGGGGCGATCAAATACCACCAAAAGAAATCTCTATTTGTGGGAAAAAAAGGACGCCAATTTTGTTTGGGAGCCACGTCGCACGACCGCGCAATTGTCAGTTAAAGCGACGCAGTGCCGAATCGCAAAAAGGGGTCTGGTCCTTTGGCTGCCAATTGGTCCGGGGCTGAAGTGGTTAAAGTGTATGTCAAGTTAGAAAAAGAAAAAAATCATATACAGTAAGGCATGCATATTTCCCAAAGTTTATCTCTTTAAAGATCCTGTAAAATACATAAAATACTTATACAGCATTGTACAGAAATGCACTCAGCTCCTAATTCCCATGCCCATAATTTTACTCCCCACAAAATAAAGACTAATCATTCTGTACCCCCAAAGATAACTACTATGAGGCTAATTAGATTTATTGAGATAACACAGGAAGCAATAAAAAAAAGTTCAATACAAGGCTCAGCTGTACTTCATTGTAAATCATATACAAAAAAAGAAAAAGATATGGAAATGGGACTTTAAAGTTACTACCTCTCAAGAAATGCCAAACAAAACCTATTTCTAAAAGTATGTATTTTATTATGTATATCCAAACAATATCAGCATTAAAATCATAAATATAAAAACATGGATTAGGGAGTGTTCGGTCAGCGTTTGAGATCGCTGAATATTGAGCAAGCTCTGCACTCCTCAGCCAGACAAGCAGTTTACCAGCAGGAGCAGGGGCTACAAAGCTGCAGAATCAGCACCCATAACACCTGCTGAGCAATACTAAAATACCTAAACAGGGAAATCCAGGCTTCGCCCCAGAAAAACTTAACGACTTCTTCCCTCTGTTGGTAGACCGGGAAGGAAAATATGGCTGCGGCTCCTGAGCATTCTCCCCTCCACGCAGTGAGCTCTCATCTGGATCCAGCTATGCCTCCTTCCAGAGCACTGTGATTATCCTCTGCAGCCTGGCAGCCCACAGTGTGGCCTCTCCTCCAGAAAGCCCTACTATCTACAGTCCAGCTAAAATTCAGTTGATAAGGAAATTGAAAAATTATATAATGAAAATACAATAAAGACTGATGTGGTCCAAGGCACCATAAGTAATTGGCCTCCATCCCAAATTTGAACAAAAAGAGAGAAAGTTTGGTCGGCAGGACTTTGAATGAGGCCAATCACTATATAGAGTAAGCATGTGGGATACAAAACACAGTGTTGCTTTTATGGGTTCCAACAAAAAGGGGGGAGTTTTTTTTAGGGACTTTGAATGAGAGACGTATACCAAAGAGCAGTCTTGGCAAAGAACATTTTATTATACCGTGTGAAATCATGTACAGCATACTAAATGACACAAAAAACGGCATACACAGAATCACATAAATGCAGGGCATGCTAAAAACCACATATAAAGATTGACGCCATGGTACTTGGCATATCATGGGGTAAAGACAAGTCCTGCACAACATGGGCCACTGGAAGGGCTGGATTGTGTTGGAAAATCTAGAGTAAAACAATATATGAGACATAAAATCATCTGTATGGACATCATGCATCTATGTAAGCATGACGCATTTTGTTGGGGTATAACAACTCTACAGGGACGAATGCAATGGTGCTCTATAAAGAAACATAACTATATGGTATAATATTGTATAATAATATATATAATTACTGAATAATAGGAATAAGTAATGGGTATAAGGGACAGGATGGACATCCCTATAAATACTCATGTCAACTGCATAGATGTGAACAGAGGATCAGAGCTGTTAGAAAGGTCTGGCATGGGAGCTGAGGTAGAGACACGTGGACAAGCAGGGAGCACTGTGGATTCCCCAAGGTCAATGCGCAAATGTACATAAAGAATAATACCCATCCAAAATAAAACAAGGGTTGCCTACATCCTTGAGTACAATAGAAAAAAGAAACCCCCCAAAGGGGATGGGACTTAAAGGGCAATAGTGTATAATAATAAAAAATGTTTTATTCAAAATACATATGTAAATACATAAATAATTCCAACAGTAATCAAAAGGTATAAAAACAAAGATGATGATAATGGTAGATTCTCATATAAATCCGGACGGCCCGACACGTTTTGGGATCAGTTGTATCCCTTCGTCAGGGGATTTTTGTCAGGGGGAGAGTCATACTGTATAATCAAGAAAACATTGATGAGTAACACAAACAAATTCACATGATCTTGGCTGACAATTGAAAACTGAAACATATAGCGTGGCAGATAGTGAAAAAAGTGTGCAAATGTAGGTGACAGTGAGCCAACACTTCTGTGGATAGAGATCAGTAGTATATATCTACAGTAATGTATAATATTATTGATGAGAATTGTGAAAAGCCAATACACCAGGTCAGATGAACTGAAGAACTGAGCATAGATGAAAAAACAGATACTCAAAATACCACCAAACATGAAAGAGGAAGAAAGAAAAGAAAAGAAAATTATATCCTGGGTAAGATAGTGAAGAAAACAAAGATAAAGATGAACAAAGTTCTAAAAGTATAGGTGAAACATATGGTGATTTACCTTGTTGGTTCACATGGAAATTGGGAAACAAAATCACAAGTGAATGCTTGCATATGAGGTGTTGCCAAAGAGACACATAGACAGGGCCGTTTTTAAGGCAGGGCAAAAGGGGCAGCTGCCCTGGGCCCTGTCATTGTTGTGGGGCCCAAAGCAGCTGCCTCATACTTGCCAACTACCCTGGTTTAAATTCCCTCGTCCCTTGAGGTTTTAGTCCTGTGCTGTGTCCCAATATCTAAGTGTGAAGTGCTGCTACTAATGCTGCCCAGCTCTGCCCTATTGTGTATGGATGACTCACCTGCAGACCCTGTGTTTTACATGTAAATTACCAGCATTCATATGTATATAGCGGCGGCCGGCGGCATTCATATGTATATCATGCCCCCCTGAGGTCATATCTACAGTAATCTCTAGCAACCAATCAACAAGCAGAAATCATGTGCTGTAACCTCTAGCAACTAATCAGTGAGCCATAATGTGTGCTGTAACCTCTAGCAACCAGTCAGTGAGCGGTAATGATACACTGTAACCTCTGGCAACCAATCGCAATAGCTGCCTGATCTGATTCAGTAAACTGATTTTGAGTCTAGCTGCTACTTATTGTATGTCTCAGAGCAGGTGGAGAGCAAAACTGCATGGGGGGGGGGGCCCAAGAAAATTTTTGCCCAGGGTCCAATCAATATTAAAGACGGCCCTGCACATAGACACCAAGTGAGGTGAATTTAAATGCTCCCAGCTGATACAGCGTGTTCCGCCCAGCGCAAGAAAGTGGAGGCATCCATCCCAGAGCAAAAAAATCCACCCATACAGGCTCAGGTACCTCCCCAATGTCAGCCTAGATGGAAAGAAAAACCTGCTCATGCGGTGTGACCTTAAAAGGTGTCACACAAACAGAGCGGTAACGTGGCGCCAATGCGGTAGGGAGCACCCACCCAAACCACCACCTCCATCCACCACAAACGGGGAGAAAGGGAACAGGTGGGAAAGGGAGTGGCGCCAAATCAAGCATCGCAACTCCCAGGGGACAGACGAGCAAATAGTCCAAAAAAACATGCACACACTAAACAAACCCTACCATGTGGAACAGGGTACTAGGAACAAAATCTGGTGGATTAAAATTAAAAAATAAAAAATAAAAAATTATACTGTGTGTAGGTCATGAGAATCAAGGGAATATAAAGTATAATAAAGCCATGATTGGGTCTATCATGGATATCAAAAATGCAATTGAAAGATGCTTTGCAGACTGCTGAATGGTAAATTACACCTCTCCATCCCTATATAAATATATTAAGAACAGTTTGGAACTTGCCATAAAACACATTCACCCATGAGATTCCACCCCTATATGGGAACAAAGAAAATGAAAAACAGGGAATTACTGGAAGGGAGGGAGTAGTGCCATCCCTGCCCAATGCAAGTGCACCCCTGGAGCATATGAAAATATACCCCTGGTTCTCCTTTATGTGCCAAGTGGCAGCAATTGGTATATGGTGCACCAGACCACTGAATGACCGGGGGTGTCTTCCACCCAAAATTTCAGCGAGAGAGAACGATGTGGTCCAAGGCACCATAAGTAATTTGGCTCCATCCCAAATTTGAACAAAAAGAGAGAAAGTTTGGTCGGCGGGACTTTGAATGAGGCCAATTACTATATAGAGTAAACATGTGAGATATAAAAAGTAGTATTGCTTTTATGGGCAGGAACGTGGCACCGATGGGGTAGGGAGCACTCACCCAAACCACCACCTCCATCCACCACTTCATTCAAAGTCCAGCTGATCAAACTGACTCTCTTTCTATATAATGAAAATACTACAATAGCTGCTGATGCCACATTCAGTCAGCACGAGGGATCCCTCAAGACACACTTGGAATCCGTTCTTGCTGACATTTTACAAACAAACTAAGGAGAAGAAATTCCTTTGCGATAAATTAGCATATGAACCCAATCTGGCATATAAATGGACATTGCCTATAACAAGTGAAAGACATAAAAACAAGCTATCAGTCCAAAAAAATACCATTAGCAATGACACTGACACATCTTTTTCTTTTTCTTCCATGTCTTCAGTACAGGTTAATATGATTCTCTCAAGGTCTGGGCCATACCTGTCACAAAAACTTAAAAATGAGGGTGATGGCACTCATTCTTAATCACCTAAACGGTCACCAAGCTTTGACCGAGCACATCATCCTTCATGTCCTTTACAATCTGAATCATCTGATCACATTTCCAACTCACAGTTGCAGGGTGGTCCATCGTTTGGTGAATTGTGCACTGTTTCTTTACGTTCATAAGCACTAAGCTTACCTACAGATAATATGGTAAGTTAATCTAATCTAAGCACTGTTTCTGGCAAACTTCGCACTGCACATATTTTTTTTACCCCAGACAACTATAGACCCCAAGATAATTTTCAATCTAGAAATACAGACACCCAAGCTGGTCGTAAGCAAAAAAAAATGAAATGATTAATCTATCATCTTATTGCCTGACTTCAGACCAGGTTCCGGTTTTGAGCCTTGATTTATCTTTTTATCTGAAGCAGAGGGTGGACCATTTTGAATTACTAAGGATGTCCACCTTTTTGGCATGCAAATTGATGTTCAAAGTCCTACATGACAAAGATTCTGCTTCCTCTAGTCCCAAATCTTTGGATAATTGAAAGATGATATGAAAGCTTTACATAATTTAAAAGAGCTTTGGGAAGAGGGCAACACCATGGGACCCATCCCTCTGTTTCCACTGGAGTAGAGGTGGGATCGGAAATTGTGGGGTCACCTAAGGCACCCTGCTTCCCACCCCCCTATTTGTGTAAACTTAAGTTTTGTGCATTTCCATTATTGCAGGGTAACCCCAATATTTGGGCTTTAACAAAACAAGTTATATGAGAAATTGAACAAACTAAATGGAGAAACTGTGTAGAGGGTTCTTTACTGTAAGAGTGGCAAGGATGTGGAATTCCCTTCCGCATGCAGTGGTTTCAGCAGAGAGCATCGATATTTTCAAAAAAATATTAGATAAGCACCTGAACAACCACAACATACTGGGATATACAATGTAATACTGACATATAATCACACACATAGGTTGGACTTGATGGTGTCCTTTTTCAACCTCACCTACTATATACGTAACTATGTATTGCCACCTCATCATTGCTCAATAGTGCAGCCTCATTAGTGTCCTATCAGTACAGCCTATCAGTGTCCATCAGTGCAGCCTCATCAGCGCACATCAGTGAAGGAGAAGAATTATTTATTTACAACATTTTACAACAGAAACGACTAAAACCTTTTTCTTTTCAAAATGTTTTTGTTTGCTTGGCAAAAATAAAAAACCCTGTAGTGGCTAAATATCACCAAAAGAAAGCTCTATCTGTCTCAAAAAAATTATAAAAATTAAGTCTGGGTACAGTGTTGCATGAACACACAATTGTCATTCAAAATGTGACAGCGCTAAAAGCTAAAAATTGCCCTGGGCAGGAAGGGGGGAAAGTGCCCAGTAGGCAAATGGTTAAACCGTATCAAAAAGACACAATAATTGTGTTGCTTCTGACATATACATATACTGTGTATTTTGTGGTGAGTTTCTCAGACTTGCTGTACATATAAAAGCTTTATGTTTGTTTTAGAAGCAAACATCAGATTTCTTTGAAAAGACATTTCTCAAATAAATAGCATTGTAACATTTGCACAAGCTGTCTTAATACAAAGGGAAAATAGATGCTATTGTATTTTGGGCCAATGCCAACAGGTCAATGCCCATGTAAACATGTTTTAGTTGTTTCCATTGTTTTAGAGGAGTTTATTGTCAAATGCTGGGTCTATATGTCATTTAAAGAAAAAATAGCTAAGGGGGTACCACATCCATATATAGACTGTTTTAAGAGTATAGGACCATTTGAGCGGACTTTAACGGTACCAGAAAAGGAACATTACATAAAATTACAGAAAATATGAGCTCTCATTTATATAACTACATAGTGTATGTAAAACATATTAGATCCCTATTGCTGCTAGGTCAGGGAGGTTGACGATTGGCTTTATGCTTCCTCAGGACCTCCATTCCTTGACTGTAAGCAGAGGGATTCTGTATGGTAGACAAAGGAGGGAAACATCATGTTTCAGCAATGGCTATAAAATGCAGCAAAACATTTAATAATATCGTCCCCATATATAAAATGCAGGAACAGTGTGATACAAGCCTACATTGAGCCCATGGTCATTGGGCTTGAAATATATCATCATGACCTTTTTGATTGATTATAGATTATAGACTGGCCGCCACAGGGTGCTGGTATTACTATTGTTGCAAGAATGTTTTAATCCATATTTTTATATTTGGATATACACAACAAAATACATATTTTAGTAACTTTTGTTTGTTATTTCTTGAGAGGTAACATCTCTAAAGTCCCATTTTTATTGTCCTATTTTAGGTCTGTACTCACCCCTCCAGCCATCTTGGCGCCACGGCTTTCGCAGCTTCCACAGCTTCCACAGCTTCCACCTGGCCTTCTTTATCAACTGCAGTTCAGTGTAGGACAGTGTGTTCAGCAATTCGACTCCCCATCACTGTAGTTTTGATGGCTGGTTCCAGGTCTGTCTGAGCATATCACTGTATTTGGGTACCTCTCACCTGGCAGCAGGTACTGTGGCTGATTTTACCCTGTCTCCGTCCTCAGCTACCACTAGTTCTGCTGCTTTGCTGTGGCTCCAGTGCCCCCGATGGCCAGATACTGGCTCAGTCTCCACTCTGTCTCCATTGTCTCCAGGTTCTGCCGGCATCGCTCACCCACTACAGCTCCAGTGGTGGTGTCACGTACCTGGTGGTGCGAGCCCGATATTGCAGAGAGAGACCTCCCTTGCGTCTCCCACTCCTGGTTCCCTGGTAGGATGACAGGAGACCCAGGAGTGAGGAGGAGCACGGGTGCCTGGCAGGATCAACAGACCAGTGGAGTGACAAGGTCAACTCAGCGGACGAGGTGGGTAATCTGGATAGCAGAGTAGACCGGATCTGGGCAGATGAACTGGTTCGGTCTAGCAGGCAGGATAGCAGAGCAGGTAGGAACTGGATGGACAACTTAGCGGACTGGATAGCTGAGCAGACCGGAACTGGACAGGTAAGCTGGTTCAGCCAGCAAACAGGATAGCAGAGCAGGCTGGATCTGGATGGACAGCTCAGCAGACTGGATGGCAGAGCAGGCCGGAACTGGACAGGTAAGCTGGTTCAGCAAGCAGCAGGATAGCAGAGCAGGCTGGGTCTGGATGGACAGCTTAGCAGACTGGATAGCAGAGCAGGCCGGATCTGGATGGACAGCTTAGCAGACTGGTTAGCAGAGCAGGCCGGAACTGGACAGGTCAGCTGGTTCAGCAAGCAAACAGGATAGCAGAGCAGGCTGGGTCTGGATGGACAGCTTAGCAGACTGGATAGCAGAGCAGGTAGGAACTGGATGGACAACTTAGCGGACTGGATAGCTGAGCAGACCGGAACTGGACAGGTAAGCTGGTTCAGCCAGCAAACAGGATAGCAGAGCAGGCTGGATCTGGATGGACAGCTTAGCAGACTGGATAGCAGAGCAGGCCGGAACTGGACAGGTAAGCTGGTTCAGCGAGCAAACAGGATAGCAGAGCAGGATGGGTCTGGATGGACAGCTTAGCAGACTGGATAGCAGAGCAGGCCAGATCTGGATGGACAGGTTAGCAGACTGGATAGCAGAGCAGGCTGGAACTGGACAGGTAAGCTGGTTCAGAAAGCGAACAGGATAGCAGAGCAGGCTGGGTCTGGAAGGACAGCTTAGCAGACTGGATAGCAGAGCAGGCCGGAACTGGACAGGTAAGCAAGCCAACAGGAAGCAGGCATTTGGAACGGACTGGATCAATACAGGTGATCAGGTTTGGCACAGGAAGCAGGACTTCAGAATGGACTGGAGCAATACAGGTGATCAGGTTCATCACAGGAAACAGAACTTCAGACCGGACTGGAGCAATACAGGTGATCAAGTTCATCAGACTAGGCCGGGTCAGGAATCAGGCTGGCATCAAAGTACAAGGGGATAAGGCAGAAGAGTGGTCACAACAAGCCAAGGTCGGGTACAGGCAGATAGCTGGATAGTCACAGGTAAGCCGGGTCAAACAGGACAGAGGTATCAGGATCAGGTTACATACACCACAACGCTGTAGAGCAGACAGCGGGGACCGTCTGCTCAGGCCAGGTTTAAATAGATCACCTGGCGCCAACAAGAGCGCGCACCTGTCTCCCCGTGCGCGGCCGCACATGTGCACGCGCCCCGGCGCGCATGCGCAGTGGCGCCTGTGGGCCAGGACGGCCAGGGTTCAGGTTTCTGGCAGGATCTTCATGACAGGTGGCTTTTACAGTCTCTGTCACTGCCTCCAGGCAGCTCGATGCAGCCACGCCATGAGCACTCCAGTCTAGCTCTCACCTGATCTCTCAAATCCCTGCTCTCCTCCTGGGATAAGGTATTAAGCTGAGTCAAGAGTATCTTACTGCCATGCTTTTGGGAGTTTCCATTGAGCTTGCAGATACACGCTTCCCCCTGGCGCCATGATGTTACACTGTTCCCCTGTTTTCAATTGCTACCACCCGGATTCGTCAGTATCATAAGTGGGAGGGTTAAGGGCACCATGCTCTGCGCCCCGAGGACAACCTTTTAAAAGTCAATTAGAGCCTCAGGCTCTAATAACGTGCTTGTAAAAAAATGACAGACCTCATAGAAAGCCATTAGTCCAGCACCCTGCATGCAAACTAGGTGGGCAGCGCCCCTGTGTCCCTTATGGACTGGCCGCCAGTCCTTATGGACTGGACTGGTATATGTACTATCTATTTGGGTGTGGTGTTTTTTGATCCATTGATATAACTGAGTTTCTCTATGTACATGTACTAGAAATCAACACATTTTGATTATATAGATTATTTTTGTATTTTGTAACAAAGTTTGCTTGACTTTATATTGCATGATAAAATATTTCTATAGGCGATTAAATTGGTTCTAAAGGTTGAAGGTTTTTTTACCTTCAGACTTCTAATCCCTCTGCACTCTATCCCCAAGCAAAAATAAGATAGGATTTCATTTAGTTGAACTTTGCAAAGACACATTCCTAAGTTCAACTGTAATGCATGTCAATGGCCCACTTAGACCTTGTTTAATAGAAAACACCATTTGCCTTTCACTAGAAACATTTGTTAGTCCTGTCCTGGAAATCTGCATCTGCTTTACTATTAAGTTACATCCAAATATGGGTTCCTGCAGCCAAATGAATCTATGTGAGATGAGCGAGTGCTGTGTGCGCATAGGTATGTGCCTGTGACGCATATCTGGTTCCTGGAAGCGGCGGACAGCACAAAGGAATGACATCACCCCCTTACAGGAAGTTGCTTGTACTGCTGCTAATTTCTTCCCGCCACCATGCCCCGTTTACTGTTCTCTGAGGAAGAGATGATCCTTATTTGAGATTTTAAATTTTTTTTTTAACATGGGGTGATGTTTGTGTGGGTCCCTAACACACATTCAGACATATTAGGGCCAATTTAGACATGATCCGATTTACCTACCAGCATGCTGTTAGAGTGTAAGAGGAAACCAGAGTACCTGGAGGAAAGCCACACAGGGAGAACATGCAAACTGCAGGCAGATGGTGTCGCGAGTGGGATTCAAACCAGCAACCCTTTTTTGCTGCTAGGTAAAGTGCTAACCCCTACACGACTGTGCTGCCCAAATATATATCTAAATATGTAGGTTCTTGTGTCCACCAGCAGAGAGAATTTGGGTAGATGTCACACTCCCAATTCTGGAGGCATAATAATGGTCTATCACAGGGGTCTTCAAACTACAGCCCTCCAGTTGTTCAGGAACTACAATTCCCATCATGCCCAGTCATGTCTGTGAATGTCAGAGTTTTACAATGCCTCGTGGGATGTGTAGTTCTGCAACAGCTGGAGAGCCGTAGTTTGAAGATTCCTGATCAGTCTAGCATGTCTTGAAAAAAAGTGGGTTCTCATGTACCTTGTATAATGCTCAAGAAATATCAATAGGAAATTACAAGTGGGTCATGGCACATCTACATTCCAAATTTGGCACTTAAGACGGTCATGCACTATACAATCTGATTGGCCAATCTCTGTACAACTCAATATTTCAGCAAAATAGGTAATAGGAAGACGCACTTGAACAATTAATTCAAATTATAGGAAATCAAACAGGCTCTTGCATTAAATCAAATTTTTTTAAGATCTAACTGATTGCAGTGTATGGTCACCTTTAAAGATCAAGATTGGAAAATATTAATTTATTGGGTTTAGAAACATTTCCCTGTTCTTTGTAATGTATTGAAAGATTTGGGTAAAAATAGAAAAAAACACATTTCAAAGATATATTAGAAGTAATAGGAATGAGATTAGCATCAAAAGGGTTAATTCACTGAGAACACTTACTAATTGCCTAACAAGTCACATCCAATGAGATTAAATTAACCAATTGTATTGGGTGTGCACTATTATCAATGAAAAAACTGCAGTTACCCTAGCACCAGTTGCAATTTACATATTTATTATCGCCTGCGAGCGCCGGTTCGCACTTTCAATCAATTACATTTACGGCACACCAATTAAGGTGTGAACCGACGCAGGGCATCCGTCTTAGTAAATCACCCCCAGAGTGGAGTCAGATTACTTTTACCTTATGGCTTCTGTTTAAAAAAAAAAAAAACAGCAGACACACCCCTCCAAAGGTCCCCCAAAATATTGTAAAAAGTAGCCAACAATTGAATATAATTTTTTTAGGGTAGTGCCTCACATAAAAAAAAACAAATAAAAAAATGTGTGAGGTCTCTCAGGAAATCCATACCAGACCCTTTATTTGAGCACACAGCCTGGCTGTCCTGGAAAGGGGGAAGATGGTCATTCGCTCACCTACTGAACCATACCAGGCCACATGCCCTCAACATGGAAAACGAAGTCCCATGAAAATTAAGTAAGAGATACATAGTACCTCTACTCATTAAAAAAATGTAACCTAGAAATAAAGACACCCAAACATTTGAAAAGTCCTTTATTAAAAACAATACAAATCCCCCAAAAAGTCTTTCATTGTAAATTCATCATCATTCACAAGGCCCGCCACCTTTCAACTTTACAAAATCAAAAACCCAATGGACCTTGCTCAAATGGTACTGCTCTGAGCTATCATAAGCTATATAAGGAAAGGGGCTGGGATAGCAATGTTAATTCTGCTATAAATACAGTGAGCTTTTACCTCTTCTGTGCTATACACAATCACTTGTTGACCACAGACCCCCCACACTATGGAGAAGAGTAGAAGAGGTGTTCTGCAATCCTTACATGTTTCATTTCATAAGATGACAACACTATTCTTTCATAGATACATTACAATAAATAAGCATTACATTTCAAGGACAGAAATGTGTTACTTACAGGACTATTAGATGAAAATAAAGGAAAAAAGTTATAATAGAAAGAAAACTAATGCAACCACCACACCTACAGTGCCTTGAAATAGTATTCATACCCCTTGACATTTTCCAAATTTTGTCATGTTATGCCCAAAAACGTAGATGTATTTTATTGGGATTTTATATGATAGACCAACATAAAGTGGCACACTTGTGGAGTGGATAGAAAATGATAAATGGTTTTCAATTTTTTTTTACAAATAAATATCTGAAAAGTGTGACGTGCATTTGTATTCAGCCCCCTTTACTATGATACCCATAACTAAAATCTAGTGGAACCAACTGTCTTATATGCAGTGTTGCCAACCTACCAGATTGAAATTTACTGACACAACACCCAAAGTTTACTGGCACTGCCAAGTTTTTACTGACGTTTCCAAAAGTTACAAAATTACAGTTTTAAGTGCAAATTAGAGTATTTAGGCTACAAACAAATACAATATGCAATTAGCAATATGATTTTAGGTAGATAATAAGGCAAAAAAACATATTTCTTATTTTATTTTCGAAATAGTAAGTAAGTAGCTCAGGAACAGGAGAAAGAAAGGCAAGAAATTAGAATGGGTGGCACACACACATAAAATTTACTCTCACAGTGACACTGACCGCAGTGTGCAGCAGCACAGATGATGATGAGACCTCACTGACACGTCCCCTCCTGAGTCACAGTGACGGTCTCTCTCCAAGCCTAGTAGTCCCTCCAGTCCACTCCAGTCTAAACAGCACTAGTGGTCCTGGTCCCAGCCTGCCTTGCTCCCATACCGCAGACCCGCACACGAGGCTCTGGCCGCACTGCTTGGCTCCATTGCACCATGACATCACACAACATGCTCAGGCACCGCCTCCGGCAGAGCCACTTGATCACACTGTATTAGGCACTCGGATGGGCTCAGCCAGCTGCGGACCTAGCCGAGCGTCACAGCCATATTTTTTACTGGCAACATTTTACTTTTACTGGCATTTACTGGCAGGAGAAAATTGCCTGTTTTTTTACTGCCTGCCAGTAAAAATACTGACAGTTGGCAACACTGCTTATATGATGTCCAGTCAGGATAACTGAACCACTGCCCAGCTGTCATTCTGCTATATGCTGCAATATGTAGGTGTCAAATGCCCCTTCCTCAGAACCATCTAAGCCTACTATTTATATCTGGCAGTGATTGTTAAACTCTGTCATTCCTTGGAACCTTCCAGAGGATCCATACATTAAATATCCATATATGAAGTGGAGTGAAATAATTTTTTGGGTGAAAACTATCTTTTTATGGAAAATTATTTGAATTCAGGCACACAAAACCTTAATATGCATTACCTACAAGGAAAATGCTTATAAAGTACAAATGCACTAATACTACACTTAAAATCTTACACTCCATCTACCCTTCTGTGAGCAATTTACGCTGGTGGTATAACACTTACATGGGTTCCCTATTTAGTATAAATCTGTACCTGCTTGAGAATCTCATCCTACTAGCCAGCAATTACTACATTATTTTCCCAGCTACTATTGAGTGATACCCTGCACGGCCTTATCATACTGTACATCTATTTGGCTTTGTCCTAAAGAGCAACACTAAAATTCACTAAAAAACTTACCACACATATACTAACAGCAAGTCACTGTCTTACTGCTGTAAACTGGAAACGCACAACAACGCTGTCCAAAGTGGATTTATATTTCAAGATTAACCACTTTATGACCACCCCATAGCAGATTTACTCGGGTAAAGCATTGCATGACCGCGCAATTGTCAGTTGAAGCAATGAAAGTGCTGTTTCGCAAAAAATGGCCTGGTCAGGAACAGAGGTAAACATTCCGGATTTGAAGTGGTTAAAGAGATCACGTACTGTACATGGAATATCTAAGTGGTTGACTAAATAATAAACTAGACAAATACAATTAAATATGGAAGCTCTCCTCATTTCTCAGAGCTTATTCCACCACCCATTATGGCAGGTCTAGGTTGCCCTCCCTACAAGCTTGCCCCCCCCCCCCCCCATTTAATGTTCTATTTTCTTTTCGCAGGTGCACCTCAGGGAAAACTAGACAAGTCACTGCAACTTCTAACCTAGATCATATTGAATGCTTTGTAACATATATTTTTTTTAATAAATCTGAGCTGTTTCTTACCTGAACTATTGTGAATAGCCTAGCAACACACCTACCAGGGTATCGGCCAGTCCTCCCTGGTCACCACACCTTGGACCAGTATTTATTTGTACACAACATACTTAATTCTCCTTTTTTTTGTAAATGCCATTTGGGCCACTCCAAAGCCCCATACACACGCGCGGATTATCCGAGGACCTGGTCCGTCGGACCATGTCCGTCATACTTTGTCTGATGTTGGTTTTGCGTACACACGGTCGGACAAAGTTGTCGGAAAATCCGATCATTCTGAACGTGGTGACGTTTGTTGCCTACGACGGGACTACGTAGAGGCTAGTAGCCAATAGCTTTGGTCTTGTAATGTGATCTGAGCATGCGTAGCACTTTGTCCGGTCGGACAACCGTACACACGATCAGATTTGGTGTGATCGGACCGTGTTGTCGGAAAATCTATCCAGCAGGAGATAGGACTTTGTCCGTCGGACAATCTGACAAACACTATCCGATGGTGCATACACACGGTCTGATTTTTCAACAACATTGTCCGATCGGACAGAATCCATGCAAAAATCCGACCGTGTGTATGGGGCTCAAGTCTGCATCTGTTGTTCATGTATCTTTTACATGGTAAAAATATCAATAAATGTGCATTAATAATGAAGGAGGGACAATAAAATTATTTAGAAAGTATGATAACTTAAAGTGTAAGTAAACCCTTCTATCATTTTCAGCCAAGGAAGCTGCCATCTTTGCCTCTGTTTAATCTACAACTGCCATGATGCTGCACATGTGATCAGTTTAGACACCAGCCATTGGATGGTTTGACAGTTTGGTTGAGAGCACAACCAGTGGGAGTGTTACATTTGCGGCACATGCCGGAAATTAAACTGTTTTATGAATGGGTTTACTTCTGCTTTAATGGAGAAAAATTCGATGAAAGGGTAGCAAGCTAGGAAGTATGTAAATGGCCTCACCAACCGCAATAATTTGCATTTTTTTGAAGGTTTTAGGTTAACATGGTAACATACAATAGTTTTACCATTATAGGTAGTAGCTGAATACAAAAGATCTATGCATGATAAAACAGCTGGTAGGGGTTTTCATGTGTTGATTTTTTAGTTCATTTCTGGTTTTGTTCTATTGCTGCACTTACCAATATTGCTTTTAAAGCATCATACACAAAATAACTAGCACTCAATAAGCATTAAGAGTAGTTTACCTATTGCATAAAATGTTTTTAATAGTATTGAACCGCATAATACATTGGTGTCTAGAATAATAGAAATTTATAAAAATGACATCAGCAAATAATTGTGTGCATGAAAACAAAATCAATTTTGAACAAAGAAAATTTGGATATTTTGAATTATTACTTTAGAGAAATAAAATAACGTATGCATATATTCACAGCCTGTTCAATGTTGGCAAGTGTGTCAAAGATGACAGAAAAGTCCTGCTAGCTTACGTCTCTTCAATCTAGCATCTGCCATGATTATAATTATTACACTTCATAATACTTCCTGGAAATCTTCCAGTTATTAGCCTGCCTGGAAAAGAAAACCCTTTTTTGAAACAGTAAACACCTATTTAGATTTAATAAGTCATTATTATTTATATTGTTATTACTGAAATGGGTATTCTGAAAAGTTAAAATCATTTTTATTCAAAATAAAAAAGGCCAGTGAGTTCCTGAAATGCATTCAAAATAGCTAATTTTGTAAACAAAATAAAAAGGAAAAAAAATGGTAAAAGGACACCTTAATTTGTTAAACTGACCATAAAGTGTCATAAAAAAAAATCTGTGTTTAAGTTTTGTTTATTTTACTGTTTCTGACATTTCTTCAAGTGTAACTGAATATTTGAGCAACAAAACAAAACCATGTTTCAACAAGATATCATGTCCCTTTGATGATAAACTAAAGAGATGATTTTCCATTCATGGATGTGGGTGATAAAGTATTGTTTATTATTCAGAACTAATTTCCCAAGTGTAGCAGGCTGCAAAATAATGGACCATGACTGGAGGGTTCTGCTGCCTTTTGTCAAACACACTGGGCTGAAACTTTCATCCAATACTGGGTTATTCAAATTCTCTGTGTCAACAAGACTCTTTGAATCCCTCATTGAAAATATAACTTTTATTTATCAGTCCTACAAAATATGTTGCTCCATACATAGTTATTGATTTTACTATTATCATTCCTTCAATCTCCCTTTATTGTTCCTTGATGAATGTAATACTTTATTACTTGTACTCTGTACTTTTACAAAAATCTCTATAATTAATTCAGCTCTTATGGCTATTACACAAGAATGCTCAAACTTTTTTTAAACAAATATTTTTTGTTTGTGTTTGAAATTAGTTCAAATGTTGCTTATTCTAGTACTCATTACTCGTTAAATCCCCTAACATAAGGGAGGAAGATATACACTATATACAGTATATATATATATATATATGTGTGTGTGTGTTTCCTGCATTGTAGTATGGTTGCATTGTCTAATCTAGTCTTTTCCTCCTACAAAACAGACAATTGCAAATTTGTGTAATATGTAAGGCTGCACCACTAAATACAAAAGATGTTGTTGTATACAAAATCCTGTATGCAAACATCTGTCACTGATAGCACATGGAAGCCTATGAACATGGCAGACAGTTTAGAATTTAGCATTCAGTGTACCCTCATTGCATTCTCATGTAAGGGGTATGCCAGCTTTAATTACTTCCCTCTTAAGCTACCATTTTTTTGTTAATTCTTGAATGAATTAATACAACATGTTTAACCACTTCCTGCCCAGCCTATAGCAGAATTACAGCTGGGCGGTCATTACTTTATCCTTGCGTGCGCCCACGGGGATCGGGGACGGTGCATGTCCCTCGGACAAAGCGCCTTCCCGATCAGGGTAAACAGCCAATGAAATTGGCTATTTACCACCTGATCGGCTGTGTCCAATCACAGTCGGTCACAAATGTAAACACAGGAGAGTGGTTACTATCTGATCAGTGTATTGTCTGTACTGTATTACTGTGCACAACATGTGCCCTCCCCAATAAAGAGAACCTGTCAGGAGTTCTGTCAGTCCATCTGGATCTGTCACAGCCCATCTGTCACAGCCCCTCTGTCACACAGGACTGGCACCAGTACCGCCATTGGTACCGCCACCAGTACCACCATCAGTCCTGCCACCAGTACCAAGGTCAAGAGTCTCGGAGTCATTTTTGACTCAGAAATGTCAATGGATGCACAAATAGGAGCAGTAGTCAGTGGTTCTCACCATCTGCTCCGCTTGCTACGCAGACTCATCCCCATTATTTCAAAGGAGGACAAAGCAGTGGTGGTTGGAACAGTCATTAATTCACAACTTTACTACGCAAATTCCCTTTACATAGGATTACCCCAATATCAACTTGCGCGCTTACAACTCTTCCAAAACACGGCGGCAAGGCTGATAACAGGAAAAAACCCTGGGAATCCATCTCCCCTTCCCTGAGGAACCTACATTGGCTAAACGTAAAGAATTGGGTCACATTCAAGACCCTCTGCCTCACCCACAAATGCGCCCATGGAGACGCTCCACAATACCTTTGCGAGAAGATAACACACTACACACCCAATCACAGTCTTCGATCATCTAACCAAAACCTCCTCCTCATTCCCAAATCCTGCTACAAAGCAAAAGGGGAACGGAGATTCGCTGTTTAAGGACCACGGCTATGGAACGCTCTACCAACCGACATCCGCATGGAAGAAAACCATCAGGCCTTTAGGAAAAAACTCAAGACCTACCTCTTCTAAGAAGGGTGACAACAAAGCACCAATACAGCGCCTTGAGGCGATTCAGTTTGCATTGTAGCGCTATACAAATCATTCATTCATTCAGTATGGCCATCGGTACCGCCCCACAGGCCTGCTACTAGTACCACCATCGGTACCACCACACAGGCCCGCCACCAGTACCACCATCGGTACCAGCACACAGGCTCACCACTAGTACTGCCATTGGTAACGTCACACAGGCCCGCCACTAATACCGCCATCAGTATATCCACAGTCCACACAGGCCACCACTAGTACTGCCATTGCTATATCCACAAAGGCCCACCACTAGTACCGCCATCAGTATATCCACACAGGCCACCACTAATACTGCCATTATGTCTCAAAGGGTTTACACACCTGAGGAAGCAAATGCCATCCTTACCATGTCGGATGATGAGAGCAGCAGGGAGCTTCCAATCATCCGATTCTAATTCGGAATATGAGCCAGTAGAGGGTGGAGGATTGGAGTCTGAGTCAGGGGAGGAAACCATCCATCCTAAAAGAATAAGGAGATCAGGACCAAGATCAGGACCAAGATCAGAAGACCTGCCAGCCAAAAGCAGCGCCAGACTCCAGGAAGAGGAGCCCAGTACCAGTACTGGAATTACACGCCCAACCCAAAGAATCCAGTCCTACCTTCCCAATACCCTGGCAAACTCCTTATGATTGGCTGCCAGCTCAGGGTCCACTATAATCCCCCTTTAACCGCACAGCCAGGTGTGCAGCCCAACACTACATTTTTTTTTATGTTTATTTATTTTTCCCACAAGATTTGTTGCAGAATATGGTGGACCAAACCAAACTGTATGCAGAGAAAATTATTGTTGCCAAACCCAATTCCTCCTATGCCCGCATGTTCCAGTGACGACATCTCACACTGGACAAATTTAAATAGTTTTTGGGCCCTATGTTCAATATGGGGCTTACAAAGAAGAAAGAACTCCATGCCTACTGGTCCACCAACCCCATCTACCACCTGCCGATATACTGCTGCCATGTCCAGGACACGCTACGACATGATTATGCATTTCCTACAATTTAACGACAATTTGCAGTGCCCTCCCCGAGATCACCCCAACCAAGACAATTTATAAAAAGTACACTCCCTAATAAATTATTTTTCCCAGTGATTTGCTGAAGTGTTTATTCCAGACCAAAACATTTGTGTGGATGAATCCCATATACATTTTACTGGCCGATTGCACTTCAAGCCATATATCCCAAGTAAGGGAGCCAGGTATGAGTTGCAGTTGAATAAACTGTGTGATCGAGCCACTGGATATGTGTACACATTCTGTATTTATGAAGGCAAGGACCCCCAGCTCCAGCCCTGTGAGTGCCCCACATATATTGGAACCAGTGGCAAAATTGTCTGGAAGCTGGCATACCCCCTGCTCATAAAAGGATACCATTTATATGTTGACAATTATTATACCAGCCTGCCCCTTTTTCACCAACTTTACCGTAAACAAACCCTGGCCTGCGGTACCTTAAAAAAAATGAAAGGGCTTCCCACAAAATCTATTGACAAAGAAATTACAAAACAGGGAATCTGCAATCATGAGAAATGAGGAACTGTTGGCCATGAAGTTGAGGGACAAGAAAGATGTACACATCCCCTCTACCATCCACAATGACACCCTGATAGAGATCAAGAGAAGACGCTGCCCCATTGTAAAGCCTGAATGTGTCCACGACTACAATATGTACATGGGGGGGGGGGTGGATTTAAATGAACAGATGCTACAACCCTATTTGTCAATCCGAAAGTCCCGTTATTGGTATTAGAAAGTTGCATTTCATCTGCTTCATATGGCCCTGTTTAATTTGTTTGTCTGCTACCAAAAGTCAACTGAAAACCAACAAATCACCTACCTCAAGTATATTAAAGACATTGTCACTGCCCTGATTTACCAACAAGGACCCGCCCCAGGAAGCATTCACTCTGATAGTGTGAGTCGACTTCATGAGCAACATTTTCCCTATAACCTTTCCCCCCACAGAATCAGGAAATAGACACCAAAAAAGATGTTGTGTATGCAGCAGAGGAAGAGTTAGAAGAGATACTAGATATTATTGTCCCCAATGTCCCTCCCAACCTGGCCTGTGCATCAGAGATTGCTTCAGAAGTTACCACACATCCTTTAGATATTAATTCCCCTTATTTTTAACAGACTGCCATTTCCCCATTCCAAATACCATGTGTATCATTTGCCTGCTACCATGTCCCTACCTTGCACGTTAACTGACCCTGGCCTTTTTACTGATGATGTTTTTGCCTGCCATTTTAAACCACGTTTCTGACTTCCACATGCACCAACCTCAGCCTGTTTACCAACGATGCCTCTGCCTCCCGTTTTAAACCAAGTTTCTGACTTCCACATGCACCGACCTTGGCCTGTTAATCGACCATGTTTTTGCCTGCCACTTGGACTGATCTTTTGCCCTTCTACTTTAGTACACAGGGGTCTCACATATGTGCCTGGATGATTGCTTTTGCTGTTGCTGGTCACATCCCTGCCTGCTGCCTTGACCGATGATCTCCTCTGTGGACCACTGCACTACTAAAACAAAAGGTAATCTTTTGTTATTTGGTATGTACATGTTATGTGTTAGAAATATGAAGAACCTCCACCTCCACCTCCAAAAATGTGATAAGTAGTCAGAAAATGATATGTGTAATTTATGCTTCTAGAACACCTGGAGGTGCTACTTGGATGTTGGGCCTCTGTATGTGGCCAGGCTGTGGTATCAGTATACTCAGGAGGAGTACCAGAATGTATTTTGGGGTGTCATTTTGCTATGTACATGCTGTGTGTTGGAAATATCTTATAAATGGACAACTTTGTATAAAAAAAATATGTGTTTTAATTTTTTTTCCACATTTTCCAAAAACTCCTGGAAAAAAACCAACCATTTAAAAGACTCATTATGCCTCATAGATTATTCGTTGGGATGTTTTCTTTCCAAAATGGGTCCATTTTATGGGCAACTCCATTGTCCTGGTGCTCCAGGGCCTTCATAAATGTAATAGGTGGTTGAGAAATGAGATGTGTAATTTATGCTTCTAGAACACCTGAAGGTGCTACTTCAATGTTGGGACTCTGTATGTGGCCAGGCTGTGCAAAGGTCTCACACATGTGGTATTGCCATACTCAGGAGGAGTAGTAGAATGTATTTAGGGGTGCCATTTTTGCTATGTACATGCTATGTGTTAGAAATATCTTATAAATGGACAACTTTGTGTAAAAAGCTGTAAATTGGTCTGGGCAGGAAGGTGCATAAGTGTCTGGTATTGAAGTGGTTAAAACTCCTATTATGGTAGGGGGAAAAACTGCATAGGACAAACTATCTATCACAAACCAGTCAAACAATTTAAAAAAAAAATATACAGGAATTTTACATTTGCAAAACTACCCATTTATCAAGAACAATATAAAAAAAATCTTGTCATTGCCAGCACTGGAAAAAAAAACATGTACTCATTTTCTTTACAATGGAATTATTGATTATTCAAAGGTATTTAGGCATCTTTTTTTTTTTCTTTTTACAGTTGGACAATATATGTGTGTGATTTTTAGAGATGTATTTCTTGCATTTCACGTATATTTAATCACCTTGTGGTCCAGGCAGTGTGGGAGGATCTGACACATTGTACCATGATCTGGGATCAGGCTCAGAAGTCAGTGTCTGTAACAGTTGAAAGATTGGAGTAGCAGTAGTCACCTGAATGAACGCACAAGCAGATATCCCTACCGGATGACACCTAGGGTCTAAGGACTAGCAGGTCTTCACTAGAGCTCCTGATTCTCCAGCATGCTGATGTCAGGTCATGACCATCTGGATTGCCTTAGCAGGAAGAGGGCATGCAGGGGTCAGGTAGCAGATGAAGCAGATAGGGAACAAGCAAAATCATAGTCAATGATCAAGCCAAATGGTCAGAAAAAAGTAGTAGCTGGATGAATCAGGCAGAAGTCAAAGTTGATGAACAAGCCAAAGGTTGATAACAAGTGGGAATAAAGATAAGGACAGCAGCAGGTATGCAAAGATATTGTCTGGATAGAGTACAATAATCTAGCAAAAGGAAGAGCAGAGACACAGCCTAAATAGCAAGTTCATGGAAGGAGCAAAGAGTTTGAGGTTCCCCAAAATCAAGATACAAGGTAAGGTTGTTCAGGAAAACAGGAAGAGAGCTGTCTAGCATCTCAGGTGGCACAGTGAGAAGAGTCACAGCCAGACACTTGCGTTGCAAGTTTAGATGTGGATCCTGACATCTTGTTTTTCTGCCAGTAATGATGTCCAAATGAGTTGATGTGATACAGGTCTCCGATGCATCAGCAGACCATTTACATAATAGTAGCAGCAGCAGCAGTTGATCAGTGGATTAACAAGTGCCTTGTTAAGTTCCTCCAGGAAAATCTTTCACCAATGTAAGTGATTCTAGCCTTGGCAAAGATTTCAGGACCTGGAACTATTTAATGTTGACAGTCTGTTTTGGCTTGGTTTTGGTGATGTGGCATATTTTGATTTTTATGTCCATTCTTATGGGGATCGTATACCATCACCCATTACTCATTGTTATCTTCATGAAATAATAAATCACAGTCAGGGTAATCTAGATCTTATTTTGTTTTTTAAATCTTCTTCCAGATCACTGTCTTCCTCCCTCCTAGAATCTCAAATTAGATTTTACTGACTGCTATCTTTTAGCTCAAGCTCATTTTCACTTCTCTTGAAAGAAAAATGCTTCTGTAAAAATGAGTTTGTTACATCTCAAAAAATTGTGTACTGCCATTAAAATAAGCAGTGGATGGAATACATAACTAGTAGGGATGGGCGAACGGTTCGGCCCGAGCATAAGTTCGGGCTGAACTTTGGTTGTTCGGACGTTCGGCGAACAACGAACATTATGCAGGGTTTCAAATTCGAAAGCCGCGGTATGGGACACTAACATGAAAAACCAAAAGTGCTCATTTTAAAAGCTTATTTATATGCAAGTTATTGTCATAAAAAGTTTTTTGGGGACCCGGGTCCTGCCCCAGGGGACATGTATCAATGCAAAAAAAAGTTTTAAAAACGTCTGTTTTTCGGCAGTGATTTTAATAATGCTTAAAGTGAAACAATAAAAATGAAATATTCCTTTAAATATCATGCCTGGTGGTGTCTATGATATGTCTATAGTATTCCTGTAAAGTGGCACAGTTTTCCCATGTTTAGAACAGTACCACAGCAAAATTACATTTCTAAAGGAAAAAAAGTAATTTAACCTCCCTGGCGGTATGATTCTGTCCGGAATTTAGTGCTGAAAGCGGTACAATTATTTTGCATGGAAAATTTGGCGTTTTTATATTGTAGGCATGCAATTCTTATGAATAACTCACTTAAATCTGTCCGAACCAGAGTCTAGTAGACATCCCGGGTATGATAAAGTTTGAAACACAAAATAATAAATTATAATATAATAAAAATATATATAAAAATGATTCAATAATGTAATCAAATCAAAAACACTGAAATTTGCTCAGTTGCAGAATAGTCGCTGTCATTAAATTTATTGTTTGATGATAAATTGTGATTCTAATTTATTATCGGTGTTTTCTAGCTGGTCTAAAACCACTTTTGACATAAAGGGACACTTTTTGGTTGCTATGGACAATCTCCGGTTTCCAGGCAGAAAAAAAATATTTTTATTATATAAAATGACATGCAGGGCACTGGGCAGACCACTAGGGACAAAGGGGGTGTGTATTTTTTTGTATACAGTACTGTAATCTGTAAGATTACAGTACTGTATGTGTGTTGTGTTTTTAAACTTTTTTAAATTTGGCGCCGATCTCCGCTCCCGTGCGTCGGAACGTCGCAGGGAACGGAGACCGGCACTGTGTGAATCGAGCGAGCGGACGGCTCGCTCACACAGCGGGGAGACATCGCAGGATCCAGGGGAAAAGATAAGTAACTTCCCCCCTGCATCCTGCACGCAAGCCCGAGTCTGGCTCGGGGTTACCGCTCCCAGCAGAAAAAGCTGGACCCGAGCCAGACTCGGGATTACCGCTAGGAAGGTTAAAACTTATCGCGGCTGTAATGAATTGTCAGGTCTCAGCAATATAGATAAAAATCATTGAAAACGGCATGGGTGTCCATTAGTCCATTAGCAGGCCCTTTGGGTCTGGTATGAATATTAAGAGGAACCCTGCTCCAAATAAAAAAAAATGGTTCAGGAGTCCCCCAAAATCCATACCAGACCCGTATCCAAGCACGTAACCTGGTAGGCTGCAGGAAAAGAGAGGGGGGACGAGAGAGCGCCCCCCTCCTGAATCGTACCAGGCCACAACATGCCCACAACATAGGGAGGGTGCTTTGGAGTAGCCCCCCTAAAGCACCTTGTCCCCATGTTGATGGGGCAAGGGCCTCATTTCCTGTCTGGTGGTTGTGGGGGTCTTTGGGCGGGGGGCTTATCGGAATCTGGATGCCCCCTTTAACAAGGGGACCCCCAGATCCCAGCCCCCTATGTGAATTGGTAATGGGTATATTGTACCCCTACCATTTCACAAAAAAAGTGTCAAAAATAGTAAAAAGGGCAGGACATTTTTTTTCACATATTTATTAGTAAAAAATTTTGAAAACCATTATCATTTTCCTTCCACTTTAAAATTATGCGTCACTTTGTGTTGGTCTATTAAATAAGATCCCAATAAAATACATTTACAATTTTGGTTGTAACATGACAAAATTTGAAATTTTCAAGGGGTATAAATAATTTTTCAAGGCACAGTAGGCTTCTCCTGCAGGTTAGAGCATGTGCATATATGTGTAATTTTTTTATGCCATCCTGACACTAGTCAAACAACATCAGAATATCCAAAACTAAGCACATACTGTATTTACATGACCACAAATTAAGGAAAATTCATATACTTTCAAAGAGAGAAAGTCGTTTATTGGTAATATTTTACTATTAAAAAGGGAGGGGTTCAAATGACCCACAACATTATAGGGAGGCCAAAGCATAACTAAACCCCCCAAAAAATATCATATGTTGTAGCTTACCAGCTCTTATATGTGGTTTTTGCTTTAGTTTTCATTTTTCAGACTAAGAACATATTTTAAGCAAGTACAGGAATACCTGTTCATCTCTCCAGAAAAAGGTCTTTGTCACTCTCTACAGTATGAAAACACTAAAAATAAGTGTCACTTTTCTTATATAAACAACTAATCCCATCAGCCAGCATGAATAGGAGATTAACAAAGACTTATAAGTAGTCCAGTCTCTGTGACAACCATGCCTCCTGTCATAGATATATCCACCACATCTAAGGACTTCATAGGAGTCAGAGTGCATAATTACGCTTGGCAGAACCAAAGGATACAGATAATAAAAAAAAATGATAATAATAATAATAACAATTGTCTTTTCTACATAAAAAGTATTACTATTGTAAAGCTTAGTGCTTTTTGCAGTACTTATGGAATGCTGATGTTTTATCATGATATTGCACTGCTCACAGCAACATTTTTACTCTCAATTAGAATGAAATATCTAACTTCTAAGAAGAACATTTTGAGCTAACCAAGCGATTCAGTTAAGTGAGCCTATAAATGTTTTCTTCCTCTGACAAGTGTCATGGTTAGCCACATTTCTGATTTATGCTATGGCATATACAGGATAAATAAAAGGGTGTTTCATTTAAATTGTTGTTACGTATGTCACATAAAAAGAAGCATTGAAAAAATGATAAGAGAATGGCAATATCCGGTGCTAAAGTTTAGTGTTTATGAACCCATAAAAATGAATGTCAAAAAGTCAGCAAATTATGAGGGTCATTTTTTTATATCAGCTACTGAAGGTGTTTATCAGATAATAGGTCAGTAAAGCTATATTAATTGTTTCATGAGTATCCAGTGGACAATTCAACTGCAACAGACAAAACTTGTAAGGATTGTTATTTAAAAATTATCTTTTAAAATACAGTGTAGACATTATAGACCAAATGTTTATTTTTTTTTTACTTTATATCTTTATTTTATTTTCAAATTTACAAAACACACATAATTCTCAAACTTTTTACATTAATCAAAGAGAAATTAAAGAGGGAGCATCTAAACTCCCCCTGCCTGAACAACTGTAATTGTTTATATTCTTCTTCCCCTTGAACGCAGCTACTCCACCAGTCTCTCATACCACACTTCCATACATCCAAAACCTTCATCACTCACCACTACATTCATCACTCAGCATAATACTTATCCTTAATCCCGTCTAGTTCATCAGACCTCACCCACAGTTCATTATTCCATCACATTACTATTTCTCATTCCACATCTTCCAAATCTTATCAAATTTATTGAAACTTCATTGTTTAATGTATGTCGTCCTTTAATTAAATTTGTGACATACAGGAGAATAAACACATTTAAAGTTACCAGCATGCTTATAAGTACCGTATATACTCGAGTATAAGCCGACCCAAATATAAGCCGAGGCACCTAATTTTACCACAAACAACTGGGAAAACTTATTGACTCGAGTATAAGCCTAGGGTGAGAAATGTGCAGCTAGTGTAAGTGGAAAAGAGGGTCAACAATGCCCATTTGCAGCCTCACTGTGCCCACTTGCATGCCTCACTGTGCCCATTTGCAGCCATAGGTCCCCCAAACTTCAAACTTGGTAGTTAAGGGTTCCTAGATGCCCCCTAGCTGCAGCAAAAATTTGGGGTCTCTGGGCCCAAAGGGTCCCGAAATGACATTGCTGCAGGTGGACACAGTTGACCGACTTTGGGGCCCTGTATCTCGGGGTCACTTGGTGCTAGGAACCTCATCGTTGGATATGTTGTAGTGCTAGTTCCATTTTGGGGTTCCTAGCACTAAGTGGCCCCGAGATGCGGGGCCTCAAATTCAGGTCAGAAAATGTCAAGCACTTTTCTGCATCAGAGAATGACATTTTCCGAACCGACTTTGGGGCCCCGTATCTCGGGGTCACTTGGTGCTAGGAACCTCATCTTTTGATATGTTGTAATGCTAGGTCCACTGGGATGGCACACCAAATTTGGGTCGGGTCGGAATTTTTTTTTTTTTTGCTGCAGAAAAATGCTTGACTCGAGTATAAGCCAAGGGGGTCACTTTCAGCACAAAAAAAATGTGCTGAAAAACTCGGCTTATACTTGAGTATATACGGTACAACATATTTTAGTACAACATATTTTATCCATAGGAAGGAGAAAACCTGCATGGTGGTTAGGGACTTTAGAGCCATTTTTTGCATCTGTTGCACAAAAACAAACCATTATAGACCTGAAGATTACATAAAACAGACATCCTAGAAAACAAAATATTGGTAGTTTCAATTTTTTATTGCACACAATATTGGAAATGAAAAATATTAATACAAACTAAAATACTCTAAGGGTCTGGTATGGATTGGAGGGGGAACCCCACACCAGGTTTTTTTCCTCACATTTTTGTATTGCCGGAAATAGCTTGCAGCCAGAAAAATCTATTTCACCACTTCAGCCCCGGAAGGATTTACCCCCTTCCTGACCAGAGCATTTTTTGCGATTCGGCACTGCGTCACTTTAACTGACAATTGCACGGTCGTGCGATGTGGCTCCCAAACAAAATTGGCACCCTTTTTTTCCCACAAATAGAGCTTTATTTTGGTGGTATTTGATCACCTCTGCATTTTTTATTTTTTGCGCTATAAACAAAAAAAAGAGCAACAATTTTGAAAAAAAACGCATTCTTTTTTACTTTTTGCTATAATAAATATTCACTAAAATTATATAGAAAAACTTTTTTTTTCCTCAGTTTAGGCCGATACGGATTCTTCTACATATTTTTGGTAAAAAAATCGCAATAAGCATTTACAAATTAGGGGATAGTTTTTATGGCATTTTTATTAATAATACATTTTTACTAGTAATGGCGGCGATCAGAGATTTTTATCGTGACTGCGACATTTTGGCGGACACATCGGACAATTTTGACGAATTTTTGGGACCATTGGCATTAATACAGCGATCAATGCAATAAAATTGCATTGATTACTTTAGAAATGTCACTGGCAGTGAAGGGGTTAACCACTAGGTGGCAGTGTAGGGGTTAAGTGTTCCTAGGGGCGTGTTTCTTACTGTATGGGGGCGTGGCTGTGTGTGACACCACACTGATCGCTGCGCCCGATGACAGGAAGCATACAATCAGTGTGCTATCACTAGGCAGAACGGGGAGATGCTGTTTACATCGGCATCGCCCCGTTCTTGAGCTCCGTGACACGATCGCGGGTATCCCCGCGGCGTTCGAGCCTGCGGGACCCGTGACCACAGTCACGGTGTTCTCAGCAGGAGCGCGCGCGTGCCGGGAAATTCATTATAATGAAGGGGTACGTTACTTTGTCCAGCCGTGCCATTCTTCCGACGTATATGTACAGGAGTCGGTCAGGAACCGGTTAAATGTCATTTTTTTTTCTTTATATATGTCAGGTTTGCTGCAGCAGATTCTATACACGGTACAGATGCACCAATGTACAGGCAGACTAAGGGGACCCCGCAGGCACTATATTTAAAGGAATTTTTCATTTTTATTGTTTCACTTTAAGCATCCTTAAAATCACTGTTCCTTAAAAATGTTTGCATTGATACAATAACCCCCAGAGCAGTACCTGGGCCCCCATATTCTTTTCATGTCTAATGAATTGCATATAAGCCTTTAAAATGGGGACTTTTGATTTTTCAAGTTCTGGTCCCATAGACTTTAGTAGGGTTGGTGGTTCGGGTCCAAACTTTTCCCATGTTCAGGAGTTCAGGTGCGTACCGAACCGGGGGGGGGGGGGCAAATCTATAAACATAGTAAGGGAACACCTACTGTTGGTTTATCAGACAAATTAGTTTCTCAAATCAGGTTGCTTCTGCACTTATAGCATACCATTTTTTGTATTAATTGTTTCATTGTTAATAGTCCGTATATACATATAAAAATATGCAAATGAACAGTTAATACAAAATCCTTCAGCTTTATTACAAACTGGTGGATGATAGGATCCCTAAAGCCTGCCATGCAAGGTGCAAATATCTTTCCTGCAACCATGGGTGGACAGTGTTGACAGGGGAATCCCTTCCACCAAACTATTGTATTCTCCCAGCGGGGGGTGGCGGGGACCTATGCTATTTTCATACCCCTCTTACAGGAAATGTATCCAGTGTCTTTAAATTGTCTGATATCTACAATCAATATGTCCTGTTCACTGTCACTGTGTAATGGAAATAATTCACTTTGTATTTTCTTTCTATGCAAAACAAAAAAAAAAAAATATAGATTAAACAAAAATTAACACTTAAAATAATGTATACATTTTAAACGAAATAATGACTAAAATAATAACTAAAACATAAATCTGACTCAAAACCATTAAATTGACATTTTAATAAAATTTAAATAGTTACAACCGTTTTGGCTGGAGGTCCACAGGTTGATCAAACACGTTACCACCTATGAGTTAGCTTTCACACCGACTCAATTCCTACTCAACCTTCCCTCGATCTCTAGGAAGACATACTTTCGTTCCCTTTCCATGCACATGGTTAATGCAGCGAAAATGTGTATCCCAACGAAATGGCGTTCCCCAGACCCCCCTACAATTGCTGACTGGTTTCGCAGAATAGGCAAAACAGCGGAACTAGAAAATCTGATCCACCAAGCACGAGACACACAGACCAAATTCACCAACACCTGGGCCTGCTGGCACCACTTTCTCACGACTACTGAATACCAAAGTTTCATGTAATATACAATAATCGGGTGCGGTGTTGGTCGACAGACAATGCCCCTTCCCCCTCCCCTCCCTTCCCGATTTCTTTTACTTTTTTACCCCCGTCCCTTCCCTACCGCCCACTCCTCTCCCCTTTGACACAATAGATTCCCTCACAGTTAGATGTCTCTTATTGGACATATCAGTTTTTGTCTTTTTAGGCTGGTAACATACACTCAAATAAGAATGTTCCCTAGCATGACGCTTGAAGTACTTCATACGATTCCTACAGACTCATTCCTACTCGAATACTTCCACCGGATATCAATACGAGTCATTTCATTCAATAGACAACGTCCATGCTCTCTAATGCACTATCTCTGACGTTCATTGTTCTGTTTATTTTATACTGGACTTTACCATGTTTACTTATGTTGTTACAACACCTCAGAACTTTTCCCTGGTTACATATACAACTAATGCTTACCTGTATTCATTCTTTTGATGCCATATGTTGCGGCTGCGACCGCATTTACACAGTTTATACGACTCTTTGTATTATCCTTTGTATTTCTGTATGCAATGTTAAACAAAATAAAAATCCTTTTGAAAAAAATAAAAAATAAAAAATGTAAATAGACAGTTTTCTTTTTTAATGTAGAGGAGAAATGTTATGTATTTTCTGCACTAAAGCATCCTAACTGCCTGTCTGCACAGTACACTGAGCTGAACATGTGTGCATGCATGCTTGGGACTGACATCATCTTGGCCCGGAATGACTAAGGATTGGTACAGAAGTTGCAGCACAACAGCAGATCTGGGGCCTGACTTCCGCTTCCGCCGACGCGACCGGATGTGACGGTCGGACGCGGCGTTTGGATGTGAGCTGCGGAAGGTTTGAGATCAGCCTGAGTCTCCGACAAGTATCCTGAATAGACCCTGTTACCGAGACCCTAACTCCGCGAAAACGAACGCTTGGTGGTGCCCAAGTCTCCTACGGAACCTTGATCAGCCTCTGCTTTCGAGACCTTAATTTCGTGAAAACGATCGCTTGGTGCGATGAGCAACAGTAAGCAGTCGGCGGCCGACCTTCTTAAAGAATTTGCTCGAACAGATAAGCAAGACGGCGGTCGTAGCCCCCCACAGACACGGAGTGGTGGACCATCAGCGCTGGAAATCCAGAAGCTTAATACGACCCAGCCGCAGTCCGGGAAAGCAGCAGAGAAACAGGAGAAATATTCCAAATTGACCCTGGAACAGATGAACTCCCAGATAATGGAGGCCATCCACTCGAGTAATACAGCACTAACAGGTAAAATGGATGAGATTATAAATGATATAGGACTGATCAGGCATGATATGCAGAGTATAAGAGAGAGAATGGAAGTGGAAAATAGGACTGCTTTATTGGAAGATATTGTTACCCCTATGTCTAAAAAGATAGTCACGATTGAAAAACAGATTACCCTGTGGCATCAAAAATCTGATGATTTTGAGAACCGTATGCGCCGCAATAATTTAAGAATAGTTGGTTTACCAGAGAAGGCAGAAGGGTTTAATCCCGGTGACTTTATAGAAAAATGGCTGAAAAATGTGTTCCCAGATATGGAAGTATCAGCAGCATATGCAGTGGAGAGAGCGCATAGGGTCCCGGCAGCAACACCTAAACCAGGGTTCCCCCCTAGACCCCTGTTGGCACGACTATTAAATTGCAGAGATAGAGACACAATTCTGCGAAAAGCAAGACAGAAAGGGGAGATTCTCTATGAAAACAGCAAAATATCAATATTTCCAGACTTCTCTCTGGAGCTGCAAAAACAACGGGCAACATTTTATGAAATAAAACGAAAAATGAGAGAGGCAGGAATTGAATATTCTATGGCATACCCAGCCCGATTGAGAGTGGAGGAAGGGGGAAAGACTTTGTTCTTCAGTACACCTGAACAAGCTAAAGACTGGCTGGAAACAACTAGGCCTATGCCTCAATAGGAGAAACAGAGAAATCCTGAAAGGATAAGAGACACCAAGAAGATTGGAACTTTGGGGGGGGGGGGAGGAGGGGGGATGAGAGGGACACTCTCCCTACTTTATATCTGTTTTTTTTTTTTATTATTTATGTCCCCCTTTTTTTGGGGGGGGTTAAAGGAAGAAGTTTTAATAGTTTATAAGGTTGGTTTTTTCTTTCTTTCTTGGTGTGTTTTGGGTTTTTTTTTTTTTTTTCTCCTTTGCCCTTTGCCCTTTCTGTCTTCTCTTTCTCTCCCCCTTCCCTTCTCTTCCTTTTTTTTTTTTTCTTTTTGAGGGGAAAAATGGGAAAAGGTAAAATATAAATGTTTATTTGTGGGTTTTTTTTTTTTTTTTTTTTAAGGGAGCGGGAGGGATAGGGAGGAGGGGGGGTAAAGTTGAGGGTGATGGGGTGTGTATAAATAGGGAAATAGGGAAATGGAGTTAAAATCACAGAGAAGCACATTGAAATAAAGCACATGCCACAAGGGGAAGAGAGGGAAGAGAGGGAAGAGTGAGAGGAAATCTCTCTTGACCCCCCCTTTTTTTTTTTTTTTTTTTTTTACATACAATAATAAGGGAAGGTTAGGCTAAGGTAAAGAGACACATTATAAACACTATAAACACAAACAAATGGGGAAAGGGGGAGGGATGGGGAGTGAATGTGCACAAGGAGGGAAGGAGGAGGGGAGGGGGGAGGGAGGGAGGTGGGGGGAGGGGAGAGAGCAAGGAAAACATATATATATTTTTTTTTTTCCTATTTAAAATTTTTTTTTTTTTCTCTCTTTCCTTTTTTAAAGGAGGGAGAGGGTGAAAGGAGGGGACGCATTCTCCTCCCCCCACCTAGACGCCCCCCCCCTCGCCCTGTATATCCCTGATTAAGCGGAAAAAGGGCAGGAGCAGACAGGCTGAAATTGAAATAAATTACCTATATAAGAGCAAAAATGCAATATGTTGGTAATGCCCTAAAAATGTTAAGGATGAATGAAATGGAATGGATGAATGAGAGGAGTGAGGTAGAAAAGAGAATGGTCACGGAAAGGAAAAAGGGACATAGGATTTATTTTTCCTCTTCTTTTATTTTTCGGGGGAACAATGGCTAAAATAAAATACATCAAATATGAGTAATCAGCACACATTTTTGTCATGGAATGTGAGAGGTATGGGAACGCAATTAAAACGAACACAGGTTTTCTCAGAAATTAACAAGGTGCAGGCAAAGATCATTTGTATCCGAGAAACACATATGACTAAAGAAAGATTGAAGTATCTAGAAAAACCTTGGATACAATGGTCAAGCCTCTCATGTCATACTACATACTCAAGAGGGGTTTCTCTCTTGATCCATCGAGGGGTAACATGGGAGTGCATTCGAGAAAAAAAGAGATCCTGATGGAAGATATGTCTTTGTCTTTGCACTGGTGCAAGCACTGCCTGTTGTAATTATGGGGATTTATAACCCCCCCCCCCCCCCAGCTACAATGCGAGTACTGAAAGAGGCAGTGATATTTATGTCAGAATATCCAGAGGCATATGTCATATGTATGGGAGATTTCAATATGTGTTTAGACCCAAAACTAGATAGGTTCGGAAGAAATAATCATAAAGGAGGGGAAGGGCCGAAGGTGTTGGAGAAATTTATGAATGAAGTAGGATGGGCTGACTTGTGGAGGATCAGAAACCCTGGGACTCGGGCTTACTCATGGCATGCACCTGGGAGAGGGCGCATGTCTAGAATAGATATGGTAATGGGGAACGAAAAGATCCTGCCAATGGTTCGGTCTGTGGCGTACATGACAAGAGGGGTGTCTGACCATTCTGGACTAACCTTTGAGCTAAAAATAGGCCCAAAAAGAATAAGACCGGGGTATAGGATACAGGCTCAATGGTTAACCCAGATAGGATTAAATGATAGAATTCCAGAGCAAATAGGAATGTTCCTAGAAGCACATGGCAATAGGAACATAGATGGAGTACTCTGGGATACATTTAAGGCATACTTGAGGGGGATAACAAGATCAACAATATCATACATTAAACGTACTAATAGGCAGGAAGAGGAGGAAATGGAACAATTATGCACACAGGCAGAAAATAGGTTCATAGAGGACCCCTCAAACATAAACCAAATAAGATGGGCAGCCTCATCACGGCAATATAAGAACCAACTAATAATTAATGCTAAGCGTAAGAAACTCCAATATGCACAAAAAAACTTTGAACAAGGACAACAATATAATAAGATGCTGAACTTTATGATAAAAAGACAAACACCATCACTAGCAATATCAGAGGTGAAAAATGAAAAAAGAGAGGTGGTAAACACATTAGATGAGATACTTGAGACATTCCAAAAATACTATATTGACATGTATACATCAACACTGACCTGTACTCGAGAAGATATAGAGGAATATTTGAAGGATCTGAACTTCCTTAACCACTTCCCGACCGCCCCATGTATATTTACGTCGGCAGAATGGCACGTACAGGCAGAATCACGTACCTGTACGTGACATTCTTGGCGGGGACGGTCGGGATGGCTCCAGAAGCGATGCGGGACGAGGGGACGGCCAGTCGTTTCTGGCCACCCCCTCACGATCGCTCTGGCCAATGAGATGCTTCCCCTTCCTTCCCCTTCCTGTGTAATTGTAAACACAGGCAAGGGGAAGTGATGTCACGCTCCTCGTGTCGGTCTTTCTGACCGGGACGCGGAGCTGTGAAGACATCAGGTTAGTGCACAAACACTACACTGACACCAGTCACACATAGGCACACGTATTTCACCCCCTGTCACCCCCTGATCACCCCCCAGATCACCCCCTGCCCCCCCAGTCACAGTGTCACTGATTGCAGTGATCATTTATTTTACTGATCACTGCATTTAGTGTCAGTGTGACTGCAATAACTGTCAGGGGAGTTAGTTTTAGGCCCCTTTAGGTCTAAGGTAGCCCCCTACCCCCCCCAATAAAGGTTTAACCCCTTGATTGCCCCTAGGTAACCCTTTCACCCCCTTTTGCCAGTCTCACTAAGCGATCGTTTTTCTGATCGCTGTATTAGTGTCACTGGTCGCTAGGTAGCCAGTTTTTTTTTTTAGGTAACCGCCAGGTTTATATAGGATTATAAATAGGTTTATAGGTCAGGTACCCCCATATTACAACCTAAATAAAGGTTTTAACCCCTTGATTGCCCCTAGAGTTAACTCTTTCACCAGTGATCACAGTATAAGTGTTACTGGTGACGCTGGTTAGCCAGTTAGTCATTTAGTTATTTAGGTTCCCCGTCAGGTTTTTATATATCGTCAGGTACCCCCATATATTACCTAATAAAGGTTTAAACCCCCTTAAGCCCCATACACACGGTCGGACAATCCGCGGACCAGGTCGGTCGGATTTTGTCCGTCGTACTTTGTCCGATGTTGGTGTTGCGTACACACGGTCGGACTACGTTGTCGAGATATCCGGTCTGGAAGAACGTCGTGACGTAAGTCGTCGTCCACGAGATTACAAAAGGGAAGTTCAGCACCACGTCAGGCACCCGTTGGGCTCCTTCTGCTGATCCCGTGTTTATCGAGAGTTAGTGGAAGTTTGGTGACTTAAGATTCGCGCTTCTCAGTTTTCTGACTCAGATCGTTACTGCTCTTCAGTTTGTGCTTGTCGTGCGTATCTGTTTATTAGTGCGTGTAGTCAGTTCGCATTTGTTGGTCATTGCGGCCTATATCTTGATATAGGACGCTTTGATTTGCACTGCTTATTGTCTGCTCGTTGCTGGTATTCATTTCGTTCTTTCAGGCCTTGCTGTTTATCGGTGCTTTCTGTTTGTCCGTTCTGACCAGCCGACCTTTTGTGACCTTCTGAGCGATGTTTCCCATGCGTACTCGTCGCCGAGTTCGTGCTGTACGCGGAATTGGTGTCGGGCTTTTAGCTTTGAGCCAAGACCCGTCCATGAACAGAGTGACGAGGAGTATGTGGACCAAGAATTGGTTGCTTCAGCGTGACCAATTCTCGCACATGCCTTTGCTTCGTGAGATCCGGGAGAATAATCCTGATGATTTCAGGAACTTTCTCAGGATGACGGACCCCGATTTTCACCGTCTTTTGGCTTTGCTGACCCCCTTTATCAGCCGGCAGGATACCTGCATGAGACAAGCCATTACTCCGGAGCAGAGGCTTGTTGCCACGTTGAGGTACTTGGCGACAGGGAGAAGTCTTCAGGATTTGAAGTTCTCTTCAGGTATCTCTCCCCAGGCCCTGGGAATCATTATTCCAGAGACCTGTTCTGCCATCATCCAGGTCCTGCAGGAGGACTATATTAAGGTAACATTTATACTTTACTATTCCCTTCTATGTATGCTCTGTTTGCTAATGTCTTCTATTTTTGACCTCCTTCCCTAATTACCATGATTGCAATATGTTCTAATATGCTGTGCCCCTTTTCTCCTTCATGCATTTTTCCCTTCACTTACCTCCCCAGCATGCTCTTCTGCCCCAATAGACACCTATGGCCTAGTCACTTAATCAATGTCTTTTGTCTGCTGCATAGTATTGTTTGCCCCCAAACACCCCCTAAAATATGCACAAATGTTTGCTGTGTGGTTTACTTCATGTAGAGCCCCTTTAGAATTTTTTTATTTTTTTGGGTGGGGGGGGGTGGCAAACTCATTAGGAACCCCCTCCCCCAACTGCTCTGTCAGATGGTACCAATCCTTTATCTGCTGGCTTTCCCAAGGTCCATACACACTATATACCTACCTCTTTATAGTGGGCATCTTTAGGGATGAATTCAGCAAAGCATGTAGTGCAAGGGGCTGCCTCCATACATTCCATTTCCTAATTTTTTGTCTTCTTTCCCTCCTATTAGCTTGCTTGGTAATTTCAGAATGTCACAATGCGCCTGCCTTTTTTTGGGGGGGGGGGGGGGGGGGGGGGGGGGGGGGTTGAAATGTTATTTTATCTTTCCTGGGGGCTGCCAATAGTGTTAAGTACAGAGGGTCTGGCCAAACTAGCACACATTATTGAGCCATTTGCCAATCAATGAAGTGCAGAGGGTTACCTGTCCACCCCCCCCCAAAACCCTAGTTATTGCCAATGGCCCATCAGAAGTGGGGGGATTGATGGGGGGTGAGTAATCTGTGAAGGGGAGCCTCTACTTTTCTGTGCAAATACTTTCCAGCCTCCAATTTTATACAATGCTCTTGTTCCAAGATGTTGATTGTCTAATCTGCTTGCAATGTTTAAGTGCAAAGTGACTAATTTTTTTTTCTTGTTTCACTCCACAGTTCCCTTCCACGCCACAGGAATGGCAGACTGTGGCCTCCCACTTTGCCAGCCGTTGGGACTTTCCTAACTGCGGAGGGGCAATTGATGGGAAACACGTCCGCATCGTCCCACCGCCCAACTCGGGGTCCTACTATTATAATTATAAAGGGTTTAATAGTGTAGTGATGTTGGCGGTGGTGTCGGCAACATACGAGTTTATGTATGTGGACGTGGGGATGAACGGCCGGATCTCGGATGGTGGTGCCATTACGCACACGGAGTTCTACTGGTGTCTCCAAAGTGGCAGTCTGTGCTTGCCACCTCCAGAGGAGAATGCCGAAGGACTCCCCTTCGTCTTTGTCGCAGATGAAGCGTTTGCGTTGACTCCCCATGTGATGAGGCCGTTCCCGATGAGGACCCTCACCCCGGACCAGAGGGTCTTCAACTACAGGCTGTCCAGAGCCAGAAGAGTTGTGGAGAACACTTTTGGCATCCTGGCCAGCCGCTTCCGCCTGTTCCTGACGGCATTTAACTTGGCGGAATACAAACTGAACCACATAGTTCTTGCCTGTTGCATATTGCACAACTTCCTCAAAAGACATTACAGGAACTATGTGGTGCCCGTTGGCCCAGATGTGGAGGGCCCTCCAAATGCGGACCTCACAGCCCTTCAAGTGGCACGTCCAGGCTTGCCCCCTCTAAATGCCCGCGTGGTCCGCGAGCAATATATGGAGTACTTTGTGGGTAGGGGGGCCATTGCTCTGCCTGACGATGTGTGAGAGGCATTTTTTAATAAATCTGATATTTTAACCAACCTCTGATTTCTTGTCATTTCAGTCTTCTTTTTAGCTTATTTTACCTTGACATTTTTTCCCTTTGCCTTCGACAGTGGGAATGCACTTTCTGGGCAAAAGGAGGTAACAGTCTCTTCTTCCCAAAAAGATTATTCTCATGTTGTGTGTTTGCTACCTAATCTTTGGTCTAGAGAAGGTTTGTCCTGCATAACTGACACCCAAAATACTCCTTTTCATCACCAGGTCTGACATGTGTGTATTCTGAAAAATGCTGTGCTCCGTGTTTTCGTACAAAGCACTGTGGGTGTCATTTACATAAGTCAAATCCGCTATGCTCTACAAGTGCATTGAAAAAGTTCCCTGGGAAAGGAAATTGCAGTGCAAAGTGGATTTGCCTTTAGTAAATAACACCCATTGCCCCCCATATCCTTTACATTTTACATACATAATGCATTGTGTTTTTTAAATAAGGAAGCCACACATTTAGAAAAATAAAAAAGTTTACTTGGAAAACATTCGCAAGTGCGTTTACAATCTTCACGCCAAAACTGACAACATCTTGGTTATTTACAACATTGTTTACAAACATTCCGCAATTGGTAAAACCAGGCATGGAGCTAAACAGAACCTATGAACTAGGAAAGTTCAACTTTGTAAAGTGAAGACAAGATCAGACATGACTATATGTTCAAAGTGTGTTTGATCTTGCCTTCATCACATGGGGGGGTCACCCCCGAAAAGTGGAAATTTCGAACATGCACACAATTTGGGTCTGAAAATGGTCATTAGATGGTAAAACACATGCCTAGAAGCTTCAAAAGTGCCATTTTCCATCATGGGGATGAATGGACGTTTTTTGGGGGTGCAACCCCTTCACCACAACCACTTTCGTAGTTCGTAAAGTGTTTGCACCCCCAAAAAAACGTTGGCATTCATCCACCATGATGGGAGCTAGCACATGTGGACACAATGTGTGCATGTTCCAAATTTCACACAGTTTTTAAGTTGCAAATGTGTTCAGAAGCGTTTTCATATTTTTCCTAAAACATCAATGATGTTCTTCAATTTTTGTTGAACATCATTGATGTTTTGCTTTATGTAATCTAGATCTCTATTGCAGACCATTATCTCTCCGATGAGTACGTGGGCACTCTCTGTGGTAAAGTGCGATTTTTCTTCCACAACATCCACGTCACCTAAAAACCACAAACAAACAAAAATGGGGTGTTGGAAATGAGGCAGCCATACATGGATTAGCTTACCAGTAGCTGTGTTCTCCCACACTCACCTGTTGTGGTGACAATTTCTCCAAGTTCGATGATCTCTCCTTCCTCCTCCTCCTCCTCTGCTTCTGCTCTTTCCCCTTTTTTGGGAGGTGTTGGTTTGGGGGTTTCCTCAGACGGCCCAAGTTTTCGCTCCCCTATGAGAATGTACAAAAGGAAGATTTAGCAACACAATCTATTGAGGGCAGAAATAGGAAATGACAAACATTGCTTGAAAGTGACGGACACTATTTTAGTTTGGCCAGTTACAAATGCCAACTACATGAATGTAGTCACTTTGTAAAGGTGCTAAACTGACTAGCTTTTTGTTAGAAGTTTGTGTGATGGAGACACCCCTCTAGTATCCACTGGAGCACATGTGTGGAAAAGCCTAATAAAAAGGGGGTTTGGGTGTCCCAGCACTAGTGCTCTAGAGTCCAGATGGGTAAACAGCTACTGGGTGACCTCTCCTTTACATTGAATAAATTGGCTTTACATTCTTGATGACATTTCTAGTGAGAACAAACTTCCTTTCCCCCAAAAAAAAACACCAAACATCGTATTATAAGTGGCCGAACGATCGAGGTTGCGTACGATCGAATGGACACACACACACGACCATGACAGTGGCAGAAAGATCGAGGCTGAGTACGATCGAATGCACAGACGAACCTGAAAGTGGCCATTTTGGAATGTACAACTTTGTAAAAATCAAACCACAATGGAGCAGTATGCAAGCAAGAAATCAAACACAAAACCCAACTACTTACTTTTTTGAAGAATTCGCTTGATCTTTCTGTACTGATCGGCCTCCCTCAGTTTCAGGTCTGACCAGCGTTTCCTCAGTTGCTCCTTGGATCGTTGTACCCCAAACTGATTGTACAGCCTTCTCACAACTTTAGACATGATCTTGGCCTTGCGGACATTGGGGTTGAGGTAAGGCCCATACTTCCCATCATAGTCGCTCCTCTTTAATATGTCCACCATCTCCAACATTTCTCCAAATGACATATTGGACGCCTTGAATTTCAGGCTCCGGGATCGGGACGTTTCTGCCTCCGGACTTTCCTCGTCCTCCTCCTCGTTGGTGGGATATTTGGGGCGCACCTGCTGTGTCCACGCCATGTGCTCTCCCCACTGCGCCGTAAAGAGAAGGGGTGGGGAATAGACGAGAAAGATCGTCAGGGGCGGGCGGAGTTTGACGCATGCGCACTGTATATAAAACGTCACACGCCTGTGTCGTAGCCACGATCTGGGAGACGAGGGGAGAGAAAACTCACGCACGAGACGATCGCTACAAACGAAGGTACAATTTGACGTTGGTACATAACTAGCCTAGACTGGTTTGAACTTGAGGCTTCTTTATGGAGAAGATTAGGAGAGTTTAGCCTGACATAATTGAGAGGGTTTTGTGTGGTGTTGTGTCTTGCAGAGATTATGCAGGGATTCAACGACATGAGTTTTCTCCCCCTCTTCAATGCCAAATTCAGGGAATTTCCCGTTTTATGGCAGGGTAAACACCCACATTACACCAACAAACCAAAGAGGCACGCAGCCCTGGAGGAACTTGTGGAATTTGTCAAGCCAAGGTTCCCCACGGCAACTGTTGATGATCTAAGAAAGAAAATTGGCAGCCTGAGGAGTGCGTATATCAGGGAGCGGAAGAAGGTCGTGAAGTCTGAGGAAACTGCAACTTCAGCAGATGAGGTCTATGTGCCCAAGCTCTGGTACTATCAGAGTCTCCATTTTCTGAAAGACCAGACTGATGTCACGGAGCCAACCTCGACTCCTCCTTCCACGCTTCCTTGCGCGCAGCCCACCCCTGATGAGGCTTCCGAGGAGCAACCTGGGCCTTCCAGTATGGAAGAGGTGGAGGAGCCCAGCTTGTTCCAGGTATAGTATTTTTGTTACCATTTATGGGAATAATGAATGATGTTCACTTAATTCAGGATCCCCAATTGCTTAGTTCCTAACGTGTTTGACATATCAACAGACAGTGGTGTTGGAGACATTTGGGGCCAGAATCTAAACTGCAGGGCTGAGAATTGTATGGTTTTCTATTTGTAAACATTTTGCAACAGTCACTAGATGAGAATTGTGTGTGTTTGATGAACAAATAACTGAAACTATGTCCCTTTTTCATACACAGGAAGACCTCAGCCAGGAGGTGGCTGTGGAAGGTGGCAGTCAGGAGGAGGCAGGGGTTAGTGGCAGCCACGAGGTGGGTAGTGGCAGCCAAGAGGGGGCTAGGCCTCGGAGCCTGACTGACACCCAAACCCCTCCCCTCCGCCTTCCGTACAAAAGGGCGAGAAGGGGGGGTTATGCGGCACAGTCAGCGCTCCGCATGATAAGAGAGGCTTCAGACTCCCTACATGCCACACCCGCCGACGAGGAGACCTTTGGCTCGGTGGTTGTCACAAAAATGATGGGTATGGAGGTGAGGCAACGCAACATGTGTGAGGGGCTCATCCTCCATGTCCTAAATAAGGGTAGGGCTGGGGAGATGACCCCAGTCACACATGTTTGCCATAGCTACCATGCTCCGCCTCCTCCTCCTCCTCCTTCTGCCACCCCACCAGCACGACAGCCACAGCGTGCATGGAAGCGTGGAAGGAAGACCTGAGAGTGACGACCTGGAATCAGTCTGGTCTGAGAGAAGATGGAGCCTCTTGTAGTACCAGAGCCTGGGGACCTAGATGGCATCTGCTGCAGTTCCGGATACTTTGGACTTCACGACCAGATTGCACTCCCCTTAATATACGTACTCCTCAGGCCCCCAATTTTCTACGCTTGAACAATGATGGTTGCCGTGGGGGGCCAAGGCTTTGCAAATTCCCCAAGTTTTACCATGGCTGCATTCCTCTTTGGTTTGTTGGTGTGACCTAAATAAAGGTTTTTTTGATTTGAAATAATCATTGACTATTGTGTTTTACTTTTCTACAATGACAGTTTTTCTTTGAGTAGGCAGGTACATTTCACTAATCCTAAAGTAGAATTAACAAGGGGCACCAACAACCCACAAACTCCTAGTAAATTTAAGCAAGAAATACAAATGTTAATAATGTGGTTTTGGTAAGTTGAGACACACAACCCCCCTCCAAAAAAAAAAAAAAAAAAATCCTTCAAATATGTATTCCCCAAAAAAAAAAAAAAAAAAAAAGACAAATCATGGTAAAAAAATAACAAAGATTCTTTTACGTTCTGAGTAAAAATAAACATGTAGTGTATAAATGCTGCAAAGTAATAAAGAAGTAAGTTTGTGAGAAGTGCGGGTGAATAGGAGCAGCTAAAACATGTCATTCTTGTTGCATTGTAAAGAAAAAGAGAATGCGCTGCATTAAAGACATTTTAACATTGCAGCGTGACGAATGTGCTGTGTCGATTAGGAAAGGTAGTTTTACCTGACCGAGCACTTCCGTCACAGAATTTCTTCTGAGCATGCGTAGCACTTTGTCCGTCGGACAACCGTACACACGATCGGATTTGGTGTGATCGGACCGTGTTGACGGCAAATCTTTCCAGCAGGAGATAAGACTTTGTCCGTCGGACAAACCGACGAACACTGTCCGATGGTGCATACACACGGTCTGATTTTTCAACAACCTTGTCCGATCGGACAGAATCCATGAAAAAGTCTGAAAAAGTCCGACCGTGTGTATGGGGTTTAGGGTTCCAAAAAACGCATTGTAGCGGGATCAGCCCAGATACCTGCTAGCACCTGCGTTTTCCCCCTCCGCCCAGCCCAGCCCACCCAAGTGCAGTATCGATCGATCACTGTCACTTCCAAAACACTAAGCACACATAACTGCAGCATTCGCAGAGTCAGGCCTGATCCCTGCGATCGCTAACAGTTTTTTTGGTAGCGTTTTCATTCTGTCGCCAGCAGCCTAGGAGCTTTTTTACCTGTGAATCTCACTAGTGTACTACTAAATTTAGAGCCCAAAATGGCAAATCGCAAGTACACTAGTGAACAGGCCTACTTGTTTCTGAGTATGTCAGATAGTGAAGAGGAGGTCACTCATCTGTCAGAATCAGGCTCAGAATACGATCCAGTAGACGACAGCGGCTCCATGACAGATAGCTCTGACGACGAAGGTGAGGTCCCTGCTAAGCTATTCCTTCTGGTGAACTGGCAAGCACCAGCGGCCTAGTACACCCTGGACGTAGTCAAACCAGCACTGCAGTAACACTTGGTGACGTGGCGAGTCCCATAAGTGCAGTTCAAGCTGGCGAGGTGGCAAGCACAAGTAGTGTCCCGCTGCCACCAAGAAGAAGACAAAGGCAGGTCCGTCGATCACATAGTGTCCTTCCTGCAGAATTCGCCAATCCTGATTGGGTGCCCACCACTTCTGCAGAACCCGTACTTCCCCCATTCACTGGCCAACCCGGTATTCAGGTGGAAACAGCTGATTTTAAGCCATTCGATTTTTATTCGCTGTTTTTCACGGAAGATCTCTATAGATCTATTGTGGACCAAAGTAATATATATACGCTGGTCAATACATCGCCGCTAATCCCCAAGTGCCTTCCCTTGCCAGAGATTGGAAACCAATTACGGTTTCCAAATTTAAGACCTTTCTGGGCCTTTCCCTCAACATGGGCATACACAAATTCCCGACTCTGAGGTCTTATTGGTCCACCTCACCGCACCACCAAATGCCCGTGTTCTCTTGCTCCATGTCCAGGGCACGATACGAGATGATTTTGCGGTTCATGCACTTCAGTGACAATGAACTTTGTTGTCCTCGTGGAGACCCTGAATTTGATCGGCTCTACAAAATTCGGCCCCTCATAAACCACTTCAACCAATGTTTTGCAGCCTTGTTTATGCCCAATCAAGTTGTCTGCGTTGACGAGTCCCTGATTAAGTTTTCTGGCCGCTTGTCTTTCAAACAGTTCCTTCCCAGCAAGCGTGCCAGATACGGGGTCAAGCTCTACAAGCTCTGTGACAGGGCAACAGGCTATACGTGGAGCTTTTCGGTTTATGAGGGAAAAGATAGTTACGTAGAGCCGGAGAACTGTCCAGATTACATAGGGAGCGCTGGCAAGATAGTGTGGAACTTGGTGTCACCCTTATTCGGAAAGGGGTACCACTTGTACGTGGACAATTATTACACGAGCGTGCCACTGTTTAGTCATTTGTTTGATCAGCAGATTGGAGCATGTGGCACCGTGCGACCTAATCGCCGGGGCTTTCCCCAGCGGCTTGTAGATTCCCCTCTTAGGCTGGGGGAGAGAGCCTGCTTGAAGTGTAATAACTTGCTCGCTATGAAGTGGAGGGATAATAAGAATGTTTTCGTTCTTACCTCCCTTCATGCAGACATGACAGTCCAAATTCGTACGGCGGCTGGTGTTGTGACGAAACCCCTCTGTGTCCACGAATACAACCTTAATATGGGAGGGGTGGACCTCAACGACCAGTTGTTGGCGCCGTACCTAGTTGCCCGTAAGGCTAGACGCTGGTACAAAAAAGTGTCTATTTATTTGTTCCAATTGGCTTTGCTGAATGCTCATGTGCTATACGGAGCTTCAGGCGGGACGTTACCCTTCCTTGAATTCCAGGGAGCGGTTGTCATGGAACTCCTGTATCCAGGCGATTCCACACCTCAACATCCCCTACCAAATGCAGTAAGCCGGCTGCATGAGAGGCATTTTCCTTATGCCCTCCAGAGTACCCCTACCCAACGAGCCCCCCAAAGAAGATGTCGTGTCTGTAGCAAGCGCGGATTTAGGCGTGACACCCGTTATGATTGTCCACGCTGTCCTGACAATCCTGGTCTCTGCATTGGTGAATGTTTTGAACGCTACCACTCACTAGTGAGGTATTAGCGTAGGGTACAGCATTTCACAGGCTAGGATACACTTTCACAGGGTCTCAAGAATGCCATCGCATTTTGAGACCCGACCATTACAGTTAAAATTATAGTTATAGTTTAAAAAAAAAGTGTAAAAAAAAAAAGTACAAAAAAATAAAAACCCCCAAAAAAAATATAAAATAAAAAACCAAAAATAGTTGTCGTTTTATTTTTACTCTCTCTCTCTCTCTCTCTCTCTCTCTCTCTCTCTATTGTTGCTCTTTTTTACTCTATTCTGCAATGTTTTATTATGTTTTATCATGCTTGCTTTGCAGGTATGTTTTATTGTTAACCATTTTTTTTGTTTTCAGGTACGCCATTCAGTTGCAGTGCGGATTTATTTATCTTGACAGCAACAGCGTTTGCTCCCACGATACATAAAGCCGCGACTCCAACACTGTAGGAGGTGATTTCACCACCACAGTTAAAAAAAAGAGCATATATGCCGAAGCATGGGGGCAGCAGAGGGCTGAGGAGCGATTTTGCTCCTAATGCCACGTACATACGGTCGAAAAAAGTCCGACCATGTGTACGTGGCATAACTTTTTTGCGGGAGGATGCCCCCATGCTTCGGCATATATATATTTTAGGCACCGGTTGCGTTAACAAAATGTTTTATTTTTTACTATGTTTTTTTTTTGGTATTTGCTTTGCAGGTATGGTATGGTAAGGTCTTACTGTTATACTCTAATGTTACTTTGTTTTAATGTTAACCATTATTTGCTTAGCAGGTACGCCATTTAGTTGCAGCGTGGATTTATTCATCTTGACAGCAACAGCGTTTGCTCCCACGATACATAAAGCCGCGACTCCAACGCTGTAGGAGGTGATTTCACCACCACAGTTAAAAAAAAGAGCATATATGCCGAAGCATGGGGGCAGCAGAGGGCGGAGGAGCGATTTTGCTCCTAATGCCACGTACATACGGTCGAAAAAAGTCCGACCATGTGTACGTGGCATAACTTTTTTGCGGGAGGATGCCCCCATGCTTCAGCATATATATATTTTAGGCACCGGTTGCGTTAACAAAATGTTTTATTTTTTACTATGTTTTTTTTTTTTGGTATTTGCTTTGCAGGTATGGTATGGTAAGGTCTTACTGTTATACTGTAATGTTACTTTGTTTTAATGTTAACCATTATTTGCTTAGCAGGTACGCCATTCAGTTGCAGCGCGGATTTATTTATCTTGACAGCAACAGCGTTTGCTCCCACGATACATAAAGCCGCGACTCCAATGCTGTAGGAGGTGATTTCACCACCACAGTTTAAAAAAAAGAGCATATATGCCGAAGCATGGGGGCAGCAGAGGGCGGAGGAGCGATTTTGCTCCTAATGCCACGTACATACGGTTGAAAAAAGTCCGACCATGTGTACGTGGCATAACTTTTTTTTGCGGGAGGATGCCCCCATGCTTCGGCATATATAAATGGTGCATGTATGCCCATCATTAGAAGTGGGTGGATGAAGGGAGGTATTCTAATGGTGGGCATACCCACCGCGCCATTGGGAAATTGGGAAAGCATTTTATCACACCGATCTTGGTGTGGTCAGATGCTTTGAGGGCAGAGGAAAGATCTAGGGTCTAATAGACCCCAATTTTTTCAAAAAAAGAGTACCTGTCACTGCCTATTGCTATCATAGGGGATATTTACATTCCCTGCGATAACAATAAAAATGACAACTAAGAAAAAAAAATGGAAGGAACAGTTTAAAAATAAAATAAAAAAGCTAAATAAAAAGAAAAACTAAAAAAAAAAAAAAAAAAGCACCCCTGCCCCCCCTTCTCTTGCGCAAAGGCGAACACAAGCGTTGGTCTGGCGTCATATGTAAACAGCAATTGCACCATGCATGTGAGGTATCACCACGAAGGTCAGATCGAGGGCAGTAATTTTAGCAGTAGACCTCCTCCGTGAATTTAATGTGGTAACCTGTAAAGGCTTTTAAAGGCTTTTAAAAATGTATGTAGTTTGTCGCCACTGTGTGTTTGTGCGCAATTTTAAAGCATGTCGTGTTTGGTATCCATGTACTCGGCCTAAGATCATATTTTTTATTTCATCAAAAATTTGAGCAATATAGTGTGTTTAAGTGCATTAAAATAAAAAAAAGTGTATTTTTTCCACAAAAAATGCGTTTGAAAAATCGCTGCGCAAATACTGTGTGGAAAAAAAAAAAATGCAACACCCACCATTTTAATCTGTAGGGCCTTTGCTTTAACAATATATATAGTGTTTGGGGGTTCAACGTAATTTTCTTGCAAAAAAAAAATATGTTTTCATGTAAACAAAAAGTGTCAGAAAGGGCTTTATCTTCAAGTGGTTAGAAGAGTGGGTGACGTGTGACATAGGCTTCTAAATGTTGTGCATAAAATGCCAGGACAGTTCAAACCCCCCCCAAATGACCCCATTTTGGAAAGTAGACACCCCAAGCTATTTGCTGAGAGCAATGTTGAGCCCATTAAATATTTTTTTTTTTTTGGTCCCAAGAGATTGAATAATGAAAAAAAAAAAAAATAATTTTTTTTACAAAAAGTTGTCACTAAATGATATATTGCTCAAACATGCCATGGGCATATGTGGAGATACACCCCAAAATACATTCTGTTGCTTCTCCTGAGTACGGGGATACCACATGTGTGGGACTTTTTGGGAGCCTAGCCGCGTACGGGACCCCAAAATCCAAGCACCGCCTTCAGGCTTTCTAAGGGTGTAATTTTTTTATTTTACTCCTCACTGCCAATCACAGTTTTGGAGGCCATGGAATGCCCAGATGGCACAAACCACCCCCCAAATGACCCCATTTTGGAAAGTAGACACCCCAAGCTATTTGCTGAGAGGTATGGTGAGTATTTTGCAGATCTCGCTTTTTGTCAATGAATCTCGCTTTTTTGAAAATTGAAAAAAGAAAAAAAAATGTTTTTTTCTTTACTTTCTTCATTTTCAAAAACACATGAGAGCTGTAAAATACTCACCATGCCTCTCAACAAATAGCTTGGGGTGTCTACTTTCCAAAATGGGGTCATTTGGGGGGGTTTTGTGCTATTTTGGCATTTTATGGCCTTCGAAACTGTGATAGGTAGTGAGGAGTGAAATCAAAAATTTGCACCCTTAGAAATCCTGAAGGCGGTGCTTGGGTTTCGGGGCCCCGTACGCGGCTAGGCTCCCAAAAAGTCCCACACATGTGGTATCCCCATACTCAGGAGAAGCAGCAAAATGTATTTTGGGGTGCAATTCCACATATAACCATGACATGTGTGAGCAATATATCATTTAGTGACAACTTTTTGAATACATTTTTTTTATTTATTTTTTTTGTCTTTATTCAATCACTTGGGACTAAAAAAAAAAAAAATATTCAACGAGCTCAACATGCCTCTCAGCAAATAGCTTGGGGTGTCTACTTTCCAAAATGTGGTCATTTGGGGGGGTTTTGTGCCATCTTGGCATTTTATGGTCTTCAAAACTGTGATAGGTAGTGATAGGTAGTGAGGAGTGAAATCAAAAATTTATGCCCTTAGAAATCCTGAAAGCGGTGCTTGGTTTTCGGGGTCCCGTATGCGGATAGGCTCCCAAAAAGTCCCACACATGTGGTATCCCCGTACTCAGGAGAAGCATCAGAATGTATTTTGGGGTGTAATTCCACATATGCCCATGGCATGTGTGGGCAATATATCATTTAGTGACAACTTTGGGCAAAAAAAAAAAAGTTTGTAATATTCCCGCAACTTGTGGCAAAATATAAAATATTCCATGTACTCAACATGCCTCTCAGCAAATAGCTTGGGGTGTCTACTTTCCAAAATGGGGTCATTTGGGGGGGTTTTGTGCAATTTTGGCATTTTATGGCCTTCGAAACTGTGATAGGTAGTGAGGAGTGAAATCAAAAATTTGCACCCTTAGAAATGCTGAAGGTGGTGCTTGGGTTTCGGGGCCCCGTATGCGGCTAGGCTCCCAAAAAGTCCCACACATGTGGTATCCCCGTACTCAGGAGAAGTGGCAAAATGTATTTTGGGGTGCAATTCCACATATAACCATGGCATGTGTGAGCAATATATCATTTAGTGACAACTTTTTGAATAAATTTTTTTTTTTTTTTTTTTTTTGTCTTTATTCAATTACTTGGGACTAAAAAAAAAAATATTCAATGGGCTCAACATGCCTCTCAGAAAATAGCTTGGGGTGTCTACTTTCCAAAATGTGGTCATTTGGGGGGGGTTTGTGCCATCTTGGCATTTTATGGTCTTCAAAACTGTGATAGGTAGTGATAGGTAGTGAGGAGTGAAATCAAAAATTTATGCCCTTAGAAATCCTGAAGGCGGTGCTTGGTTTTCGGGGTCCCGTATGCGGATAGGCTCCCAAAAAGTCCCACACATGTGGTATCCCCGTACTGAGGAGAAGCAGCAGAATGTATTTTGGGGTGTAATTCCACATATGCCCATGGCATGTGTGGGCAATATATCATTTAGTGACAACTTTGGGCAAAAAAAAAAAAAGTTTGTAATATTCCCGCAACTTGTGGCAAAATATAAAATATTCCATGTACTCAACATGCCTCTCAGCAAATAGCTTGGGGTGTCTACTTTCCAAAATGGGGTCATTTGGGGGGGTTTTGTGCTATTTTGGCATTTTATGGCCTTCAAAACTGTGATAGGTAGTGAGGAGTGAAATCAAAAATTTGCACCCTTAGAAACCCTGAAGGCGTTGATTGGGTTTCGGGGCCCCGTGCGCGGCTAGGCTCCCAAAAAGTCCCACACATGTGGTATCCCCATACTCGGGAGAAGCAGCAAAATGTATTTTGGGGTGCATCTCCACATATAACCATGGCATGTGTGAGCAATATATCAAACTTTATGAAAAACATTTTTTTTTTTTTTTTTTGTCTTTATTCAATCCCTTGGGACAAAAAAAAAAAAATATTCAATGGGCTCAACATGCCTCTCAGCAAATAGCTTGGGGTGTCTACTTTCCAAAATGGGGTCATTTGGGGGGGTTTTGTACTTCCCTGCCATTTTAGCACCTCAAGAAATGAGATAGGCAGTCATAAATTAAAAGCGGTGTAAATTCCAGAAAATGTACTCTAGTTTGTAGACGCTATAACTTTTGCGCAAACCAATAAATATACGCTTATTGGCATTTTTTTTACTAATGACATGTGGCTGAATACATTTTGGCCCAAATGTTTGACTAAAATTGAGTTTATTGGATTTTTCTTATAACAAAAAGTAGAAAATATCTTTTTTTTTTCAAAATTTGCGGTCTTTTTCTGTTTATAGCGCAAAAAATAAAAATCACAGAGGCAATCAAATACCATCAAAAGAAAGCTCTATTTGTGGGAAGAAAAGGACGCAAATTTCGTTTGGTTACAACATTGCATGACCGCGCAATTACCAGTTAAAGCAGTGCAGTGCGAAATTGAAAAAAGACCTCTGGTCCTTTGGCTGCCAAATGGTCCGGGGCTGAAGTGGTTAAATTAACAGAGGAACAAAAAGAGGAGTTAGAGAGGGATATAGAGGAAGAGGAAGTACGAGAAGCTATCTTCTCTCTGGGAAAGGGTAAGTCCCCAGGACCAGATGGCATACCACTGGAAATGTACCAGCGATATGCAGAAATTATGGTACCAGTCATGACCAAAATGTATGGAGAGGCGTTCCAAAGGGGAGAAATGTCTGCTTCCATGTATGACGCCACAGTCATACTGATACCAAAACCAGACAAAGACAGAACTGAGTGTGGGTCGTATAGGCCAATATCATTATTAAATATAGATTATAAAGTATTGGCAAAAGTGCTTGCCAAAAGGCTCAATCAGGTAATTTTGTCTATAATAGCGGAGGACCAAACTGGATTCATGCCAGGGAAATCTACATCAATTAATATTAGAAGGACGCAATATATGACACAAATGAGAGAGTTTATTCCGGAAACAAGTGCCTTGGCATCATTGGATACAGCCAAGGCATTTGATTCTATAGAATGGGAATTTCTGCAGACAGTCCTGGAAAGGAATGGATTTGGGGAAAAATTTAGGAAATGGGTGAGAATAATCTATAAACAACCATGCTCCAATTTGCTAATAAACGGTATATTATCTCCTACAATAAAACTATACAGAGGAACAAGACAGGGCTGCCCAATGTCACCGCAGTTGTTTGCCCTGGCAATCGAGGCATTGGCAAACAGATTCAGACAATCAGATAAATATAAAGGGATTAGAGTAGGAGAAAAAATTGAACACATAGGCTTATATGCGGACGATATTATATTATATATGGGAGATGCGCAAGCATCTCTGACGGAAGCAATGAGAATAATAGAAATATACGGGAGGTTCTCAGGGTTAAAAATAAACTGGCAAAAATCCGCACTGATGCCCCTGGGAACAGGTAATACAAGAAGAGCTCAGACCCCACTAAAAATAGTTGAAGTATTTAAATATTTAGGAGTAAATATTACGTTGAAATACGAAGATGAGATGGAAGCTAATATACTCCCACTAATAGAACATGTGAAGAAAAAATTGGAAATATGGATAAAGCTACCAATATCAATGGCAGGCAGAATTCACCTGATAAAATCTATTATACTATCCAAGTGTCTATATGTATTTGCACACTCCCCAGTAAAAATACCAAAACAGATATTTAAAAAATTAAACTCGCAGATGACTCGGTTCATTTGGGCATATGGAAGATGTAAATTAAAATTTAATAAACTACAAAGACCAAAGACAGAAGCTAGACTGGCCCTCCCGGACTTATATTTATATTATTTGGCAGGGCAATTGAAACACCTAAGATCATGGGTAGGACAGGAAAAAATAACAAGGATAGAGGAATATCTCCTTAGTAAAATGCAAATAGAGGACTTAATGACGGGATTAGAATTAAAAGACTTGAGGAGAGTGGGAGTAAAAATTCCCCTTTTGAAAGTGGCAAGGACAGTATGGAGAGAGGCTAAGAAACTGACGGGATTTGTTGGAATCCCAACAGAAACTGCGTTGTGGAACAACCCAAAATTTGAACAACTGGAAGCTTTTGAGGACAGTAAATTTTGGAAGCAGAATAAGATAACAACTTTTGGTCAGCTATATGACAAGAATGTGTTACTAACCTATGAAAACCTATGTAAACAATATAATTTATTGAGTAAACAGTTCTACAGATACCTTCAACTGAGGCAGGTGCTACAGACACAGTTTAGAAGAGAGGAATTAAAGATATCTAAATACCCCCTTATAGGTATCCTGAAATCACAGGGACCTAAGGGATTGATAGCAAAGATTTACACACACCTGTTACAGAAGAAAATAGAAGGCGAGCCACTGAAAATAAGGGATAAGTGGCAGGAGGCTATCCCAGACATGAGCGATCATGAATGGGATGAAGCCTGCAACTCCCATTGGAAGGTATCCCCTGCAATGAATAACAGGATAATACAGATGAATATAATACATCAGACATACTTGGCTCCAAATAGATTGTACAAAATGGGGAGGATGACTGAACCAAGATGTACTAGATGTGGGCAGGGGGGAGCAGACTTCCTTCATGTAATGTGGTATTGTGGTAAAATAGGAAAATATTGGCAACAAGTAGCTAGGAAAATAGGAAAAGTCCTGAATAAATCTTTCATAGCTACGATGGAAATATGTTTGTTGGGGATATTGAGGGAAGAGAGAGATAATAGAGATAATAATACCTTCTTAAGGGAGGTACTGTTCTTGGCAAGAAAACAAATAATAGAAAAATGGATTCAGCCATATCCCCCGACAGTAACCCAATGGGTGAGAGCAGTAAACCAGGTCCTACCCTATGAAAAAATAATGTATGAACAAAGGGGAAATGGGCGAAGGTATGAAAAAAATATGGGCAAAATGGAATAGAACATGGTTAACAGTGGATAGAGGAATATCTGAAAGCATAGTATTAAGTGACCACAGAGGGTGAGAGAGGAAGGAATGAAAGGAAGAGTAAATGTAATTATAATTTGTGTTATATAAAGAAATGGAAAAGTATATAAAAATGTATAATGTAAATTATTATGTAATGAAAAATTTGGAATAAAGAGTTTTGAAAAAAAAAAGGATTGGTACAGAAAAAAGAGCAGCCAAAGAAGTCAGTGGCTGGTAAAGGAGCTCTGGTTCACTGAGCTGCACATGCTGGCATACATGGGACTGACATCATCTTTGCCCGGAATGACCAAAGATTGGTACAGGAAGAAGACCAGCCAAAGATGTCACTGTCTCTGGGACACCACAACTATGGAGTTAGAATGAGTATAATTCTGCTTTAACATGTCCTTTTAATGGCTTGAAAATATATGCCTGGGCAAAAAAAAAACATACTTAGTACAGCTTTGCAAGGCATGTGCATTTCCCATGTTTTATTTCCATAAATACACTGCAAATACAGACATATACAAGAAATCTACTGTGTTTTAAACCTACCATTTGTACTGACAGTTCACCACTGCTGAACTACATTTTCCCTTCCCCCTCTCATCATATAATATAAAGAAATATATATTCTCTATTCCAGTATAGAAGAACTCAAGCAAGGCTGAAAAAAACGTTTTGGGTTTCAACACAGCAGGGGCAACATGTCTTCAGCTTAAGCACAGATTTCTGAAACATCAACAGGTATTTTACTTTACTTGCAGTGTTTTAAAATAGATACAACATTGTATTGTAAGAATATACAAAATGTACCTTTTTTTTATCCCATACACTTTAGGAGTCATACACTTTAGAAAAACATGGAAATGTGCAAGTATTTTGTGTCCAGACATACACTTTAAAAAAGTGATGCGGGGCCTCAAATTCAGGTCAGAAAATGTCAAGCACTTTTCTGCATCAGAGAATGACATTTTCCGAACCGACTTTGGGGCCCCGTATCTCGGGGTCACTTGGTGCTAGGAACCTTATCTTTGGATATGTTGTAATGCTAGGTCCACTGGGATGGCACACCAAATTTGGGTCGGGTCGCAATTTTTTTTTTTTTTGCTGCATAAAAATGCTTGACTCGAGTATAAGCCAAGGGGGTCACTTTCAGCACAAAAAAAATGTGCTGAAAAACTCGGCTTATACTTGAGTATATACGGTACAACATATTTTAGTACAACATATTTTATCCATAGGAAGGAGAAAACCTGCATGGTGGTTAGGGACTTTAGAGCCATTTTTTGCATCTGTTGCACAAAAACAAACCATTATAGACCTGAAGATTACATAAAACAGACATCCTAGAAAACATCCTAGAAAAAATTTTGGTAGTTTCAATTTTTTATTGCACACAATATTGGAAATGCAAAATATTAATACAAACTAAAATACTCTAAGGGTCTGGTATGGATTGGAGGGGGAAACTAAAACAGGTACTTATTTTTCTATAGCAAAATGAAATTTTCACAGATATAATTTAAATATTTATATATTTCATTTTAATTGCTAATATTACTAGCTGTAATTTGTTTGGTACATGCACAGATTGTATAGAAATGAACAGTTATAAAATGGTAACAAATGGCAAGTATTTATTTTCTTCATTTCAGCATTCCTGGGATTTGGTAATGCAAAGAAGAGAATACAATTATGACCATGTCTTTTCATAATTGTGGCAATAATACAAGCTCATTAAACTTAGCAGTAATGAAAAACATGAAACATTTTAGTTGTTCTAGAATGGCCATGTCTTCACCCTCTTTATTATGAAAACTAGATAGCAGCACATAGTAAAGATTTTGACTGGTATAAAGAGAATAGTGTGTTTTATTGTTTACATTAGTGATGAGCTAAATGTACCTGGGTTCTCATTTGACCTGGTTCAGCAAACTGAAGTTTGGATGCTGTATCCGAAAATGACTGAAATCAGAAGGATCCAAATCTTAGAAAACAGTAATAGATATTTCTAAGCTGATAGGCAGGGTATTGTCAAATAAAGGGTTTGGGAGCTGGGGAGTACCCTGGGGGACATGTATCAAAGCAAAACAATTTTTGGGATAAAAAGATATTTCAGTGGGAATTGATAATTGATCAATTACCGGATGATGGTCTGTCCTTTCTCTGTGATGCTGCAGGTTACATATAATCAATATCATGCAATTTGGTGAGGATTTATATTAATGGTATTACACTGTATATATATATATGATGAACTTTATTGAATAAATTCATTATAAATTATACTAATGTTACTTTTATGATGTTTTTGTTATTTGATTGACAATGTAGATGCATGTAGAGCTACCCAGAAGAAGCAGTTAATGACTCTGCGAAATGCGTCGGCTTACTCCATGCACAAGCATCTTTCAAGTTTTTATATGGATTGAGTATTGATTTTGGCCAATTTTCTATATGGCTTGATGCTATTGTTAAATTTTATTTGTGTAATACATTTATATTTTATCATTATCAACTGTGTATGTGCTTACCTCAGTGACAGTGACATATCCATTAAAGTCCCATCACCTTATGGGAGAGTGGTGCTCTCCCAATTCTTCTTCCAATAAAGCTAATGGTATCACCTTCATAAAAATGACAAACAGGGTCAAAACAAGTCACATAGCATAGCTTGGGATCTTATTTTCAGTGCCACGTCATATCATGTACAAGGTATAACAAAATGTAAACCTAGAATGCCCTGAAACATTTCAAGACCACAAACCAACATTACAGAGATAAGGTAGTTGTTATGCCAAGCTAAAAAAAATACAGTGGCATGTTTCAGAGATAGCCAATATCCAAACATATGATATAGTGAGCAGAGAGCATATAAGAATATATAAGAATTTTGATTAGAGCCCAAGGAAGCAATGTAGGAGGGAAAGATAAGTATTTTTTTTCAAGAAATAGAGTATGATACTTTAAGACAGTAGCCATGTTTGAGGAAGAGATAAATTATATTTTTATTGTGAAAAAAAAATTTTTTTAGACACAGTCAAGAGCCAGAAACAATTTACGGATGTACTGCACATCATGTAAATGTTTTTAACAAGCTGCAATGGAAGACAGAGACTCTAGGAAGGTTTTATAATAAAATTAATTTTTTCAGAGATGCAAGCCAGAAAAACTGATTTGCTGGGCAGAATGTATTCCATTTGCATCCAGATGCAATGTCAGAAGCATTCTTAATTTGGAATAAACAAATAACAATGTATTTTTATGAAAGACCAAACATTTTTATATATTTGTAGAAGAGTTTTTGAAGTTACACACTGCACGTTATATAATCTTTTTACAGAACGTGTTACATGATTTTACAAGGTCTTTAACTAAGGTTTATTTTTGGGATTACAGAATTTGACAATGCTAACTCTTGAGCTGACAGGGGGAGAAACTTTTATGTACATATCATAAATAAGTAAGACATACCCTGAAAATAAGCCCCAGTGTGTTTTTTGTAGCCAAAATGAATATAAGACCCAGTCTTATTTTCCGGGAAACACGGTATGCTACTTCAGGAGGAGAGCAGGCAAATTACAGGTATAAAAAAAATCAATTATTGTCTATACATCTATTAGGCTATACGACTACTACTATATGGCTACACTTTCTGAATAATTGCACAGGCATCTTGCACCTTATTTTTTTTTAAGTGTCTTTCTGTTTAACCACTTGCTTACTGTGCACTTAAACACACTTCCTGCCCAGACCAATTTTCAGCTTTCAGTGCTCTCGCACTTTCAGTGACAATTGCGCGGTCATGCAATGCTGTAACCAAATACATTTTTTATCATTTTGTTCGCACAAATAGAGCTTTAGTTTGGTGGTATTTATTCGCGACTCCGTTTTTTATTTTTTGCGATATAAGCGAAAACATAGCGGAAATTTTGAAAAAAAAAACAATATTTTCTCCTTTCTTTCTTAAAAGAAATTCAATAAAATCTAATTTTGTCATAAATTTAAGCCAAAATGTATTCTGCTACATGTTTTTTGTAAAAAAAATTCCGTTAATTGTATAATAATTGGTTCACGTGATCACGGACATATGTACGCAAATGATCATGTAAAAGGGGTGTGCAGGTGATCACGGACATATGTGTGCAGATAATCATTGGCACATGTTATTTTACTGGGACATGTGTTTTTATTATTTGGGGACATGTGTGTTTTGGGGACATGTGTGTTTTGGGGACATGTGTGTTTTACTGTGGGGACATGTGTGTTTAACTGTAGGGGACACTACACTGGTGATCAGTGAGTAAAAAACTGTTAATACTCACTGATCACCAGCCGGCTGCAGCGATCCGCTCTCCTCTCCTCACCGACGACTTCCGTGTGAGGAGAGGAGGGCCGATTGCCTAGCAACCGGCTGTTTGTTTACATCACATGACGGCTGTGATTCGACACGGCCGTCATGTGATCAGGAGGGCCAATCACCGAGCCCTCCTGCCGATCCGAGATGCGCCGAGTCCGGGTGACACGGCCGCATCGGGATCGCCAACTCGGAACGTCCATTCAGAAGTAGACGGCTCCCACCCGGCCGTATATGTACATTAGCCGGGTGGGAAGTGGTTAAAATTGAAAAAAGAAAAATGGTACAGATGTACAGATTTACAGCACAATGTTGAAGCCTTTGAATAGGCTGGAAATTCTGACGGAAAGAGCAAGCATATTGCATCTGGAAATAGAAATTTAGCATCTAGTGAAGACAGAAAAATGTCAGTTTTGTCCTCCCAGAAATAAGCCAGTGTGGATAGATCACAATTTCTGAGTGACTGAGCAGGCATATGCACCTAGAACAAAATGCTAGATATAGAGGATAGAGCAGGTATATTGCATATGGAAATAAAAAGTATGAGAAAAATCATACAAATTTACAGCTCACCTTTGAAGCCTTAATTGGGTGGGCCACAATTTATGAGGGAGAGCACAAACAGATTGCATCTAAAATAAGAAACAGATTTGATGCAACAAACCACATCATTTCAATGCAATTTTAGAAGTATGGAAAAGTCAAATTTCAACCAGAAATAATCAATGAGCCCAAACAAAAATTTAATTTCAATGTAATTTTTCTGAGAGACTGTAAAGAAATTGAAAAAAAGTGTCAATTCAAAAGGGAGAGAGTAGGCATACTATTTATTAAAAAGGGAGTGTATGCTCATTGTGGCAAAGGAGAACAATTAAGGTATGTACAAATTATCAGCACACATTCTTGTAGGCCACAAATTTCGGGGGTAGAGAGTGAGACCAGGTGCTTTCTATTTAAGAAATTATTTTGTCTACACTGTTTAAAATAGCATGTGTCCCAAACATATTTAGGATTGTGACAGCTCACCCTGGAAGTTTCAAAAGATCAATACAAACAGCACTGATGAAGACTGCATTTAAGCCAGAAAATGTAACAACCAAGGAACAGCATGTGGAAACATTAATGGGACCATTTATAAAAAGTTTTCTATGCAAATATCTCAAGTACTCACACAACTGTTCTGAGTAATCATTGTATTGTGTTTATTATATTTATTTTCTATACTAATAGGCTGCATCTAGTGGCCATAATTAGGTATTTTCCTGAAATACCTCAATCAGGACAATGCCCATTTATGGCCAGTAGATAAAACTGACAATTATGGGAAATAAACATATTGAACAGAATAAAAGAATGCCCAGTGCTTAAGTAACAATATCTATATATATATATATATATATATATATATACACATATATACACAGTAGCTCACAAAATTGAGTACACCCATCACATTTTTGTAAATATTTTATTACATATTTTTATGTGACAACACTGAAGAAATGGCACTTTGCTACAATGTAAAGTAGTGAGTGTACAGCTTGTATAACAGTGTCAATTTGCTGTCCCCTCAAAATAACTAAACACACAGCCATTAATGTCTAAACCACTGGCAACAAAAGTGAGTACACCCCTAAGTGAAAATGTCCAAATTGGCCCAAAGTGTCAATATTTTGTGTGGCCACCATTATTTTCCAGCACTGCCTTAACCCTCTTGGGCATGGAGTTCACCAGAGCTTCATGGGTTGCCACTGGAGTCCTCTTCCACTCCACCATGATGATATCACGGAGCTGGTGGATGTTAGAGACCTTGCGCTCCTCCACCTTCCATTTAAGGATGCCCCACAGATGCTCAATAGGGTTTAGGTCTGGAGACATGCTTGACCAGTCTATCACCTTTACCTTCAACTTCTTTAGCAAGGCAGAGGTCATCTTGGAGGTGTGTTGGGGTTGTTATCATGTTGGAATACTGCCCTGCTGCCCAGTCTCCGAAGGGAGGGGATCATGCTCTGCTTCAGTATGTCAAAGTACATGTTGACATTCATGGTTCCCTCAATGAATTGTAGCTCCCCTGCAGCCCCAGACCATGACACTCCTACCACCATGCTTGACTGTAGGCAAGACACACTTGTCTTTGTACTTCTCACCTGGCTGCCACCACACACGCTCGACACTATCTGAACCAAATACGTTTATCTTGGTCTCATCAGACCACAGGACATGGTTCCAGTAATCCATGTCCTTAGTCTGCTTGTCTTCAGCAAACTGTTTGCGGGCTTTCTTGTGCATCATCTTTAGAAGAGGCTTCCCTGGGATGACAGCCATGCAGACCAATTTGATGCAGTGTGCATAGTAGGGTCTGAGCACTGACAGGCTGACCCCCACCCCTTGAACCTCTGCAGCAATGCTGGCAGCACTCATACGTCTATTTCCCAAAGACAACCTCTGGATATGACGCTGAGCACGTGCACTCAACTTCTTTGGTCAACCATGGCGAAGCCCGTTCTGAGTGGAACCTGTCCTGTTAAACCGTTGTATGCCCTTGGCCACCATGCTGCAGCTCCGTTTCAGGGTCTTGGCAATCTTCTTATAGCCTAGGCCATCTTTATGTAGAGCAACAATTTTTTTTCAGATCCTTAGAGAGTTCTTTGCCATGAGGTGCCATGTTGAACTTCTGGTGACCAGTATGAGAGAGTGAGAGCGATAACACCAAATTTAACACACCTGCTCCCCATTCACACCTGAGACCTTGTAACACTAACGAGTCACATGACCCTGGGGAGGGAAAATGGATAATTGGGCCCAATTTGGACATTTTCACTTAGGGGTGTACTCACTTTTGTTGCCAGCGGTTTAGACAGTAATGGCTGTGTGTTGAGTTATTATGAGGGGACAGTAAATTTACACTGTTATACAAGCTGTACACTCACTACTTTACTTTGTAGCAGAGTGTCATTTCTTTAGTGTTGTCACATGAAAAGATATAAAAAAATATTTACAAAAATGTGAGGGGTGTACTCACTGTATATCTCACAAAAGTGAGGTATACAGGGTAAGTTGAGCTCTGCCACTTACCCCTTATAATGTGTATCTATCAGGATGGCCAACAAATAATGATCCCTCAAATCCTGGGGTCCTTCCACAGACGTTGGAGCTTAAAAGAATAAATCCACCACAAATTACTGGAGGCAGAAAAACCCAGTCCTTGAGTTTACCTAGAACAACATTATCCTCAGCTACCTTCCTCCATTTACCTACCAGTTCAAGGCTTTGTGAGGGGTAAAACCCACTCTGAAAGTCTAACCCTTGTTCTCCTGAACACTGCCACAGCAACCATACTCCTCCTCTGACCACTTGAAATAGCTACAAACTTTATGATGTATGTTTCACAGACAACCTTTCCTGGCACAAAATGGCATGGGGTTAACCACCTCTCTGCCGGCCCCAGAAAAGCTGACAGAATCTCTGCCCCAGTGTGGCTCCTGTTCCCTAGACATGCCAGATTTAAAACTTAAAGGCAGTGTTTTACCTAAACCATTGCATAGCCTCTTGGGCACTTATGGGGAACTTTCTTCAAATATGCATTTTGCTTTTAGGCCAAAAAGTTCAATTTCTGTGCCATCTGACCAGAGCACCTTCTTCCACATGTTTGCTGTGTCCCCTACATGGATTCTTGCAAACTGCATACCAGACTTCTTTTGGCTTTCTTTCAACAATGGCTTTCTTCTTGCCACTCTTGTCCTGTGGACAGACTCTCCCACCTGAGCTGTGGATCTCTACAGCTCCTCCAGAGTTACAATGGCTGCTTCTCTGATTAATGCTCTCCTTGCCCGGGCTGTCAGTTTAGGTGAAGTTAGTTAGTTTAGGTTTAGGTTTATAACCAAACCCTGCTTTAAATTTAAAGCAAACCCTGCTTTAAATTTTTCCACAACATTATCCCTGACCTGTCTGTTGTCTTCCTTGGCCTTCATGATGCTGTTTGTTCACTTAGGTTCTCTTACAAACCACTGAGGGCTTCATAGAACAGCTGTATTTATACTGAGATTAAATTAAACACGGGTGGACTCTATTTACTAATTAGGTGACTTCTGAAGGCAATTGGTTCCACTAGATTTTAGTTAGGGGTATCAGAGTAAAGGGGGCTGAATACAAATGCACGCCACACTTTTCAGATATTTATTGGAAAAAATTTAAAAAAACATTTATAATTTTACTTCCACCTCACAATTATGTGCTACTTTGTGTTGGTCTATCACATAAAAAATCCCAATAAAATACATTGACATTTTTGGTTGTAACATGACAAAATGTGGAAAATTTCAAGGGGTATGAATACTTTTCTAAGGCACTGTAGCTTGGTACAGTTCAGGAGGAAATGTTCGTCTCCACATTTCTTGCCAGGATGCATGTTCAAATGAGGGTGTCATGTGGATTTTTGAGGGACCCTGCACTTTTTTTATTTTTGATTAGGGTTCCCCCCGTAAAATCCACACCAGATCCAAAAGGCCTGGTATGAACTATGGGGGAACCCCACACATTTTTTTTAACTATCCTAGTTGCTTTGTTTACATAGCTGGAGATTCCCAGCTAGTGAATTTTTAGACCCAGTGATATCAGTGGTTACTAAAGACTTTTGCTTACCAACCAATGTCAGTGGAAAAGGAAGCTGTCATATAAGAGAAAAACACACTACTATACACAGTATGATGTTAAGCTTCTGTCAAACGGGCTGAAAGTCAGAGAAATGCCCGAACAAGCAAACCTGTGTTTAGGCTGGATTCACACCTATGCAGTTTTAGTGCTTTTTACATTTTGCAGATTTGCACTACAGTACATTTAACATTGTTTTCTATGGAACACGTTCTGTAGTGGAAGTCTGCAAAATGCAAAAAGCACTAAAAATGCATAGGTGTGAATCCAGCCTTATGCCCCGTACACACGGTTGCATTTTCCGACGGAAAATTTCCTATCGGACCATGTTGTCAGAAATTCCGACCGTGTGTGGGCTCCATCGGACTTTTTCCGTTGGAATTTCCGACGGAAAAAGTTTGAGATCCTTCTCTTAAATTTTCCGACAACAAAGTCCTATCGGACTTTTTCCGATCGTGTGTAGTGGATTACGACGGACAAAGTGCCACGCATGCTCAGATCACATTACAAGACCAAAGCTATTGGCTACTAGCCTCTACGTAGTCCCGTCGTACGCAACAAACGTCACCACGTTCAGAATGATCGGATTTTCCGACAACTTTGTCCGACCGTGTGACTGCAACACCAGTGTCGGACAAAATCCGTCGGAAAAAATCCGACGGATTTTGTGGTCGGAATTTCCGACCGTGTGTACGGGGCATTAGACTGAATCAGGAGCTCATCCTTATTCATAATAAGTTACATTGACATATTTTGCTGCTGCATCTTGGTAAACAAGAACAAGGCATAGGATTTAGCAAATTAAGGGTGGTGCTGCTTGTAAAACCTTGTACTTCATCTTTCTGTTCTTTGCTACTGGTCCTACACAACAAGAAGGTAAAAAAATACATCCACTTTCTCCCATCTTGTTTTAGGCTCCATTCATACCAATGTGTTTTTTCATGCTTTTTTGCCTTTTTGCAGAAATGCAGGACATTTTTTTAAAGTAGGTTCCTATGGAACATGTTCACATAAATGCATTTTTGTGCCTTTGTGAAAAGGGATCAGAGATATATTTAAACACAAAACAGTGCTTTTTTGGTTCAATGGACCTCAATGGAGAAGCTGCAAAAAAGTTTCTATACACTTTAAACCAATACGTTTACAGGGTCTCAGTAAAGCAAATTGCTAGGGGTTTTACAGGTGCTTGGTGATGCAAATCCCCATCAGGAAGCAAATTGCAAACTATATCTTCCACATGGAAATTGTATTCACAGAAAACCTCAAATGCATTCTTATTATTGTTTAGAAGTTTAAAAAAAATCATAAAAATGGTGTTTATATGTTAAACTTACACAAATACACAGGTTCTTTGAAAGCTAGAGTCATTATGTTGTGAACTCCTCTGGAGAAAATGCTTTGAAGTGGAATCAACTCTTTTTTTGTGCCCTAGAGTCTTGGCTTACTACTCTCTTAGATATACTTATTTTATGAATACTGCTTCATGCTGCTGATGACACCATGGAGCATTAGGTCTGCAGATTGGACCTGTGAGATGATAATAAACAATCTCCTGCACAGGACATCCTAACTACCCTCCAGGCTTACCAAGAATCCCTACCCCAATAAAAAAAAAAACTATTGAAATACCATGTTATGCAATTTTGCCCATTTGTCAATTTACAGGACACATTTTCACCACAGAACAAGCTTGGGTCCTATTCATGAGGATCGATGTGGGACAAATTGTGACTAGACCATATTTCCTTGTTACCATAAGGGAACTATACAGCTAAGGGTAAGAGCAGAACAGATATCTTTAGTCACTCAGAATATACATATTTTGAGTGAAAGAAGAATACAAAATGTTGTTTGGTGATAAAGTTTCAGAGGGAGTAGGATAAAATAAGTTACAGAATTTATATTTTTTTAACACAATCAGCAAATACTTTCCTTACAGAAAAATCCATGTAGAAGAAAGACAAGTAAGGAAAACAGAGGACGTAATTTTTACGATTAAAGACATTTTCCAGGATCAGGTTTACTTTAGTTGTTACATGATCTAACTTGGCATAGAAACATGTATTTCCTTATTTAATTATAAATAATTAATACAACCTTGATCTAAACTGGGGATAGACTCATGCTTTTGCGATTACAATCTCCACAATTAATAACATATTTATGTCTAACATCCAAATCACACACAGTTTAATTTCCTGCTCTTTGCAATGGGCCTCTATACAATGGTGAACTCTTTACTCCAACGTTTTGAAATGGATAATGCACTCCTCACTGCCTTCCACAGATTGGGGAATCCAAAGCAGTAGAACGTGAAAGAAATAGAAGGCGCATGGGCCTAGCGTATTATCCCCAAACAAAGGCTTTACTAATATACAAAGATAAGTAATATACTCACAAAAAAAGACTTGATTAAAAACATGTCTTAGTGATCCTCCACATGGGTCTATAAACTCTTCACATCTCATGGGACTTGTCCCTATAGAGGCAAAGGCGTTTCAAGTAATTCCTCTGAGGAAGATGTCAAAAATTCAGTAGCCCCCAGCAAACTTAAAGCCAACCACATCTCCTCCACGCAAATCTTATGCCTTATCCCTCTAGTGGGAATGTATCAATACTGAAAAGCACCATATCTAACATGTTAACATGTTACCCATGGCCAAAAGAAATTCAAGGTTAGGGGTAAAACCTATCACATCCAGAGTTTCTTCAACTGCTCCACAGAGTTTGTGGTCTACTGCATAATTTGCCCTTGTGAATGAATGAATGAATGAATGACTTGTATAGCGCAACCTATGCGAACTGAATCGCCTCAGGGCGCTTTTTGCCACTGGTGTCCATCTGTGGTATGGTGCGGTCCTTGCCCTGTGGGGTCCCGACACACTTACAAACACATACACATACAACATACACATATTTGGCCAATTTTATCGACAGGATCTAATTAACCTACCAGCATGTCTTTGGAGTGTGGGAGGAAACCGGAGTACCCGGAGGAAACCCACGCAGGCACAGGGAGAACATGCAAACTCCAGGCAGAAGGTGTCGTGGTCGGGATTTGAACCAGCGACCCTATTACTGCTAGGTGAAAGTGCTAACCACTACACCACTGTGCTGCCCTTGTGGTCTACATTATGTTGGGAGAACTATTCAGACATTGAGGAAAAGGTTTAGAGAGCACCACTGCCTTATTGAAAGAGGCGATGATATATCCCCAGATCACTACCACTGGCAGAGCGTTTTAAAAGTTTCTGCCAGAGGGAAACCTTTTGGATATACACCTAGTATTCCCTCATGCCTGGAGGCCTCAATTAGGAGATAGAGATTAATAATCTGATTTGATCTTTTTTATTTTTGACATTTGCATAAGTTCTCTATTGCTCTGTGCTTTTAACCCCCCCCCCCCTCATCTTCCAAAGGAACATCCATTAGTACCAATTTTCCTCCCACCTTTTTGCCTCCTCTCTTCTTCCCCTTCTTTCCTCCCCCTTCCCTCTTTGACCCCCTCACCCTTGTCCTTTACTATAAGAATCTAATTATAATAATTTTTATAAATCTCTTATATGTTTTTCATCAGGCTCCACTCATTGTATCTTTCCATATATGATTTTGGACCCTTAAGGTATTTTTCGATACATTAGAAGTAAGCACGTATATTAATATAATATAGACTATTATTGCATGACTTTTATCTTCATAATCCAAGATACATGCAAAATAGGTGAAAACAAATGTAGTGACAATCTACACATTCACAGTAGCGCAATGAAAAAAATGTGTATAAACATAAAAATAAGAATATTTAAAATTAGTGTCCATATTCAAAAAATGTCCATATCAAAAAACTCATAAATAAAAGTCCATTGTGAGAAACTTGTGCAAATCCAAAGACTTAAAATCACCATAAACCTTCACCAAAGTGATCAAGTGCCAGTTCCAAGCCCTTATAGAATGGGACTCTCAGATTGTATAGATTTCAATTGCATGTGCAATGAATCTTGCTTTAAGCAGATGACAATCCAAAGCTCCACTCAGATCTTTATAGACTGATAATAGATGATAGCTCTCTTCACATGTAGCAATAAAATCAAAAAAGAGCCTCCAATAGTGTAAAAACCTCTAAGGTAACAATTTTAATGAAAAAGGTAATGCTCTTACATCATGATTAAAAATATTTCGCTTTTTGTTGCCTGCCGGGTGCCTGCGTGCTGCATTTCAAACCATTCCTTGCCTGCACTTACAGATTGCACTCTCTGCGTTAAAATCCAGTTGCAGTGTAGCCACGCCTCTAATGTGTTTTGTCACTTCCGACTTCGTCACAGGGGGTCCTGTGCATCACAGATAGCTATCATCTATTATCAGTTACGAAAGATCTGAGTGGAGCTTTGGATTGTCATCTGCTTAAAGCAAGATTCATTTCACAAGTGATTGAAATTTATACAATCGGGTGAGCCTCATTCTAAAAGGGTTTGGAACTGGCACTTGATCACTTGGGTGAAGGTTTATAGTAATTTTAAGTCTTTGGATTTGCACCAGTTTCTCACAATGGACTTGTGATTTATGAGTTTTTATGGACATTTTTTGAATATGGACACTCATTTTAAATATTCTTATTTTTTATGTTTATACACATTTTTTCATTGTGCCACTGTGAATGTGTAGATTGTTGCTACATTTGTTTTCACCCATTTTGCATATTATTTTATTTTAAGTAGCAGCACTTTATATTGAAGTTTATTGATTTTTATTGTTCTTTATAGCGCAGTGCTTATCTCATAATCCAAGATACATGCTACTCCTCCTTGACATCCCATTTATACTACAAACCCCAAATATCCCTTAAAACTAACATACCCTATCAAGCAAACTAACCGCCAATACCACTGTTTCACCCATGTCTACATCGTAACTAGGGATGAGCCAAACACCCGCCGGTTCGGTTCGCAGCAGAACATGCGAACAGCCAAAACATTTTTTTGAACATGCGAACACCATTAAAGTCTACGGGACACAAACATGAATAATCAAAAGTGCTAATTTTAAAGGCTTATATGCAAGTTATTGTTGTAAAAAGTGTTTGGGGACCTGGGTCCTGCTCCAGGGGACATGTATCAATGCAAAATTTATTTTTTTGTTTTTTCAGGAGCAGTGATTTTAATAATGCTTAAAGTGAAACAATAAAAGTGAAACATTCCTTTAAATTTTGTACCTGGGGGTTTCTATAGTATGCCTGTAAAGTGGCACAAAATGAAATTTCTAAAGGAAAAAAAGTAATTTAAAAGTACTCGCGGCTATAATAAATTGTCGGGTCCCGGCAATACAGATAAAAGAAGTCATTGAAAAAAATGGCATGGGATCCCCCCAGACCATTACCTGTCCCTTTGGGTCTGGTATGGATATTAAGGGGAACCCCGCGCCAACATTTAAAAAAAAATGCCATGGGGATCCCTCTCAAAATCCATACCAGACCATCCCCTATGTGAAATGGTAATGGGTACAAATGTACCCCTACCATTTCACAAAAAAAAGTGTGAAAATTGTAAAAATGACAAGACATGGGTTGGGACAAGTCCTTTATTAAAAAATGAAAAAATGTCCCACGAATTCCATTCATCTTCTTCTTCTCTTGCTCTGCCGACAGATTGAAAAAGAAAAAAAACGCGACCAAACCGCCTTCATGGGAGGCTCCCACCGTAGGATGCATCTTCGCAGGTGACAGTTCTTTTATAACTGAGGGCAGGGCCGCACAGTGATGTTCCTGGGTGACCCCGCCCCCTCTAAAGCACAGGGACTTCCCTATGGCTTTCCTGGGGCGGGGCCACCCGTTTACGTAACTGATCTGGGGGTCTCCTTTTTAAAGGGGGCTTCTGGCCAAGGGTTGTGGGGATGAGGCCCTTGCCCCCATCAACATGGGCACAAGGTGCTTTGGGGGGCTAACATTTTCAGTTGGTCACAGTTAGAGACTGGCTAATTCAATTTAAAATTATTCATAGAATTTACCTGACGCCACAACGCATACACAAAATCTATCCTGGGTTCCTGCTCAATGCTGGAGATTTGTGAGTGACCAAGCTGACTGTAGACCCACATTATAAAGCAACTTACCTCTCTTGAGGATGCCCCAAAATGTTTAATAAAGTTTGGGACCTGTGGGTCAACTCAGATGTCACAATTGGGGCCTCCGCTGAACCACCAGCTCCTTAATTAGTGGCACTGCACCTTGAGTATTCTAGTGAGGAAAGGTAACATTTAATTTTTAAGTCCCTTGAATTCTACTCTACTCATCGCTGCCAGAGGGAAGCACTTTTATGCCTTACGGTACAACAAGGCTTTTATAACTACGCCTGGACATAGAGTATGGAGCTGTTGTCAATTTTGTCTCTCCTGTAGGTCTCCTTTCATCTTGTGGAGCTATTTGTAGCTGGTAATTTACATATTTGAGTTCAGTTGGACCTGTGTACTCTGTTTTGTTCATTGAGCTGGGGATTGCCCCAAGGCTCTGTTTTGGAACTACTTGAAACTTTTAAACTGTAATAAAAATAATAAAAAAAGAAAAATCATAAAACATAGCACAGATTCCTATACCATGATTTTTTAAGAAACTTTTACAAACAAAAAGCTTGCAATAAAGTACAAAATTATTAGTCTAGCATGTTTCATAGCGAAAAATTATTTTTGGAGATGAAAAACACAATCTATTATCCAAACACTTTTTTTTCAAACTCTGAAACTGACAATGCTTTAAAAAAAGAGAACTGTCTGCCTCTGCTAGTTACAGAAAAATTGATAAGCTGAGGTAAATAAAACCTATTTAAAGATATTATGGGTGCAATATGTGTCAAAGTAATTAATGCATAATATTGTATTTAGATATACGTTGACATAAATATTTTTATTACCAAACGTTTTGATTGTATACGTAACTACTGATTTAAATATAATATTTATAAGTGAATACTGAACAGAGAAAAAAAGTGGTTACCTAATTTGCAAATATATGTCATAAATGTAGACCGCCATTTAGAGTTTATTTTAGAAATGTTATTGTATACATTGCCTTATGTAAATTGCTAGCTTGATAAAAAACTCACATATTATAGTATTTTTCTCTCTAGGGTAATTTTATACAGAAGTTACTTTTGGTTATGTAAAGAAGCATAACTTGTGACTTCCTGCAGTGCTGATGCATTGGCTGGGATCTTGTATGCTTATTCTATTGCTGGCCTTGGTCTCCAAGGAAGGCTGTGAACTTAATAACCAATTCAGTATGTAGCAGTTACCAATTATAGACTTTTTCTAGATATACTCTCACAAGACTAGTAACAGAATTAGTTGTCCAGATCTCATCCAAGATGCTGGCACCTCAAGAAAATTCTAAAGACTCTGGCCATTCTAGCATAAAGCTACAGCTGAAAGTAAATAACATTTAAATGCCCTTTAGTGAGTTATTTACAATAAACATCTGCAGATGTGGAGGGGTGTTAGGCAGCAGAGAGCTGTTAAATGTTGTTGTTTTCCCACAGCAGAAAGGTAAAGTCTTATTTATCAGAGTATTTATTAATTTCATGCTTCTAAATAAGACTGACATTGTACTATTCTTAAAGCTGAGCTTCGGGTAAACAGATAAATATACATTTGAAATAAAAATAGAAGAGCTACCAACCGAATGATTTGTATTGCTCTTTACCTATTCCTAATATTTAACAGTTCTGCCCCACAACAGTCTTATCTACCAGTGTGGGGTAATTGATCTTTCTCTGCAGTTTCCCTTTCACTTAAAGCTCTACTACCTAACCCCACCCTGTAATTGAACAGTGAAAGGTTAGGCAGAAAATGAATGATCTTATCTCTCTGTAACTCTTCTCTTTCCTCTTATCATGCTTCTTGCACATCAGGACATCTAATTGGCTCCTTCTCCTGCCCCTCTCTGAGCTCAGAGTACAAAGTGATTGTACAGTAGACTGATACTAAGTTGAATTCAGGCACAGGCACTGCTTGCAAATAAAAACAATACATTTAATTACTTATTAACCACATAAGCCCCAGACCATTTTGCTGGCCAAAGACCAGAGCACTTTTTGCGATTGGGCACTGTGTCATTTTAACTGACAATTGCGTGGTCGTGCGACGTGGCTCCCAAGCAAAATTTACATCCTTAAACTATTTTTTTCCTCAGTTTAGGCCGATATGTATTCTTCTACATATTTTTGGTAAAAAAAATCACAATAGGCATTTATTGATTGGTTTGCACAAAAGTTATAGCGTCTACAAAATAGGGGTTCATTTTATGCCATTTTTATGAATATTTTTTTTTTACTAGTGTAGAGAGCACACTTTCACAAGTGTGCGCTATATGTGGAAATTTATTTTTTTCCCTCAGAACAGTAATGGGGTTCTAAGGGATAATTGTGTGCGGTTAACTTTGGCATCAGTTTGGCTGGGCTGTACTAGGGTTCTGTCTGGTCATGGGTGGAGTGAGGTACACATGACAGGCTTAGAATCAGGCCTGGTTGGATGTCTTAGGTATCAGTCTTCCCCGGAGCCAATCAGTGGGTGCGTCTGGCCCCGCTGAGTAGTATGGGGAAGGGTAATTAAGGTGCTGAATTCACGTGTTCGGGGGTTTGGCTGCAGTCCTGTTTTCTGGTTCTGGACTGGGGTAGCCCCGCAAGGGGTCCCGGGCCTGGGAGCACTTGCCGCCCCACAAACATGGTCAGTTTGACTGGCCCCACAGACCCGCATGGTCTGGGGCAGGGATCCGTCTGTTCCCGAGTCTCGAAGCCGGTTAGCCCGAGGCCCAGTAACTGAAGGAGGATTCAAGGCGTCCTGGTGTGCTCTCATTATTGGAGGGGCACCACAGCTCGTATAGGTGACCGGTAGAGGACTCTTCGGAGGAGGGCCAACAAGCTGGCATCTCAAGAGGAGCCTGGTTGCTGAGTTGTATGGACACTAAAGAATCCACACTTCCACAGTACTGCCAAGGAGACAGAGAAAGTTCCAGGTACTGTGGGAAAGGTTCCTATTCACCTTCAGTTGCAAGTTCATTCTGTGTCAGAGACTTTTAACAAGTTTCCGGATCACATTGTCAGCTGCCATACAGCTGCATGGCTAGAGGTTTGTCTGGCATTGAAGTAACCAGCTGCGAGTGGCTACTTTGATTAAAGACATTTGTGAATGTAAGCAGTTCAAGGTGCCTGAGTTTCTTCACCCTTGTCCTCTATTCCTATCTGAGACTGTGTTTTGTTGGATGCTACCACTGCAAGAATAAAAACCTTCAAAATAACTTCTCCTGTGTCAGCATCCAAAGTTGTTGGGTACTAACCCTGGGAACCCCTGGATATTCATCGACAAGACAAGCGGAGGTAACCGGTAAGCCCAAAATTACAAGGCCGCCCCTCTGAGGGTTATGGCCACTACACTAGTAATGGCGGCGATCTGTGATTTTTATTGTGACTGCAACATTATGGCGGGCACATATGACAATTTTAACACATTTTTGGGACCTTTGTCATTTTTACAGCGATCAGTGCTATAAAATTACATTGATTACTGTAAAAATTACACTGGCAGTGAAGGGGTTAACCACTAGGGGGCTAGGAAAGGATTAAGTGTGTCCTGGGGAGTGTTTCTAACTTATAGGGGGATGGGCTACGAAAGACACACTGATCATAGCTCCCGATCACAGGGAGCTATGATCAGTGACAGTGTCACTAAGGCAGAACGGGGAGATGCTTGTTTACATTTACATTTACATCTCCCGGCAGGGTCGCTCGTGCGCCACCGGTGGCGCACACGTGACCACATGGCAGCAAATTTAAAGGGACGTACCTGTATGCCCATTTGCCCAGCCGTACCATTCTACCGACGTAAATGTACATGCGGCGGCCGGCAAGTGGTTAATAGTTACAGAGCTGCATTGATTTGAGCCTTTGATATGTATATGACGTTTGGCTTTAAAGTGACTCTATGATTTGCCTAAGTAGACTAAAGTAATAGATTTAATTATATTTCACTCTTTTCCTAGCAGCTTATAGGTATGCTCCCTTTCCTTTTCACAGTTCCATTCAGATGCTGGGAGCAAAGGAGAGTCCAGGAGTCATAGCTTGCGTAGAGCTGAGCTTCCTGCGTAACACTGAGATGGATTTACTGTAGGCAAATAGATGGGGAACTTTGCAAGTGTAGGTGCTCCAAAGCTTAGTAATCAAGGGAAGCCCTCTGACATCCATCATCCAATCATGTACAAGCAAAAATACTTTTTTTTTTATATTCTCCTTGCATATAATTGGGTATTCTTTGCAAAGTGAAGTTTCACTTAATTTACTAAGCTCTGAATCAACTGCACTTGCAGAATCTGTTTGCCTTTAGTAAATTCACTTCAATGCTGTCACGTAAACTACAGTTGCAGAAATGCAAGATTAAAGCAAATTTGTTGCTTTGCCCACAATAGGTATTTATTCTTGGTTCAACATCGCATCTACCTGTGTCACTTTCTTTCTCATTGTACAGTGAATCAACATTTTAAGGAAACAAATTCATTGTCCAATGATCAGGCTAGAAAATGAGAGGCTGCAAAGCTGTACAAGGCTGCCTTGCCATGTAGAGTATCAAAAATGGTTTAATCACACTCTTTAATATCTAACCTGATTTACTGTCCCAGTCAAGACAATTTTTAAATACATTACAACCTAAATTGAATAACTGCCTGACCTTTCCACCCTTTTTGTGGGAATAGGCATTTTAAATGTATAAAAGTTATAAACTCTAAGTTACAAGGAAGTAAGATACTCTAAACACTTACAAATATCTCAAATATATACTGTAAATAGCATTTTGTATATAATAGAAAACAAATTTGAAAATGTTACTGCATTACCTTTACGATTATTATATTTTTCTCGAATAATAAATCTTTTTTTTTTTCATAAATTTTTATGAAGAAATATATATTTTAACAACATACATCAAAAAGGTAACAAATGATTGAGTAATTGGGACCTGAATGGAGATAGTCCATGAAAGTCCAGCAAAGGGAACACAGATAGACAAAATCGTGATATGTGAGTATCCAACATATATAATACGTCATACAAAAAACCTGCATACAAACATGCAACATCAAACGGTGGGTAATAACCATGACACAAAACAGACCAGACATGTCTCCATCAGGTAGTATGTGAATAATAAATCTTTTAATAAACAGGACAATGTGGTATTTACAAAAGATGATGACTTTAAATACTGGTTTTATATCTTAAAAGCAAATTGTGTTTCCACTTAAAAATTAAGAGAACTAAAGTAACCCAAGCAAATATTAACATTATATAGTAATAACAAATAATACAATTTTTTAGAAAAAAAGATAAATTGGCCATGTTGCCTAATGCCACGTACACACGGTCGGAATTCTCGTCGGAAAAAGCTCTGATGGTTTTCCCGTCGGAATTCCGACGGAATTTTGCTCAAACTGTCTTGCCTACACACGGTCACACCAAATTCCGACGGTCTGTAACACAGCGGCATAAAACACGTTCGACAGCACTATAGAAGGGAAGTTTAATGCTTCCGAGATTACGTCGAATTGTTTCCGAGCATGCATCAGAATTTTACGTGTCGGAATTGCATACACACGATCGGAAAAAGGTTTTCCGTCGGAAAAATTGAGAACAGGTTCTCAATCCAAAGTCCGTCGGAAATTCCGACAGAAAAAGACCGATGGGCATACACACGGTCGGAAAATCCGTTGAAAAGCTCCCACTGGACTGTTTCCATCGGAAATTCCGACAGTGTGTAGGCCGCATTACTCAGGGCAAAGTGACAGGGTTTATGTAAAGCCTCTCTCCCCAACCACCTTAAGCTCAGCTCCTAAGTGCTTCTCTACTAGTTCTTCATTCATTCAGCTGACATCAAAGTAGCTGAAGTTGTTGCCTAATGAGATTAGGGACATCACTTTCCTATAATGTGACAGTGTTAATTTCAGGAGGTTACATGCCATCTGGAAGCACTGGGCATTTTGCAACCACAAAAAAAGGGAGCAGTGTGGGAGTGCTCGAGAGGTAAGTAAATGTTCGGAGGTAGGTTATGCACAGACACTTTCACTTTGTTCTAAATTATCAAGGTGACAGTAGGGGGATTTACTAAAACAGGAGCGTGTAAAATCTGGTGCAGCTCTGCACAGAAACCAATTGGCTTCCAGGTTTTATTGTCAAAGCTTAATTGAACAAGCTGAAGTTAGAAGTTAAGTGGCTGCTACCATGCAGGGCTGCACCATAGTGCTCCAGCTTTAGTAAATCTCTTCCCAAGTCTCTTTAGCGCAAAAATTTATAGACAGCATGGTAAATAAAAATTAAGCACAACTATGTCTGTACATGATCTGAGCTGAAATTATTCTTGAATAAACTAGTCTATAAAATGATGTAATGTTTTTATAATGAAACTTTAACCACTTAACCACTTTTACCCCCTTCATGACCAGACCATTTTTTGTCATTCAGCACTGTGCTACTTTACCTGACAATTCCTCAGCTCTTTTTTTCCCTCGCAAATAGAGCTTTCTTTTGGTGGTATTTGATCACCACTGGGTTTTTACATTTTTATTATGTAAACAAAAAAGCCACAAAAATATATATATATATATTTTCTATTTTCTGTTAAAATTTACACAGCTTTTAAGCAGCTCTTTTTGGAAAGTAGACACCCCAAGGTAATTGCCAAGAGGCATGTTGAATCCATGGAATATTTTATTTTATACCACATGTCTTTGGAAAATGTCAAAACAAAATATATTTTTTTACACAACATTGACATTTTAATTAGATATTTCCGTCACAAGTTATGGGTATACATGTCATTACACTCTAAAACACATTCTGCTACTTCTCCTGGGTATGGGGATACCACATGTGTGAGACTTTTAGGCAGCCTAGCCATGTACAGCGGCTTCTGGATACAAAAGTGCTGTGATGATTGCTGAGATTTTAGGAAAGATCTGGTTCATCCAGTTTCTCTGTTAATTACAAAAGCATTATATAAAGCCAATTGAAATAAATAGACTTTTTTTGTGCCTGTGTCCAGCTTTTTGGGCAGCTAAATATGGCTTCATCATTTGGTTGTTGAATTCTACGCCTCCCATAAAAAAAAATAATATTGGCGGACACTGAGAGGCTTTTCAATGACACCAGATGCCATGCTAATTTGGACTGTCATGTCTGCATGAATTAAAGACAGGATAAATAAAGCTTGTTTATCCTTCCACTTCACTGCAAGTAGTTCTTCATTGCACAATCAGGCTTTCACCCCCTTTCTAACTGGGTGTTAACGAGTTATTGGGAGAAGCCCCCTGCATTGGTCATGTGTTGGGAAAACTTCTCAGAAGTGCCTCATGTGGATAACAGAAGAATGAAGCACCAGAGAGAGAACGACACTTAGAGCTTTGGAGAGAGACAAAGTCTTATCTCCTGCTGGAAAGATTTGCCGTCAACCCGGTCCGATCACACCAAACCCGATCGTGTGTACGGTTGTCCGACCGGACAAAGTGCTACGCATGCTCAGATCACATTACAAGACCAAAGAGAGAGAGACAAATAAACACTACAGATATATGTGCTTTTTTCACCCATCATGACTGGGGTTTACAGAAAATTATTATGATAAGATTTTATTACAAAACACATTTTGCTGCCTGTCCTGAGCCCAGGAAACAAAGAAATGTCCAAATACAATTTGAAGACAAAATTGTCAACCTAAATATCAAATAAATAAAAATATTATGTCAAATTTAAATCCTAAACCTATCCTTGATCCATCTGCCTAGTTTTTCAACCACTTCAGCACTACATCATCTTTTTTTTTTCATTTTTTAATCACATGTGAAAATCTACATTTTGTGTCCCAAAAAACACTTAAAAGCCCCAGAGCATTATACTACAAGGACTTTGAGAATAAAAGGATAGTAGTTACAATTTTTTGTATGACGTCAACTCCGATGAAACGCGAAAGGGCGTAGGGCAGAGTTCATGTCTGTGAGGTTACCACACACGCCAAACTTGTGTTGTTATCATGCTGGATTTTAACTGGATTTTTAATAAATTGTTATGCGGTTTCACACTATGTGGGCGTTTTATCTCTTCCTTATGGCTGTTATGCAGTAATCCCTAACAGCAGCCACAACTGCAATATCACCTTCAGCATAACAGAGGGAGCTGACTGTATCTACTGTGCTTTTATATTATGTCTGTCTATACGCCTATAATTTGGAGTCTAGGCTTCCGGTAAGTAGGCCCTCTATATGTTTTATGGTGGATGTGAGCTTGGGTGACCAGTATTTGCATCTGATTCTATTCATGTCAGTCAGATATTCATCAAGAATTTTACTGTCACTTGTCTTGTTTCTTATCACAAACAACAGCACAAATTGTTTCATTTAATTTTCCTTTTAACAATTAGCATGGCAACTTTTGTTATTTACTCTGTTATGTCACAAATGGTCCTATTGTGTTGTTGCCATCAGCTTTTCATACACTAATTACATCTACCTGTGCAGTAATTTTTTTTCATCTTTTTCTAGGTTGCATGCAATTTGCACAACTGTTTATCAAATTCATATTATCAGGAAAACATATAAAAAAAAATTAATTTTAATGCATGCAAACACAATAGAGGCATACCCCATGTTTAAGTACACAATGGGGTTTATTTACTAAAGCTGGAAAGTGCAAAATTAGGCTCACTTCTGCATAGAAACCAATAAGCTTCCAGGTTTTTTTTTTATATAATTAGGCTCACTTCTGCATAGAAACCAATGAGCTTCCAGGTTTTATTACCAAAGCTTAATTGAACAAGCTGGGGTTAGAAGCTCATTGGTTTCTATGCAGAAGTGAGCCTGTTTTTGCAATTTCCAGCTTTAGTAAATAAACCCCATTGCGTACTTAAAAGTGGGGTATGCCTGTATAATACCCATTTTTTGGTCAAATATAAAAGATTGGGTTGTATTGAGTAAATAGATACCAAACACGCTTTGTCTTAAAATTGCGTGTGCTCGTGATATTGCAAAAAACAAGGGTAGCCAAAGCTTTCTATAGGCTAAGCTTTAAAAGCCTTTACTTTTTTCCTTTATCTTTAATACTATCACAAGGTGTTATCAAAACTCATATGTGATAGCACTGGGTAAGTGACAGGTGCTCTTTATCTGCTTCAGCCCCGGAAGAATTTACCCCCTTCCTGACCAGAGCACTTTTTGCGATTCGGCACTGTGTCGCTTTAACTGACAATTGCGCGGTCGTGCAACGTGGCTCCCAAACAAAATTGACGTCCTTTTTTTCCCACAAATAGAGCTTTCTTTTGTTCTTTTCTTTTTTTCTTCTGCGTTTTTTATTTTTGGCGCTATAAGCAAAAAAAGAGCGACAATTTTGAAAAAAACTCATTATTTTTTACTTTTTGTTATAATAAATATCCCCAAAAATATATATATAAAAATTTTTTTTTCCTCAGTTTAGGCCGATACGTATTCTTCTACATATTTTTGGTAAAAAAATTCACAATAAGAGATTATTGATTGGTTTGCGCAAAAGTTATAGCATTTACAAAATAGGGGATAGTTTTATGGCATTTTTATTAATATATATATTTTTTAAATGGCAGCGATCAGCGATTTTTATCGTGACTGCGACATTATGGCAAACACATCGGAAATTTTTGACACATTTTGGGACCAGTGTCATTTAAACAGCAATCAGTGCTATACAAATGCACTGTTCCTGTGTAAATGACACTGGCAGTGAAGGGGTTAACCACTAGGTGGCAGTGTAGGGGTTAAGTGTGTCCTAGGGGCATGTTTCTTCAGTTGGGGCGTGACTGTGTGTGACACATCACTGATCTCTGCTCCGATCACACGGAGCAGAGATCAGTGACACTGTCACTAGGCAGAACGGGGAGATGCGTGTCTTCCTCTCCGTGAGGCGATCGCGGGTATTCCCACAGCGATCGAGTCCGCAGGACCCGCAACCCGACCCACGGAGCTTCCGGTGGCGCGCACGCGCCCACCGTCCGCCTCTTAAAGGGCAATGTACAGGTATGTGATTCTGCCTGTACGTGCCCTTCTGCCGCAGTATATATGCGTGAGACCCCAATGCCTTCCCTGCCCTCCAAAGCATCTAACTAAGCAGATATCTGCTCAGTTACATGCTTCTCTGGCTTCATCAGCTAGAGAATGACCTCTCTGAAACCGGAAGTGACTAACTCATCATCATGTCTGATTTCAATCTGGGCAGAAGAGTCCTCCTGCCCATGATTTTAAAGCCTTTTGATGTTGTCCAGGACCCCCAATAATAGCTAGCTGAGAAAAACAATAATATTAATAATGATAATAAAGGGTTGAACTGAAACTTAGACAATGAGGTACCATCTTTAGGAATGAAAAAAGTACCCTTTGGCAGTTTGATCACATTTGGACCTGTGAATGGAAACATTAAGGGCTCTTTCACACATGCGGACCGTATGTCCATATTTCAACCATCCGTTTTCGGATGAAATACGGACATACATGCATGCCTATGGGATAGCAGGTGTCAGCGGATGAGCATCCGCTGACATCCGATATCGTCCGTCTCCGCTATGGTCCGATTCTGCAGACAGGGGAAAACCCTATTTTTCTATCTGTCTGCAGAGATCATCACTACATCATTAAAACGAAGGCTAGATGATTTGATAGCAGTGGCATATCATGATATATAAAGCACTGAAAAAAATACCAATGAAGGATCAGCAGAAAGAAGAAGACTCTCAAATTCAAAGAGTTCTACAGTACTTAGGATACACAATTTCTGTAAAATATTGGTAAAAATTTGGTCTTCTAGTGTGTTAGTTGCATATTAAAGCCTTACAAACTGAAAAATAACAGTTTCACATGTTTCACAGGTAAATATTTAACATTAAAGTGATTGTAAAGTCTCACTTTTTTTTCAATAAAAATAACAAACTTGTCATACTTATCTGTTCTGTTGCAGTGGATTTTCACAGAGCAGCCCCAGTCCTCCTCTGGTCTTTCTTCTGTGCTTCTGGCCCCTCCCTCCTGTTGAGTGCCCCCACAGCAAGCAGCTTGCTATGGGGGCACCTGAGCCATGTCACAGCTCCCTGTGTCCATTTAGACATGGAGCTGTAGCCTGGCCCCCTCTCTCTCCTGATTGGATGGCTGAATTTGATTGAGAGCATCAGGAGCCAATGGTGCTGCTGATGTGTCTCAGCCAATCAGGAGGGAGAGTCTCGGATGGCAGAGACATTCATGGACATTGCTGGAGAAAGAGGGGGACTGCTGCACACAGAAGGCATTTTATCTTAACCTCCCTGTCGGTATGATTATGTCTGGAATTTTGTGCTGAAAGCGGTAAAATTATTTTGCATGAAAATTTGGCGTAGGTATGCAATTCTTATGAATAACTCACTTAAATCTGTCCAAACCAGAGTCTAGTAGACATCCCGGGTATGATAAAGTTTGAAACACAAAATCATAAATTATAATAAAATAAAAATAAATAAAATTATTCAATAATGTAATCAAATCAAAAACACAAAAATTTGCTCAGTTGCCGAATAGTCGCTGTCATAAAATTTAGTGTTTGATGATGAATTGTGATTCTAATTTATTATCGCTGTTTTCTAGCTGGTCTAAAACCACTTTTGACATAAAGGGACACTTTTTGGTTGCTATGGACAATCTCCAGTTTCCAGGCAGAAAAAAATCTATTTATTATATAAAATGACATGCAGGGCACTGGGCAGACCACTAGGGACAAAGGGGATGTGTATTTTTTTTATACAGTACTGTAATCTGTAAGATTACAGTACTGTATGTGTATTGTGTTTTTTTACTTTTTTGAATTTGGCGCCGATCTCCGCTCCCGTGTCGTAACGTCGCAGGGAACGGAGATCAGCGGCACTCGGCACTGTGTGAATCGAGCAAGCAGACGGCTCACACAGCAGGGAGACATCACAGGATCCAGGGGACAAGGTAAGTAACTTCCCCCTGTATCCTGCAATGCAAGCCCGAGTCTGGCTCGGGTTACCGCTTTTGGTACTGAAATCCCGCCCCGAGCCAGACTCGGGAATACCGCCAGGGGGGTTAATGCACAGAATGCATTAAGATTAAAAAAAAATACTGACTTTACAACTTCTTTAAGAAAATGTAGATACTGGATAGTAATAATTTTAATAATGCTTATAAAACAAAATCATTGCTGCATAAGGGAGCACAAGCTATATACATCTAGTTGTTCAGAACCTCTGGCTCAAAGTCTCTAGCTCAAAATCAAAAGTAGTGGTGAAAGAACTCCAATCAGACCAGGCAGCTGGTTGTATTGCATTGCATGTACTGGATGCAATAGAATACCATACTGCATCATAGTATACAGTCAAATCAATTTCCATAAGTGAGATAGACTAATGGTTCAGTCTCTGTCTCCCTCTGGATCTGATCTTCAAACAGGATAAAATGCTATTAGAAAAATTGTATTTGCTTGGAATATGTTTTGCTTTATCCAGATCTTTAATTTAAGACTTTGCATTATTAAATTATTAAAAGCAATTAACCACAAATACAACTCCTTTAAGCCCCATTTGCACTTCCCAATGAGTACCGTTCATATATGTGCGACCTAAAGTTTCAGCAACTTTAGAGTAGTTCCTGCACTATTTTGGTCTGACTTTCATGTGACTTTAGGGCCATAGACTTCAATGTAATCCCTAAAAGGTTGCATAAAAGTCACAACTGCATGATATACATGTGAAGTGTGTGTGCAAAGAATCTCGGCAATGAAAAATACTTTGTGGGGTCCCCCCAATCCACATCAGGTGGTTTGGGTCTGGTATAGATTTTAAGGGGAACCCCGTGCCAAAATTAAAAAAGAAATGGCGTGTGGTCTCAGACCCTTATCTGGGCATGCAGCCTGTCAGGCAGAAAAGGGGAGGAATGAGCTAACGACCTCCCCTCCTGAACCATACCAGGCCACATGTCCTCCCCCAAAGTGCCTCTTCCCCACAACCCTAAATGGTGGTTGTAGGGGGTCTGCGGGTGGGGGGCTTATCGAAATCTGGAAGCCCCCTTTAACAAGGGGACCCCCAAATCCTGCCCCCCATGTGAATGAGTATAGGATACATTGTATCCCTACTCATTCACCAAAAATATATAAAAAATAAATAAAAACACAGAGACAGTTTTTGACAATTCCTTTATTTTTAAAAACGTAACCAATATCCCCAAAGTAAATCCAGCATTAATCACGATAAATACAGCCACCGACCCCAAAAAAAGAGGTCCGCACCCGTCGAAAGCTCCTGCCATTAAATAGTTCTTGAATAATTAAGGGGCGAGGCCACCTGTGCTGTTGCTAGGTGGCCCCACCCTTTTATGATGTCATTAACCCAGCATACCACAGTTGAGGATGGCACAAGTGGGTGGATTCACCCAGTGAGGTCACCAGGTGGCCCCACCCCTTATTTATTAGAAACAATCAGACAGCAGAGTTGTTACACAACAGGACCCTTTGGTGGGAGCGGATCTTTTTTTTTTTCTTTTTTCGGGTCAGCGGTGGTGGTGGGCATTATGGTTGATGATGCATCTACACCGGGGGCATTTTTTTTGTTGTTTTTTAAATAAAGGAATTGTCAAAAACTAATCTTTTACACTGCACTACTATGTACCTCATACTCATTCACATGGGGGGGTGGGATCTGAGGGCCCAATGCCTCAAAGCACCCCCATGTTGAGGGCATGTGGCCTTGTATGCGTTCACTCATCCCCCCTTTCCTGACCTGCCAGGCTGCATGCTTGGATAAGAGTCTGGTATGGATTTTGGGGGGCCCCACGGCATTGTAAGAGCACAAAAACAACAAGCTGAATGCTGATTTATGTCAACTTTTGCAAACAAAAAGTGATGACGACAACTTCTTATTTCATCTCAGGCCTGATCAAAAGTTATATAGTAGACTGAGACAAATCACTAGAAATATCATCATTTAAAGTTGCACATTTGGGGAAGGACAAATGGTGGAAGAGCCTAAAAGAACTCATACCATCTCCAAACAAGAAATGCAAAAAGTGCTGGAAAAAATGCTGTAAAATGACCTGGGGGTCTTAGTAGATGATAGGCTCAGCAATGGCATGCAATGCCAAGCTACTGCTAACAAAGCAAACAAAATATTGGCATGCATTAAAAAGGGGATCAACTCCAGAGATAAATCGATAATTCTCCAGCTCTGCAAGACTCTGGTCCGGCTTCAGTATGCTGTCCAGTTCTGGGCACCTGTCCTCAGGAAGGATGTACTGGAAATGGAGCGAGTACAAAGAAGGGCAACTAAACTACTAAAGGGTCTAGAAGATATTAGTTATGAGGAAAAGTTCGATACTTATTCTCTGGAGAAGAGAAGCCAGACAATTTATAAATACCGTACTACAATAGGGTTTAAAACTTTTTTGTTTAACAAGACTCTGTTTAACCTTAAACTACGTAGAGGGTTCTTTACTGTAATGCCGCGTACACACGAGCGGACTTCAGAATATGAAGTCCTCTGACAATCCAGATCCAAATACTGAAGTCCTCTGAACAATCCCCCCGTGTGTGGGCACCGGGCGGTGGACTAGGTCTTAAGTTTTGTTTTAAAATTGTCCGCTGAACTTGGCAGTCCGGGGACAATCCCGCCGTTAGTATGCTAGTCCGCCGGACTTTTGGAAATTAACGGACTTGCCGATCATCGGAAAGTCCGTTCATTTAGCACGTGAATAGACGGGGAGCGCAGTGAATGCCGCCGTGCTAGCCCCGTCACCTGGCATGGATTTAAAGGAAATCCCCACGCCGAAAAAACGGCGTGGGGGTTCCCCCCAAATCCATCTCAGACCCTTATCCAAACACGCAGCCCGGCCGTCCAGGAAAGGGGTGGGGACGAGCGAGCGCCCCCCCTTCTAAGCCGTACCAGGCCGCGTGCCCTCAACATGGGGGGTAAACACCTTGTCCCCATGTTGATGAGGACAAGGGCCTCTTCCCGACAACCCTGGCCGTTGGTTGTCGGGGTCTGCGGGCAGGGGGCTTATCGGGGTAAGGGGGCCCCAGATCCCGGCCCCCCACCCTATGTGAATGAGTATGGGGTACAATGTACCCCTACCCATTCACCTAAGTAAAGTGTAAATAAAAAAAACACAATTTTTTTAAAATATTTTATTGCACTGCTCCGGGGGTCTTCTTCCATCTTGGGGGTCTTCTCGCCGGACTCCTCCGCTATTTTACCTAGCTCTTTTACCGAGCAGAGGAGCCCATACCTTCTTCGTTTACGGTCGTCTGGGGGTCTCGATCTGCCTTCGGGGGTCTTCTGGGGTCTTCCTGGGTGTCTCTTCTGTTCTTGCCGCTGTCGTCGCTTTCTGCGCCCCCGAGGCCTTCTTCTTCTTCCTCTTCTTCTTCCGATGTTGACTCGTCGCTCTCTCTGGCCGGAATGGCAGAGCCGCACTGGGCTGACTTATATAGGGACAAGGGGGCAGGGTCACATGCTCATGTCACATGACCCCACCCCCTTATCTCTCCTCCGGCCAGAGAGAATGACGAGAGAAGAGAAGGCGGCGGCGCTTGACCCCCGAAGGCGGATCGGATATGACGGCGGCGCGACAAAGAAGGAGCTGGGCTCCTTGCTCGGTAAAAGAGCTAGGTAAAATAGTAAGACCCCCGGAGCAGTGCAATAAAATATTTTTAAAAAATTGTGTGACACTTTACACCTTACAATAGGGTACATCGTACCCCATACTCATTCAATACTTGGGGGACCCCTTTTAAAGGGGGCGGATTCCAATAAGCCCCCCGCCCGCAGACCCCGAAGGGTTTTGGGAACATCAACATGGGGACAACTTTGGGGTGGGGGGGTGGCCACTCATTACCCCTTGGCCGGCCTGCTTGGAAGGGTCTGAGATAGATTTGGGGGGGACCCACACGCCGTTTTTCGGCGTGGGGATTCCCTTTAAATCCAAAGACGGGGCTAGCGCGGCGGCATTCAACTAGCCCCGTTACCTGCAGTTACTAAACGTAGACTGCTCCGGTGTGGGCAAAGTCTTTATTTTCAAAAGTGTCCGCCGGAGAAGGCTGGGCAAGCACGCTTGGAAAGTCCGGGATGTGGAAAGTCTGGCTGTTTTTTGCCAGACCCTTACGCGGCCACAAGGATGGTTCCACAGGTGGTCTCAGCGGGGAGCATCGATAGTTTCAAAAAACTATTAGATAAGCACCTGAACAACCGCAACATACAGGGATATACAATGTAATATTGACATATAATCACATACATAGGTTGGACATGATGTACTTGTGTCTTTTTTCAACGGCACCTACTATGTAACTATGTAACTATGAAAGATGGCTCATCAAAAGGACCTGACACTCAATTTTTTTTATATTTTTTTTTTCTAAAACTATCTCTTTCAATTCATTAGCATATTTTAAATTGTTAACCACTTGCCAACTGGACACTTAAACCCCCTTCCTAACCTGGCCAATTTTTAGCTTTCAGGACTCTCACATTTTGAATGACAATTACTCAGTCATGCAACACTGTACCCATCCCATACGACATTTTTGTCCCTTTTCCACACAAATAGAGCTTGTTTTTGGTGGCACTTAATCACCAGTGAGTTTTTTTTTTTTTTTTTTTTTTTGGCGCTATAAATGAAACAAGACCGAAAATTTCGTAAAAAATGCATTTTTCTTCGTTTCGGTTATACAATTTTGCAAATTAGTAATTTTTCTCTTATACATTTTGGGCAAAAGTTATACTGCTACATGTCTTTGGTAAAAAATAAACCAAATAAGTATATAGTATTCAGTCTTTGTGAAAGTTATAGATTCTATAAGCTATGGTGACAATCATTGAAAATGTATCACGCCTAATGTACTGATGGCCTATCTCATTTCTTGAGACACAAACAAGCCAGGAATGTATAAATACCTCCAAATGACCCCTTTTTGGAAAGTAGACATTCCAAGGTATTTAGGAAGAGGTCTGGTGAGTGTTTATTTGCAAAATTACCGGTAAGATTTTTTTTTTCACAAAATTGTCATATTACCAATTTATTTCTCGCACACTGCTATACAGTGTGTGAGAAATAACTTGGTAATATGACAATTTTGTGAAAAAAAAAATACTTCCAACTACACCCCAAAACACATTCTGCTACTCCTCCTGAGTCTGGAGTTACCCCATGTGTGAGACTTTTAAAAAGCCTGGCCACATAGAGAGGCCCAACATGCAAGTATCACCTCCAAGCGTTCTAGGAGCATAAATTACAAATATATTTTCTTGACAAGCTATCACACTTTTGAAAGCCCTGGAGTACCAGGAAAATGAAAACGCCAACAAAATGATCCCATTTTGGAAAGCAAACACCCCAACGTATATTCTATTAGGAATTATGAGTCTTTTTAACATATCATTTTTTTCCACAAGTTTTTGGAAATATAGAAAGAAAATGAAAACACATTTTCTTTACACAAAGTTGTAAATTTATAAGATATTTCTAACATATGGCATGTACATAGCAAAAATGACAACACAAAATACATTTTGCTACTCCTCCAATACCACATGTGTCATACTTTTACACAGCCTGGCCACATACAGAGGCCCAACATTTAGGGGGCACTGTCAGATGCTCTAGAGACGTAAAATTACAAATTGAATTTCCTGACTACCTATTGCACTTTTGTGAGGCACTGTAGGGCATTGATAAGCACTGTAGTGGCACTGATGTGGCATGGATGAGCACTGATGTGGCATGAATGAGCACTGATGTGGCATGGATGAGCATGGATGAGGCATGGATGTGACATGTGTTATATTCTCGGAGTTGTGAGAGACACAAGGCTCTGGTCTGGAACAACCAATGTTTATTTCAGTACTCACTGTACACATTAACATGCATCTCAGGACAGGTATTTCTTAGTATGTTCCCCTTACATTGAGTTACATCACACACACGGGTCCCCACTGCCCTCTAAGATGGCTTCCATGCCCCTTGTCATCACTCCTGGGTGGAGCCAGCCTTAATTGAGAGTGTATGTGGAACCCTTTGGTTATAACACCTTCCATCCATCTCTAAAAAAAACACAACTAACCAGAGCACAGGCAAAAACAGTAACTAATTAACTGCCCAACACTAGTCCTCCAAACACAGGAGATTCACAGGACTTCGTCTGCGTCCAGCTGTGACACCAATCTTCCAGGGAGAGCTACGGGATAAAATGGCATTGGATCACTTTCGGCGACCCAGTCGAAAGTGTTGTAACCTGTCCTACAGCTGAAACCGGTCTGGAGGGCAACAGAGTCATTTAGGGCAGTCACCCAGCTACTCGGGCATTGAGGAAATAGGGCTGGCCGGAATGGGCACCAGTGGGACCAAGAAGGGCTCTACTAGCTCAGAGGATGGACAGACCTCCCGACCAGAGCTGGAGGGCTCTATTGGTGCTAAGTTCCAAAGTTCAGAGTTCACTTTTAGACTCTGCTCTTGGAGTCTTGCAAACACAAGCTCCACGCTCCGCTTGTGTTCCTGGTCTGTCAATCCTGTGATTAGCATATCATCTAGCAGGCACTGCATGAAAGTAATGTCCGCAAAAATCTCATCCATTTTTCATTGCCAAATGGCTGGGGCGGAGGCTACATCAAACACCATCCGATTGTATTCATACATTTGTGGATGTTGATTGTTAGAAACTTGCAGGACAAAGGATGGACCTCAAACTGTAAATAGGGCTGGCCGGAATGGGCAACAGCGGAACCAAGAAGGGCTCTACTAGCTCAGAGGATGGACAGACCTCCCGACCAGAGCTGGAGGGCTCTGTTGGTGCTAAGTTCCAAAGTTCAGAGTCCCCTCAAACATCAGTCCCGGTGCATCCTGATCTGCTGGGTGAAGACCCTTGAGACACTGGTGATTCGGCCAGCATCAGGGATTCGGGCAACTGAGAATGAGTATGCAGTTGGTCTGCATGCCATCTGAAAATGGAACCATCTTCCAGGTAGACCCTATACATCTTGGGTCCCAAAGTCTCTGCAACAATAGCAGGAAGACAACGGTTGTTAGAAGCCCCATAAGATCTGGCCCATACCTTTTGTTGGGCTGTGAACCGGGGGAGCTAATTATATTTGACCATCTTGTCTTGGGACTGCAGTACATGTTCCTGGACCGTTTGAGGGCAGAGCATGTCCAAAACAGTCCATGGCTGCCGACCCAAAAGGAGTTAAGCTGGAATTTTCCAGGTGGTTGCATGTGGTGTGTTTCTATAAGCAGAGAGGAAGGAGTCCAGGTGCTGGGGTGACAGAGACTGTTGTTTACTTGCAGCCACTGTAGCTTTGAAATAGCATTTGAAAGTCTGCACAAACCATTCATGCTTTGCCATTTGTAGCCGGGTGGTAAGGTGCAGTGAACTTGTGCTGGATGTTGTGGGCAGTCAGGAAACTCTGAAACTCCTGACTGGTGAATTGTACCCCGTTGTCCATGACGATTTCTCTGGGGTATCTAAACATAGCAGTGAGATGTAACAGAATGGAAATTGTCGCCTTAGTCATTGGCTGAGTAATGGGAATGACCTCAGGCCATTTTGAATGGGCGTCAACTATGATCAAGAAGATGCGTCCTCTGATCGGGCCTGCAAAGTCCAAGTGTAGGCGAAATCAGGGAACCGTGGGCCAAGTCCAGGTCTGGACACACCCTCGAGGAGGGTCTCTTGCAGTTTGTGCACATCCAGCACAAGCATTCACATATGTTGTGATATCTGTGTCTAAGTTCAGCCACAACACATAGCCTCAGGCCTTTTGTTTCATACGCGTGCCCCCGGGATGACCAGTATGTAGCCAGAATGTGTCTCCAGAGGGTCTGTGGAACGATCACTCGGTCTCCCCATAAAACACAGTTGCCAGTCACAGTTAATTCCATATGCCTATGGAAATAAGGTTCATAATCTTGTGTGACGGTTTCAGGCCAACCGGACTGTACCCAGGAGAGTATTGTTTTCAGGAAGGAGTTCTTGGCTGTATGGGCTGCTATCTCCTCAGAAGACAAGAATGACTACTGTTGTAAGGACAACTCTTGACCAGTGGAGAAGAGTCCGTCGACATCCCTGTCAGTCTGAACATTGTGTCCACATTCGCATTGGCATCATGACCGCGATACTGGATTTTGTAGCTGTATACTCCCAAGAATAGGGCATAGCATTGGAGGCGGGATGCAGTCATCTGAGAGATGCCTTTGTCAGGGCTAAAGATCTGAAGGAGTGGTTTATGGTCCGTCAGTGTGGTGAATTGCCTACCATACAGGTAAAGATGAAACTTCTTAATTGCCCATATCAGCGCAAGAGCTTCTTTGTCAATGTGTGAGTAATAGCTTTTTGCTTTTGTCAAGGACCTAGAGGCTAATACCACTGTTTTTTCTGACCCATCTGGTAAGATGTGAGATAGTACAGCCCCAGACCATAGGGTGAGACATCACAAGCCAAGGTGAGAGGCTTCTGGAGGTCATAGTGCATGAGCATGCAGAACCCAAACAGCTTCCGCTTAGAAACTTCAAAAGCACGTTTGCTTGCAGCTGACCAGTCCCATCTGGAGTGTTTCTCCAAAAGCTTGTTCAATGGAAACAAGATGTGTGCCAGATCTGGCAGGAGTTTGTGGTAATAGTTCAGCAAGCCAAAGTATGATTGCAGCTACTGGACATTTGTTGGGGCTGGAGCCTTGACTAAAGCATCAACCTTGGCTTCCATGGTGTGTATACCCTCACATCTACAAGGTGGCCCCGAAACTCCAATTTAGGCACCATGAATTTGTATTTCACTTTTAGACCCTGCTCTTGGAGTCTTGCAAACACAAGCTCCACACTCCGCTTGGGTTCTTGGTCTGTCAATAGAGTTGAGCGGACACCTGGATGTTCGGGTTCGGCAGGTTCGGCCGAACTTCAGAAAAAAGTTTGGGTTCGGGACCGAACTTGACCCGAACTTGACCCCGAACACCGAAACCCATTGAAGTCAATGGGGACCCGAATGGCTATAATAAAGTGTCGGCTCCCGTCCCCCTTAATACAGAGAACAGTCATTGAAGTCATTTATTTTTAAAAAGTTAGTCAAAAAAAGTGTTTGGGGACCCGGGTCCTGCCCCAGGGGACATGTATCAATGCAAAAAAAACTTTAAAAAACGGACGTTTTTTCGGGAGCAGTGATTTTAATAATGCTTAAAGTGAAACAATAAAAGTGTAATATTCCTTTAAATTTCGTACCTGGGGGGTGTCTATAGTATGCATGTGAAGTTGCGCATATTTCCAGTGCTTAGAACTGTCTCTGCAAAGAGTGTAATTTTTGCCGGAAAAAAAGCTATTTAAAATCACTCGCGGCTATATGAATTGTCAGCTCCCGTAACACAGAGAACAGTCATTCATTGAAAGCCATTCATAAAAAAAAAGTCATTGATAAAAAATAAAAAAAAATAAAAATAAAAAAGCGTGGGGGTCCCCCCAAATTCAATAACCAGGCCCTTCAGGTCTGGGATGGATATTAAGGGGGACCCCAGCCAAAAAAAAAATGGCGTATGGTCCCCCTCAAAATCCATACCAGACCCTTGAGGTCCCTCTCCATTATAAAAGACCTGTCAGCCGAAGCAAAGCCTCACACACCGGGAGCCTCCCATTGCGAGGAGTGGCCCAAGAAGAGACCGACGCCCTGGAAGAAGATACCGGAGAGAAGCCTCAGAGACCGACGCCGTGGAAGAATATACCAGAGAGAAGCCTCACACAGCGGGAGCCTTCCATTGCGCGGAGCGGCCCAGAAGAGACACAGATGCTGGATGAGAAGGCCAAGAAGAAGCAGATCGGAGGAAGAAGAAGATGGAAGAAGAAGATGCCGGAAGGAGAAGATGAAGAAACCGAAGGATGAAGAAAGGAAGACCAGAAGAAAGAAGAAAGAAGATTTTAATAAAGGAATTGTCAAAGACCGTCTCCTGTCATTTTTACCATTTTTGACACTTTTTTGGTGAAATGGTAGGGGTACTTTTGTACCCCTTTACCATTTCACACAGGGGGGGCGGGATCTGGGGGTCCCCTTGTTAAAGGGGGCTTCCAGAGGGGATCACAGTCACACAGAGTCACGCCTGCTAGGATGATCATCATATATCCACTTTGCCATAGGAGACAAGAGGAGTGGGGGGCAACTGCTGGACTTTTTAAATGTTGGCACTTGTCCAGTGTTTGCCCTCTGTAAAATTACATCACCATCCCCTTTCTATGCATTTTTCACAGGAAAACAACCAGAGTGCAGCTGTCAACAAACCAGGCGCAAACATTGACATCAGACCAAGTGCAAGGTTGGTCAACTTATGTAGCAAAATGGATGCTAGAAACAGATGGGACTTGGGGTGGCTTAATGAATGGTGTATTTTTTCTTTTTAGGGAAAAGAGAATGTGGTGAGCTCACCCAGGATGATATTTTGGAGGCATGGGAGCCTACTCCTGGACCCAGTACAGATGTCAAATACCCAGACGCGAGTCACACTGAGGGCCAAAGCGACCCAGAAGAGGAAGAAAGTATTCGGGAGCCTCTTGTTTGGTCAAGTAAGTATTGTTGGGCTTTTGTTTGGACATCGAAACACTGGACATGTATACACATTTGAAACCAAACACCCACTCCACACATTAGCAAAGTATGTAGTAAAACATGGAGAAGGAAGAGGTGGAAGTAGCTGGCAGTGTTGCTAGGTACCCGAGTTTTGGAGACCCAGGCACCAGGGCATATATTAAAGAGTAGTTGCTGTGTGTACATTCCTAGTAGTGTAGGTGTGCATGATTACAAAAAGGGCATTCACAGCATATTGCAATATTGATAATTATGTAATCAACAAATTAATATAATACATTAGCAAACATTAATACATAGAATGTGATCTTAAAGGGAAAAACTTACCCGAATATAGTCCTTCTGCAGTACTTGATTAATGGCTGAGCAGGTGTCTGAAATAATGAGTCCCAGAGCCTGGGGGAGATTCCAGTGGTAAACTTGAGGTCCTGGAGACTTCTCCCCGTCGCCAAGTAATGCAAGGTAGCTATGAGCCTTTGCTCTGGAGTGATGGCAAGCCCCATGCATGCGTCCTGCTTCTTAATATAGGGGGTCACCAATGCTAAAAATTGGTAAAAGCAGGGGTCCGTCATCCGGAGATAATTCCAAAAATCATCCGGATTATTTTCCTGGAGCTCCCGCAGCAATGGCATATGACATAATTGGTCACAATTAAGCAACCAATTTTTTTTTGGTTAAAGAACTCCTCCTCCTCCTATCCCTGGACTGTACTTGGTTCAAAGCAATAACTCCAAGCCCAATAGTAGCACGTCCTCCCCTCTGATTCCACAAAACATGGCTGGTTGACGAACGCCGTTCAGAAACGAACTGAAAAGCATGAACTGAAATGCTCGAATCAACACTCACTAAACTTCTACTAACGCTTGAGAAATTAACTTCCTCTTTGTAGTTTCGTAGTATGTCTAGTACGTCACTACATATGGGTTTGTTGGCTGACAGTTGTGTACTGTTTGTATGCAAGACAAGTTCCTGGCACACGCCCTTCAGACAAAAGTCTGACTCTCTGTTGGCCAACAATAGGATTGTGTGTACAAGACTTTAGACTGGGCTTCCATTAAGCTCTGTGGAAGGGGGTGCACCCCCGAAAAACACATTCTAGCGTTCTTAAAAACAAAATAGATTAAGTAGAAGCAACAACATTTCATCTCAACATTAAAAGGATTTATTTGGGGAATTTACAATTGTACCATTAGAATCAATGGCTAAAACTTGCATTTGACTATAATAGCGCCGATTTTCACTCCCAAAAAACGCTCTTTAACCAGTTCCTGACCGACGCACACAGATGTATGTCGGCAGAATGGCACGGACAGGCAAATGGGTGTACAGGTACGTCCCTTTAAATTTGCCGCCGTGCCATCGCGTGTGCGCCGCCGGCGGGTCGGGACCTCCGTGAGTCCGATCTCGGGTCCTGCGGACTCGATCGCCGCAGGGATACCCACGATCGTCTCACGGGAGGAAGAATGGGGAGATGCTAAAGTAAACAAGCATCTCCCAATTCTGCCTAGCAACAGTGTCACTGATCTCTGCTCCCTGTGATTGGAGCAGAGATCAGTGATGTGTAAAACACAGCCACGCCCCCCACAGTTAGAAACACGCCCCTAGGACACAGTTAATCCCTACACTGCCACCTCCTGGTTAACCCCTTCACTGCCAGTGTCATTTACACAGGAATCAGTGCATTTGTATAGCACCGATTGCTGTATAAATGACAATGGTCCCAAAAATGTGTCAAAAATGTCGGACATGTCCGCCATAATGTTGCAGTCACAATAAAAATCGCTGATGCCATAAAACTATCCCGTATCTTGTAAATGCTATAACTTTTGCGCAAACCAATCAATAATCGATCGGCCTAAACTGAGGACAAAAAAAATTCATACATTTTTGGGGCATATTTATTATAGCAAAAAGTAAAGAATAATACTTTTTTTTCAAAATTGTCGCTCTTTTTTTGTTTATAGTGCAAAAAATAAAAACTACAGGGGTGATCAAATACCACCAGAAGAAAGCTCTATTTGTGGGAAAAAAAGGACGTCAATTTTGTTTGGGAGCCACGTCGCACGACCGCACAATTGTCAGTTAAAGCGATGAAGTGCCGAATCTCAAAAAGTGCTCTGGTCTTTGGCCAGCAAAATGGTCCGGGGCTTAAGTGGTTAAAAGCTGATTATCTTTAAACAATATACCACATATTTCAGTACCATTTAGGCAATTATATCATGCTCTAAACATTATTTCCATCTGCACTACTCCAGGTTTTAGCAGAATAAGGGTTTGGGTGCTATTTGTTTTCAGGGAACTATAGTAAATTTGATTTTGGGAGTATTTTTTTACCAGCGCTATAGTAAATACTGTGTTATCACTAATTAGCGCTAATTTGCAGTAATTATCGCTAATTAGCACAGCGCCACTATAGTAAATGACCCCCTTCGTATGCGTGCGCCGTAGACAGCGGTGCCTGTCTTTTTGCAAATATCTTCTAAACCGTGTAGGTTTAGGAGATATTACTTGGACCTACAGGTAAGCCTTAATATAGGCTTACCTGTAGGTCAAAGTGGTTTGTAATGGTTTACAACCACTTTAAAGAGGCCAATGAAATCCCATTTAGGGTTTCAGTATAATAGTGCCATCCTCCTTTACAGTATATATTCTAAAAGATACTGAAAGGTCACTAAAAAAACATAAAGTTGTGTTTCAGTCAATTTCTAGCAGCTTAGAAGCACCTTCTGTGGATTTACATTATAAGGCTGGCAGTGTGCCATGATTGTGGTGCAATAAAAATATTAGGAAAAGAGTTGATGTGCTGCAGTACCAACACACGTTTGTGATATGTCTGCAGTACAGCACACTGCATTAACAGCACATGAATGTATGTTAATGCACATATGCACCACAACAGCCTTAAAGCGGAAGTGCACCTAAAAAAAAAAAAAATATTAAAAGCCAGCAGCTACAAATACTGCAGCTGCTGACTTTTAATAAATGGACACTTACCTTTCCTGGAGTCCAGCAATGTCGGCAGCCCAAACCGATCAATTGCTCGGCTCTCGGCTGCTGCCGCCGCCATTCTCGGTGAGGGAATCAGGAAGTGAAGCGTTACAGCTTCATTTCCCGGTTCCCTACTGCACATGCACGAGTCGCGCTGCGCATCCTTAATGGTCCCCGCTATCTCCTGGGACCTGTGTGTTACCCAGGAGACAGCGGGGGGTGCGGAAAGGGGTGTGACTCCCGCGGGAGTCTATTCTTGGAAGTGGGTGCAGATTAGACAGGTATCTGCACCCCCCTCCCCCCCTGAAAGGTGCCAATTGTGGCACCGGAGGGGGGTAATCAGTCTTTGGGTGGAACTCCGCTTTAAGTGATGTGAATAGGCCAAGAAGATACATTTCTCTGCAATGCCTGTAGCTAAAGAGAAGTTCTTCAGAATACATTAATGATTTAGTGTACATAGGAACACTTTAAGTGTTAAAACTTGGAGATTTGTGGCTAAACTAGTACATGAGGGAAAAGATTTAAAAAGAAACAAAACATCATCTCCAGTCACTGACTCATTATCCTTTCAATCTGTAACTAATTTGAGCTGCTTAACTTAATTTAGCCTAAATAATAGCTTTGATAATGATTTCAGCAGCACCACGTGAGCTGCATTCACTTTCACTCTTTGAATTATTTGATCAAAATTATGTGTGTGCAACGCTTTTTTTTTACACTGTGCTTGATCAGTACCAACAACGCATTTGCATTCATTTTTTGGATAATATTTAAAAGGATTTTTTTTTATAAAAAGAATAAAAAATATTGCTATGTAAGGTGTAAAAATAAAAAATAAAAATCATATTAGAATGTAAACACATGGTTCTTTTTACTATTATATAATGTCTGCATGCTGAAGGTTTTAGCCTGATGCATTACTTTTGTGAGTGGTCCTTTGCTATTTAATCTGGTGTCAGGTTCACCAAAAACAGACCAATGGTATGCCTCAAAGTTCTATTTCCTTTTAGTATGGGTAATTCTTTAATAACATGTTGTTATTAACATTATAAATAATTTTCAATTACATAATTATAATACTAACATTAGTTCTCTGGGATCTATTTTATTAAAGCAGTATTGAACCGAAAAGCATAAATGTATTACATTGCAGCTAACCAATTTTTAGATGTGATTATTATTATTATACCGGATTTATATAGCGCCAACAGTTTGTGCTTTACAACATGAGGGCAGACAGTGCAGTTGCAATACAATTCAATACAGGAGGAATCAGAGGGTCCTGCTCCTTAGAGCTTACAATCTAGGAGGGAGGGTCAAGTGATACAAAAGGTAATAACTGTGGGGATGAGCTGATGGAGAAAATAAAAGTACAGTTGATAGGTGTGAACAGGATAGGCTTCTCTGAAGAGGAGGGTTTTCAGGGATCATCTAAATGCAAACAGAGTAGGAGATAATCAGGCAGATTGGGGTAGGGAATTCCATAGGATGGGAGAGGCTCTGGAAAAGTCCTGTAGGTGAGCAAGGGGGAGGAGACGAATGAGCAAGAGAGCAGGAGATCTTGGGAGGAATGAAAAGAACGATTAGGTTGGTATTTTGAGACTAGGCTAGTGATGTAGCGGGGGGCCGAGTTGTGGAATGCTTTGTAAGTTGTTGCTAGTAGTTTGAATTTAATTTGTTGGGTGAGCGGAAGCCAATAGAGGGATTGGCAGAGAAGAGTAGCAGACACTGAGTGGTTGGTAAGGTGGATGAGCCTAGCAGCAGCAATTATGATGGACTGAAGGTGGATAGCCTATGTAAAGGTAAGCCAATGAGAAGGGAGTTGCAGTAGTCAAGGAAAGAGATGATCAGGGAGTGAACTAGGAGCTTTGTGGTGTCATTGGTTAGAAAGGGGCATATTTTGGAGATGTTGCGGAGGTTGAGGTGGCAAGATTTGGACAGTGATTGACCACATGTGGCCTAAAGCAGAGTTTCTCAACTTTAGTCCTCAAGGCGCCCCAACAGGTCACGTTTTCAGAATTTCGCTCAGATGAAACGGCTGTGGTAATTACCTGTCGGGCGCCTTGAGGACTGGAGTTGAGAAACACTGGCCTAAAGGATAGTTTAGAGTCCAGGATTACACCTTGGCCTGCAAGGATGGGCTGATAGTTGTGCCATCGATCTTGACATAGACATTAGTAAAAGGGGCACATGGGGTAGGAAAAATGATGAGGAAAGATATATTTTATAGAAAGTGATATGACACCCAGACTGATATGTCTGTTAGTAAATTAGTGATACGTGAGGAGACTGAGGGGGTGAGCTGAGGGGTAGAGAGATATATTTTGGTGTCTACCCCTTGAGTCTGGGTGATTACTGCATTTTTTTTTATTTTTTATGTATTTTTCCTTTATTTTCACCTGGTGATCTGGCCAGTTAGTGTGTTATTTTTAAACTTACTTTAACAGACCAAGCTGTCCTGACAAAGTAGCAGTTATAGAGTGGCGACAAACCATTTATCTCTGACAGGGTTGCTTACAATGGTTAGCTTTTATTCAATTACTGTATATAAAACCTTTATCTCAAAAGGATAAAACAACTTCTTGCTGTAACTTTTTATAAAGTTTACCACCCAGAGTTCAGCTTCAGTTTGTTAGTTAAGTCCCTCTAATCTGCTAGTTTAATGCCTGGTACACACATTCAGGTTTTCTTTGTTCAGCATAGCGGACTTAACAAAAATAAAACTGAGATCGCTGTACTAACACAAGCAATGTTGCAGCAATATCTCCCACCGTGCCTTTGTGTTCTGACAGGGGTTCCCCCCGGCCGAACACTGCAAGCGCTGATTGGATGCTGGCTTTCTAGCATGTCCCTTGGACAAAAGCCAGTCCTTAGACTTGCTTTTGTTTGAAGAACAGCTGTACACATGGTCCAAATGTCACCTAGTTCCTGCTGAACTGGACCATGTGTACCCTGTTTAACATTATCCTCTCCTCAAACTGACAATGCTGCTGTCCTAAGGTGTCTACTTTACTACTTCATCCAGAATGCAGACACCCTAGGAAAGGAAGTGTGTTACTGACTGGAACACCAGGTGAAATAAAAGGAAAAATACATAAAAAAAGGAAAAAAAATATAGCCACCAGATATAGGGATTGATACGCTGAAATATATTATAATTTTGTTTTTGGGTTTAACACCACTTTAAATAGTTAGCACACCATCTCATTAGAAATTTTAATATCTGGCTTAAGGTGGCAAATATGAGAGTGAGACATGCTACGGTTAGTCTTTTTAATATAAGCCTGCAAGAAAAAAACAATATGACTTTGAATATTCTGTGTGCATTTATTTATTTTATATATGATATAGAGAATGATACAGTAACACATGATTTTGATACTGCATGGACATTCTGGTCATCTATAGTCACACTTCTAACTGGGCAAAAAGAAAAAGTAGAAGAATTGCTTGAGATGGAGGATTATGTACTTGATATACAGTACAAAAAATGTACTTAATGGCATTGATAAACTGCCTTTAAAAAAACTATATCAAAAAATAAAATAAAAAAAACAGCATTCATTTAATGTAGGAATTTGAAAGTTTTATAAGTCCTTCACTTTCTGCTCAAAATAAATAATAAAGGATATATTTGCAGTTTGTTGAATGCAAAGAGCTACTTTCAATACGTTTGCTGAATTTGAAATTGAAATCTTCATGCATATATATTCCTCATTAAGTTTTTATTGAAAATATAAATAGTATATGCACCCATAATCATGCATCTATTATGTATATTAAATTACAGGTATTTTACATGATTGTGGTACCCAGAAACTCATATGCATTTTAAAATGCACCAGAGTAATGAGCACAGCTGCCTTTATCCAGGTTACTGTATTTTATTGTGAATAATTTTGATACTCAGTTCCAGCCTGTGTTCATAATATGATTGAGGATGCTACATACAATCATGACAGATGCTAGGGATTTGGATTTAACATAATACAAGGTGTTCTTGTCAAAGTTGGTAACCTTTAATAAATTGCCCAATCTACTCTGAAAAATCTATTTAAAATAAACTGTTCTTGGCAGCAGTGCCAAGGAATGAAACACACAAATTATATACACTTTATTAGTGTCTGTAGGAGTTGTTTACTACTGCATATTATAAATAGGGATTAGTGAACCAGGCACATTTCAGCTCAGAGAAAGCTCAGTAAACCCACTGGGAAGTCCATGCACCCCTCAACATAGCACACAACTCTACTAAAGCCTATACAGAACCTTACTATTTTTTTTTTAATCTGATCTTTTTACATCTAATTTTAAGGCTTTTGTAAACAAAAGCACATGGGTAGCTGGACATTACCATGGAGGAGAATACCAATGCAAAAATTGTTTTTAAAATATAAAATCCAATGGAGAGAGGGTTATTTAATGTGGTGTCATGATAAAGCCTAAATAGAGTTTGAATAATACCTTCACTTATTGTCATAGCCACTAATAATCAGATTTAGCAAGATTATAACAAGATTTAGCTGAAGGATTAAAAAAATTCTCTTAGGTGGGGAGCAGCGGTTGTAGTAATGCTTAATGTGAAAAGGGGGGTTTCATATTAAGCATTACTAAAACCGTGGAGCACATGATCATAAAACCGTCAGTGAAAGCATGGTGGACAAAAATGAACTGTTTGACATGATGTATGCTGGTTTTAAAATAGGATATAGGGCAGTTATAGATATTTGTTCCTTTTATGGTGCTGCCAATTCTGATATGCCTGGTGAATCAGTGTTTGATCTCTATTCTTAGCAGAACATCAGCTGAAACCGTTACTCAAAATTTTGAATCTATAGCTTATGACTGTTCACAGTTATGAGTAGGGATGAGCCGAACACCCCCCGGTTCGGTTCGCAGCAGAACATGCAAACAGGCAAAAAATTTGTTCGAACAAGCAAACACTGTTAAAGTCTATGGGACACGAACGTTAAAAAGTGCTAATTTTAAAGGCTTATATGCAAGTTATTGCCATAAAAAATGTTTGGGGACCCGGGTCCTGCCCCAGGGGACATGTATCAATCCAAAAAAAGTTTTAAAAACAAATGTTTTTTCAGGAGCAGTTATTTTAATAATGCTTAAAAATTAAATATTCCTTTAATCATCGTGCCTAGGGGTGTCTCTAGTATGCTTGTAAAGTGGCACAGTTTTCCTGTGTTTAGAACAATACCACAGCAAAAATTGAATTTCTAAAGGAAAATAAGTCATTTAAAACTGCTTGCGGCTGTAATGTATTGTCAGGTCCCGGCAATATAGACAAAAATCATTGAAAAAAATGGCATGCCCCCCCCCCAGTCCATTACCAGGGACTTTGGGTCTGGCATGGAAAAAAATTGCAGCAGTATATATACTATACAGCCTGCCCTATATACTCTGCAGAAAGTTGGGCCTTAGGTGTTGGTGGTACCAGAACACTGTAAGTCCTTGCAGCTAATCTTGTTGGGCACAGGAACGGGCCCTGCTGTGAAATATTATATCAAGAATTGTAATTACATGCCCCTGTTAAACAGGGGCAGAAAAATTGGGCCTTTGGTGGTGGTGCCACAACATTGTAAGCCCTCACAGTTACTCTTGGTGGGCGCAGGAATGGGCCCTGCTGTGAAATATTATATCAAGAATTGGAATTACATGCCTCTGTTAAAAAAGGGCAGAAAAATGTAGCCTTTGGTGGTGGTGGTGCCACAACACTGTAAGCCATCCCAGTTACTCTTGTTGGGTGCAAGAACGGGCCCTGCTGTGAAATATTATATCAAACATTTTAATTACATGCCCCTGTTAAACAGGGGCAGAAAAATTGGGCCTTGGGTGGTACCACAACACTGTAACCCCTCACAGATACACTTGTTGGGTGCAGGAACAGCCCTGCTGTGAAATATTAGATCAGAAATTGTAATTACATGCCCCTGCTAAACAGGGACAGAACAATTGGGCCTTAGGTGGTGGTGGTGGTGCCCTAAACCTAAAAATTATGTTGAAAGCTAACATCATCAAGATTGAGGAGGAATAGGATAGTCACTCAGCATAGGCAGTCTTCAAGTGATCCCACATCCATAGAAAATGCAATCAGGTAAATTAGCATCAGGTGCTTGGTAGCTACTGATCCAAGACTGTTTCATTTTTATGAATGTGAGCCTATCAACAGAGTCTGTGGACAGGCACACTATGATCCCTTACAAACCCTCCAGCAGCACTGAATGTGTGTTCAGAAAGAACGCTGGATGCAGGACAGGCCAGTAGCTCAATTGCATATTGAGCAAGTTGTGGCCAGTGGTCCACCCTCAAGACCCAGTAACCCAGTGGATGCTATGTTGGAAAGGTCTCCAATTCTGCACTTGCCTCTAGATATTCCTGCACAATGTAATGAAGATGCTGGCAATGGTTGCTTGAACCGATCAGACCTTGGCACTGAGGACTGAAAAATTGTCACCTTCCCTACCGCTCTTCCTCTGACTGAACAAAGCCTCAGCAACACATTGTCCAGCACCAGGAAATAGCTTTTTTTCTTTGCTTAATTCAGCCTACTAATTAAGGGGAGTGGTTAATTTTTCACAGGTGCCTGAGGTCTATATAACCATGTGTAGAGCACATGTGAAATTGCCAGACTGCTGTTTGGAAGCTAGACAGTGGAGACCTTGAGTGGAGAGTGAACAAGTCTTGCTTTTTGACTGCTGGGTTGCATTTTTAGGTTCTTTTTGGGGCTTTTCCTTGTAGCTTTTTAACACCTTTTTCTGACACTTTTTAAACAGCTTTTTTTTTCTTTGCTTCCTTCAGCCTACTAGTTAAGGTGAGTGGTCAATTGTTCACAGCTGCTTGAGGCCTATATAACCTTGTGTAGAGCACAGGTGAAATTGCCAGACTTCTGGTTGGAAGCTAAACAGTGGGGACCTTGAGTGGAGAGTGAACAAGTCTTCCTTTTTGACTGCTGGTTATTACTGGGTTGCATTTTTAGGTTCTTTTTGGGGCTTTTCCTTGTAGCTTTTTAACATCTTTTTCTGACACTTTAAACAGCTTTTTTTTCTTTGCTTCCCTCAGCCTACTAATTAGGGGGAGTGGTTAATTGGTCACAGGTGCATAAGGCCTATAAACCCTTGTGTAGAACTCATCGTGAGCCTGCTCATCTTTGAGTCTGCTGGAACTCTGTCCAAGTGGAACTGGTCTAAGTGGTGAGTTAAAACCAAAGATAGTGGAACTGGTCTAAGTGGTGAGTTAACCAGAGTTAGTGGAACTGGTCTAAGTGGTGAGTTAAAACCAGAGTTAGTGGAACTGGTCTAAGTGGTGAGTTAAAACCAGAGTTTAAAACAGGAGGTTATAACAGGGGTCATAGTACCTATCTAGTGTGAGTACCTGAGTGTTGTCTGAGTAGTGTGTGTGGATTGCTAGTACTTGTATATTGTGTACTGTATACTTGTGTACTGTGAGTGCACGTAGTTCTGCGAGTGGTCTACGTGTGCACGTAGTTCTGCAAGTGGTCTGCAAGTGCACGTAGTTCTGCGAGTGGTCTGCGGGTGCGCGTAGTTCTGCGAGTGGTCTGCGAGTGTGCATAGTTCTGCGAGTGCACCTAGTTCTGCGAGTGGTCTGCGAGTGCACGTAGTTCTGCGAGTGCACATAGTTCTGCGAGTACACATAGGTCTGCGAGTGCACGTAGTTAGTGCATGTAGTTCTGCGGGTGCATATAGGTCTGCGAGTGGTCTGCGAGTACCTGTGTATTGTCTTGAGTATTAGTGTCAGGAAGATAGTTGTTAGGTAATTTTGGACAGGGTATAATCCCCAATCCTCATTAAATTTAATAGGTATGATGCCCGGAAGGTGTGGAGAGGCGTCTTGTTGTACATCTTGCGGCATGTATGCGTTCCTTGATCATCCGATCGAGGGTGAATACTGCTGTGCAAATGTAAGCGCATTGTTTCCCTGGAAGCCCAGGTTCTGAATCTGGGGAAGCAACTGTCAGCACTGAGAATTCCCTCCATACTAAAGGTGAGCCAGGAATGTACACAGCAGGTGCCGGCAGGGGCCAGCACAGAGGCGGGTGGAGACAAAGAGGTGCAGGCACTAGCAAAGAGTAGATGGGTGACAGTCAGGAAGGGTAGAGGGGGAAGTGCCAGGGAGGCCGATCCAGGGCTGGAGCATCCCAATAAGTACGCTCCATTGAGTGACATTGGTGAAACCAGTCAGGGACCAGCACTGCTGGAGCTGTAGGACTCTCCTAGCTGCTAGGGAAGAGCTTAACCAGTGAGAGTGGGGGGGAAGCGACGGGAAAGGAAAGACAGATTCTGGTGGTAGGGGACTCAATTCTTAGTAGGACAGAGAGGCCAATCTGTAACAAAGACCTGAAGCGCCGAACAGTATGTTGTCTACCAGGCGCTTGGGTTCGACACATCATGGATCTGGTGAACAGATTACTGGGAGGGGCTGGGGAAGACCCAGCTGTCATGGTGCATGTTGGCACCAATGACTAAGTCTGAGGCAGATGAAGTGTCCTAAAGAACGATTTTAGGGACATGGGAGCTAAATTGAGGAAAAGGACCTCCAAGGTAGTATTCTCAGGAATACTACCAGTACATCGAGCCACACCAGAAAGGCAGAGGGAGATTAGGGAAGTAAACAAGTGGCTCAAGAGTTGGTTAGACATTTGCGATTAGTTTCGTACGAATCGGAAGATCGTACGAATTTTTCGAAATTCGTACATTCGTACGAATCCGAATTACGAATTTTTACGAATACGAATTCTGTACGAAATACGAAATTTCATTTACGAATTTCGGATCCAAATTATCCGAATCCAAACTACCAAATGATGAATTTCAACTAATATGAAAGAAATTATAGCGGATATAACGAATGATTCGAATGAATTCGAGATTCAGTATAACGAATATCGACACTCTACGAATAATAACGAATTATCCAAAAACGTATTAACGTTACATAACACATAAGTCTATTTTCTATTGTTCACCAATCACTCAGAGGAAGTACGAAATACGAAATTTCGTATTCGTAAGCAAAATTTCGGATTTCGTACTTCCTCTGAGTGATTGGTGAACAATAGACAATAGACTTGTGTTACTTATGTAACGTTAGTACGTTTTCGGATAATTCGTTTTTATTCGTAGAGTGTCGATATTTGTAACGATTCGTAGCGATATTAACGATTTGTAACGATTCGTACGAAATTCGTATTTCGTACGAATACGAATTAAATTTCGTACACGAATTACGATTTTTTTTTTATACGAAACGGAACGAAACTAATTTTTTTTTTGATGGCTCCCATGTCTAGAGTTGGTGTAGTAAGGAGGGGTTTGGGTTCCTGGAGGACTGGGCCAAATTCTCAGTCGATAACCAGTACTATAGAAGGGACGAACTGCACCTAAATGAGGAGGATGCAGATCAGCTGGGAATGGCCAAAAAGTTAAAGGGGTTTTTAAACTAGGAGATGGGGGAGGGTCCAGAGGTAGATATAGTCAGCGCAGAACATATTCCAGAGGGTAGTATTGGGGGCATTAGTGGAAGGTTGACCAAAGCACATAAACCCAAGGTAAGTATATTAGCAAGTCCTAGTTGCAATCTAGGAACACCCAATAAGAGGATAATATGCGACTAGTCTAAACTACATGGCATGTTCACAAATGCAAGTAGCCTGGCAGACAAGATGGGTGAATTAGAGATACTGTTGTACGAGGAGGATTTGGATTTTGTGGGAATTTCAGAGACCTGGTTCAACAGCTCTCATGATTGGCTGGCAAACATTCAGGGGTATACCCTTTATCGCAAGGATAGAGAGGGTAAAAAGGGGGAGGGTTATGCCTATATATCAAGAATAATGTACAAGTGAATATGAGAGATGACATCACTAAGGGAGCTAGGGAGGAGGTGGAATCCTTATGGGTAGAGCTCCAAAGAGATGAAGCTAAGGGGAAAATAATACTGGGAGTATGCTATAGGCCCCCTAACCTGAGAGAGGAAGGGGAGATAGATCTCCTATCACAATTTGGATTAGCAGCAAGGATGGGAAGTGTTATCATAATGGGGGATTTTAATTATCCAGACATAGACTGGGCGGAGGGAACCGCGCATTCATCTAAGGGTTGCCAGTTCCTAAATGTCTTGCAGGACAGTTTTCATGGGTCAGATGGTAGACGCACCGACTAGAAATTAAGCATTATGCCGCATACACACGAGCGGAATTTCCATTGGAAAAATCTTGGTTTTTTTTTTCCGACGGAATTCCGCTCAAGCTTGGCTTGCAAACACACGGTCACACAAAATTTTGCTGAACTTTCGACTGTCAGGAACGCACTAACGCACAACACTACGAAAATGGAGTTCAATGCTTCTGAGCATGCGTTGAATTGTTTATGAGCATGCGTAGGAATTTTGCGAGTCAGAATTGGTACAGACGATCGGAATTTCCGATCGGAACTTTTTACGACCGAAAAATTTAGAACATGCTCTCAATCTTTTGCTGGTTGGAATTCCGCCAGCAAAAGTCAGATGGAGAATACACACATCGCATTTTCGGACCAAAAGCTCTCATCGGACTTTTGCTGGCGGAATATCCGCTCATGTGTACGGGGTATAACTGGATCTACTGATTACCAACAATACAGACCTGATCACGGATGTGGAAATACAGGGCAATTTAGGGAACAGTGATCACAGGTCAATTGGCTTCAGTATAAAACATCTAGGAAACATAAGGGGAATACAAAGACACTGAATTTCAAAAGAGCCAACTTCCCTAAACTACGAACCTTGCTAGAAGGCATAAATTGGGCTAAAACCTTAGGAACAAAGAACATGGAGGAGAGATGGGTTTTCTTTAAGAGCATATTAAATAAGGGCATTAGCCAATGCATCCCAATGGGTAATAAATTTAAAAGAGCGAACAAAAGTCCTGGATGGCTTAAATCCAATGTAAAAATGCATATAAAAACAAAGGAGAAGGCCTTCAAAATATACAATGAAATACATCATCAGCATTCAGACTTTATAAAGAATGCAACAAAAAATGTAAGGGTGCAATCAGGACAGCTAAGATAGAACATGAAAGACACATAGAGGAGGATAGCAAAAAAAAATCCCAAGAAATTCTTTAAGTATGTAAACAGTAAAAAAGGGAGGACAGACCATATTGGTCCCATAAAGAATGAAGAAGGACATCTGGTTATAAAGGATGGGGAGATGGCAAAGGTATTGAATTTATTCTTCTCCTCAGTCTTCACGAGGGAATTAGGGGGCTTCAGTAAACAAAACTGCAGTGTTTATCCTCCTTATCCATTCATGACACATCACAGGAAGCACCTCCATGGTTAACAGAGGACAGAATTAAAATTAGACTTGAGAAACTTAACATTAATAAATCACCGGACCAGATGGCTTGCACCTGAGAGTACTTAGGGAACTCAGTCAAATAATTGCCAGACCATTGTTCTTAATTTTTACTGACAGTCCACTGACTGGAATGGTACCAGCTGATTGGAGAAAAGGGTGAGTATATGGATTGAAACCTGGATACAAGGGCGAGTTCAGAGGGTGGTGATAAATGGGGAGTACTCAGAATGGTCAGGGGTGGGTAGTGGGGTCCCCCAGGGTTCTGTGCTGGGACCAATCCTATTTAATTTGTTCATAAATTACCTGGAGGATGGGGTAAACATACTAAGCTAAACAGGGCAATATCTTCTCTGCAGTATGTGGAAACCTTGCAAAAAGATCTGAACAAATTAATGGGGTGGGCAACTACATGGCAAATGAGGTTAAATGCAGAAAAATGTAAAATAATGCATTTGGGTGGCAAAAATATGAATGCTATCTACACACTTGGGAAGAACCTCTGGGGGAATCTAGGATGGAAAAGGACCTGGGGGTCCTAGTAGATGATAGGCTCAGCAATGGCATGCAATGCCAAGCTGCTGCTAAAAAAAGTAAACAGAATATTGGCATGCATTAAAAAGGGGATCAACTTCAGAGATAGAATGATAATTCTCCCACTCTAGAAGACTCTGGTCTGGCCGCACCTAGAGTATGCTGTCCAGTTCTCGGTACCAGTCCTCAGGAAGGATGTACTGGAAATGGAGCGAGTACAAAGAAGGGCAATAAAGCTAATAAAGTGTCTGGAGGATATTAGTTATGAGGAAAGGTTGTGAGCACTGAACTTATTCTCTCTGGAAAAGAGACACTTGAGAGGGGATATGATTTCAATATACAAATACCATACTGGTGACCCCACAATAGGGATAAAACTTTTTAGCAGAAGGGAGTTTAACAAGACTCGTGGCCACTCATTAAAATGAGAAGAAAGGAGGTTTAACCTTAAACTACATAGAGGGTTCTTTACTGTAAGAGCGGCAAGGATGTGGAATTCCCTTCCACAGGTGGTAGTCTCAGCGGGGGGGATATTGATAGTTTCAAGAAAATATTAGATAAGCACCTGAAGGATTTCAATATATAAATACCATACTGGTGACCCCACAATAGGGATAAAACTTTTTAGCAGAAGGGAGTTTAACAAGACTTGTGGCCACTCATTAAAATGAGAAGAAAGGAGGTTTAACCTTAAACTACATAGAGGGTTCTTTACTGTAAGAGCGGCAAGGATGTGGAATTCCCTTCCAAAGGTGGAAGTCTCAGCGGGGGCATTTATAGTTTCAAGAAACTATTAGATAAGCACCAGAACGACCGCAACATACAGGGATATACAATGTAATACTGACATATAATCACACACATAGGTTGGACTTGATGGACTTGTGTCTTTTTTCAACCTCACCTACTATGTAACTATGTAACCTCCCATGGTATGGAAATGCACTGCACAAACCTTTCTTCAAGGCCTCCTGAAGATGTTTCATCCTCTGCTCCCTCTGCAAAGGCAGGATGAGTTCTGCAAACTTACCCTTGTAACGTGGATCAAGAAGGGTTGCCAGTCAGTAATGCTCCCTCTCCTTGATACCACAAATCCTAGGGTGCTTTTGCAGGCTTTGCAGAATCAGGGAGGCCATGCAGCGTAAGTTTGCAGAGGCATTCGATTCTGAGTCTTCTGGGTCACTAAGGATCACATGATCCGTAACAACCTCCTCCCAGCCACATACAACTCCTTGGGTTTCTGGGGACTGAAAACCATCCCTTGAAGACTGCTGCTGAGTGTTATCCTCCACGTCCATGCTGACACAATCCTCCTCCTCTTCCTCTTCTTCCTGTGTATTTGGTGGGCCCACAGGAATACTATCTGGATAAAGGGGGCCTTGAGAGCTAAGGAAGTCCTCCTCCTCCTCCCACTGTTCTGCCTCAAGTACCCTGTCCATTATTCCACAAAGCGTGTGCTCCAACAGGAAGACAAGAGGGACAGTGTCACTGATGCATGCATTGTCGCTGCTCACCCTCCTCGTGGCCTCCTTAAATGGTGAGAGGACAGTGCATGCATCCTTGATCAGTAGCCACTGCAGATAGGTACTCAGGTACTCTGATGGGCTGGTGACAGGTAATCGGGTACTCTAATGAGCTGGTCACAGGTTCTCGGGTACTCTGATGTGCTGGTGACAGGTACTTGGGTACTCTGATGGGCTCGTTATATGTACTCTGATGGGCTAATGACAGTTACTCAGATGGGCTGGTGCCAGGTACTCTGATGGGCTGGTGCCAAGTACTCTTTATTATTGGGGCAATCAGTGTGTTTTGGTGTGCACTGCTAGTTACCGCGGTTTGTTGACATTTGTGACTGGCTGTGGTAAAGAGACAATTTCTTCGGCTCTTTACCCTGATTTGGGATGGGCTGTGTCAGAGTGACATGCCTCATCCCCAAATGCTGCGTTGTTCACCCCGGGGGCACGCAAGAGTGATGAGAACGGACGAACATCATATGACACCCACCTGGAGGGAGGGAATGTTCCTGCTGGTGTAATTTTACAATGTGCTGGTAGGGAAATAGTTAAAGTGCAACAATAAAAATGAAAAATTCTTAAAAGTGTTTGTTAAGTCTAAAATCTCATTCTATGCCAGCCCCTCTATTAGAGGCTGGCATACTGTCCTTTGTACATAAGAGCGTTATAAATACTGCTTTAGAGCTGTCTTCAGGCTGGTCACATGACTCGGGGGCAATTTACAGCTTTGATACATTGCTTCTGCAGGAGGGACCAAGATCTCACTCTGACATCAGCCAGGGAGATCACGTGACCTCCTGAAGAAGCAATGTATCAGAGCTCTAAAGCGACCACGAGTCATGTAACCGGCCCAAAGACAGCTCTAAAGAGTTATTTATAATGCCCATTTTTACAAAGGACTTACATAGTTTTCAATAATATCGGTGGGGGGGGGGGACAGACACAGAGAGGGAGCTGACAGGCAGGAAAGAGGGGGGTTGAGGGGAAGAAAGGAGAGCTTAGAGCAGGGCAGCATATGATGGAGGGACGCACTCTGACCACGGTTGTCAGGGCTGAGTAGCCCTGGTTATCGTGGTCAGTATAGAGAGGGCATACAGGAAGTGGTAGGTTCAGGGAGGTTTTTTTTACAGTTTAAAGGGGGCAGATTACACAGCACAAGCACTGTGCTGTGTAATCTGCTTTAAGGGACCAGAACCTGATTATAATTTTTTTAATTGACAAACATAGTGCCTCGGGGGTGTCCATTAGTCTGCCTGTAAAGTGGTGCATCTGTAGCTCATGCTGAAGCAAAAATGACATTTCTAAAGAAAAAAAAACGTCAAATCCCATTTAAAATGACTTAAGGTTGCAATTGCCGACACCCGGCTATTAAAAAAATAAAGAAACAAAATGGCATGGGGCCCCCTTCAAAATCTATACCAGACCCTTATCCAGGCATGCAGCCTGGCAGGTCTGGAATAGGGGGGCGGTGAGTGAGCGCCCCCCTCCTGAACCCTGCCAGGCAACATGCTCTCAACATAGGGGGCTCTGACCCCCCCCCCCCACTTAAAGGCACCTTGTCCCCATATTTATTTTTTGTTTTTTTTAGAAGCCAACATTTTCCAATTTTTTTTTTCTAGTAGATAATTCACAAAATTACTGATGCTTTTATTCAAGTAGTCATGTATATTGATGCATTGTGCTTTAAAAAAAAAAAGTGATATTTTTGGAACTGGATCTTATTACACACTGTACTTAATAACCTTCTTTTCTTTTATTTCAAGTGTGAAACAGGTCAGCAAAAAGTCACAGAACATCTTAAGAGTTTTGCAGCTTTGCTTATTTGTCTTGCTTGTGCAGTTGCTCTTCAGTTACATAACGTGCAGGCCTTGAATGTAAGATTCCAGAGTCTTAAAGTCCCAGATAGTCATTGCACTTGCGGCAATCAGATTTGTCCCCCTCATAAATCGACACCTGGGTGATGCTGTTCTGATGCAGAATGTCCAATGTAGTTTTGCTGTCCTCAGTGGTTGCTCTCTTATCCATGCTTCTAAAGCGTTCCATAGCTGAAATGTTACGCTGAGTGCTTTGCTTTGGAATGTCCAGTTTAGACACAAATGTCAATGAGCCATGATCATCCAATGTGAAGAGCATAGGACAACAGTCATGCCCAGCTGCTATCACACTGTTCTCCGACAAAAAGGTGACACTCAGGAGAGGGAAGAATTCAGTCTTCAGCAGTGAAATGCTTGTGTTTTTAGATGCATCAACCACAGACACAATACTGTCATGACTGACCCAGGCCAAATGATTCCCATTAGTGGAAAAGCTTACACTATCGATCCAGCCACCATTTCCAGCACTTCCAAACTCTGACATTAGCTACCCAAAAGGCATTTTTGATCCCCAAGGAGTGCTAGCTGGCTTCTTGTCAACTTCATTAATATATGCTAAGAACACCCTAGTCTTGAAATCACAAGATCATGCAGCCAAAAGTACATTATTTGGTTGCCAGTCCAGGATTAGCACAGAAGAACAAATTGTGATTTGATAGATAGATTGTGATAGAACGTTTCTTGATGTGTTTGCTCACCTACCAGTTGTTTTCTGACTCAAAGTAGCACACGGATATAACTCTTGCTCCACTCCCCACTGTAAAATTATTTTCCAAAAGTGACAAGGTTGCTGCTCTTTTTTTTTACGCAAGATAACCAATGTAGGTTTCCATACTCCAACTTTTTGGCTCCACACATAAGCATTCCGATCAGCTCCACAAGTAACTATACGATCACTTTTTGGAGCCCAGTCTATGCCAGTAATGTGTCCACTGTGCTCATTCAGCTCATGAATAGGGATGAGCTACGAGTTCAAATCAAACAAATTTTCGACTCAAACATTGCCTGTTCACCGAACAGCGTACAATTTGGGGTGTTTGCGGCAAATTCGAAAAGCCGCGAACACCCTGTAAAAGTCTATAGGAGAAATCTAAAGTGCTAATTTTAAAAGCCTATATGCAAGTTATTGTCATAAAAAGTGTTTGCGGACCTGCCCCAGGGGACATGTATCAATGCAAAACAAAGTTTTAAAAACTGAATTTTTTTCGGGAGCAGTGATTTTAATAATGCTTGAAACAATAAAAGTGTAATATTCCTTTAAATTTCGTACCTGGGGTGTGTGTATAGTATGCCTGTAAAGGGGCGCATGTTTCCCGTGCTTAGAACTGTCCCTGCACAAAGTGTCATTTTTGCAGGAAAAAAAAGCATTTAAAATCACTCGCGGCTATAATGAATTGTCGGCTCCCGTAATACAGAGAACAGTCATTGAAAGTCATTGATAAAAAAAAAAAAAAAAATATGCGTGGGGTTCCCCCCAAATTCAATTACCAGGCCCTTTAGGTCTGGTATTGGATTTTAAGGGGAAGTCCACGCCAAAAATAAAAAAAAAATGGCGTGGAGTTCCACCCAAAAATCCATACCAGACCCTTTATCCGAGCACACAACCTGGCAGGCCGCAGGAAAAGAGGGGGGGCAAGAGAGTGCCCCCCCTTCCTGAACCGTACCAGGCCACATGCCCTCAACATTGGGAGGATGCTTTGGGGGTCTGTGACCCCTCAAAGCACCATGGGGACAAGGGCCTCATCCCCACAACCCTTGCCCGGTGGTTGTGGGGGTCTGCGGGCGGGGGGCTTATCAGAATCTGGAAGCCCCCTTTAACAAGGGGACCCCTAGATCCCGCCCCCCCTGTTTGAAATGGTAAGGGGGTACAAAAGTACCCCTGCCATTTCATAAAGAAAGTGTAAAAAATTGTTAAAAAACACATAGACATCGTTGGGAAAAGTCCTTTATTAAAAATAAAAAAAAAAAGATCCCAGCGGTGGGTGATCTCTTCTCCGGGGGCCAGCGATGGCTGATCTCTTCCGATGACGTCCAGCGCAGCACATCCTGTCTCCATGGAGACACTGCGGGTATCCCGTCTTAGCTGAGGAGGAAAGGGCCACCCGTTACCTGACCCTTGCTGTACGGGTGACCCCGCCCACCTCTGATGTAACGGAAACCTGCGTTACATCAGAGGGGGGCGGGGTCACCCGTACATCACTGGGGAAGCCCAGCTTTTACCTTGCGTCAGAGGGGGGCGGGGTCAGGTTATGGGTGGCCCGGTCCTTCTCAGCTAAGACCTGGGATTCCCGCAGTGTCTCCGTGGAGAAGCCCAGGCTTCCCCAGTGATGTACGGGTGACCCCGCCCCCCTCTGACGCAAGGGAAAAGCTGGGCTTCCCCAGTGATGTACGGGTGATCCCGCCCCCCTCTGATGTAACGCAGGTTTCCGTTACATCAGAGGGGGGGTGGGGTCGGGGGGGCGGGGTCACCCGCACATCACTGGGGAAGCCCGGCTTCCCCCTTGCATTGCGTCAGAGGGGGGCGGGGTCAGGTGACGGGTGGCCCGGTCCTCCTCAGCTAAGACGGGATTCCCACAGTGTCTCCATGGAGACAGGATGTGCTGCGCTGGACATCATCAGAAGAGATCAGCTATCGCTGTACTCCGGAGAAAAGATCACCCATCGCTGGATAGCAAGAGTGGATTACCACCCCTGGAATCTTTTTTTTTTTTTTTTAATAAAGGACTTTTCCCAACGGTGTCTGTGTGTTTTTTAAAAAAAATTTACACTTTCTTTGTGAAATGGTAGGGGTACTTTTGTACCCCCTTACCATTTAAAACAGGGGAGCCAGGATCTGGGGGTCCCCTTGTTAAAGGGGGCTTCCAGATTCTGATAAGCCTCCTGCCCGCAGACCCCCACAACCACCGGGGAAGGGTTGTGGGGATGAGGCCCTTGTCCCCATCAACATGGGGACATGGTGCTTTGAGGGGTCACAGACCCCCAAAGCATCCTCCCAATGTTGAGGGCATGTGGCCTGGTACGGTTCAGGAAGGGGGCGCTCTCTCGTCCCCCCCTATTTTCCTGTGGCCTGCCAGGTTGCGTGTTCGGATAAAGGGTCTGGTATTGATTTTTGGGTGGAACTCCACGCCATTTTTTTTTTTTAATTTGGCGTGGAGTTCCCCTTAAAATCCATACCAGACCTGAAGGGCCTGGTAATTGAATTTGGGGGGAACCTAACGCATATTGTGCTTTTAAATGACTTTTTTTCCTGCAAAAATTACACTTGAAACATGCGCCCCTTTACAGGCATACTATACACACCCCCCAGGTATGAAATTTAAAGGAATATTACACTTTTATTGTTTCACTTTAAGCATTATTAAAATCACTGCTCCCGAAAAAACTGCAGTTTTTAAACTTTTTTTTGCATTTATACATGTCCCCTGGGGCAGGACCCAGGTCCCCAAACACTTTTTATGACTTGCATATAAGCCTTTAAAATTAGCACTTTTGATTTTGAACGTTCGAGTCCCATAGACTTTTTTTTTTTTTTTTTTTAACAACCAGGTTGGTTTTTATTGAAACAAAAGAATTGGTACAAAGTAAAATAAGAGAGGCCTAGAATTGTTCTATCCAAGGCAACCAGATACGGTCAAACTTCAGTGGGCAACCTCTGTTAGCATACGTTAACCTGTACATGGGGAGAACCGCATTAACCATAGCGTCCCAAGACTTCACTGTGGGGGGGGGGACGCCCACTTCATCAGGATCTCCTTCCTGGCATAAAATGTCAGCAAGGAAATCAGTAACCTAGTGTATCTAGGCCGCTGATCATCCTCATGAATACCCAGTAGTGCCAATTCAGGCGAAATAGGTATAGTAAGTTGTAGCCTAACATTAATGCAGTCGAATACCTTAGCCCAATAGCGTTGGAGGCGGGGGCAGATCCAAAACATGTGCAAAAATGAGCCATCGGTGGACTGGCATCTAGGGCAGTTAGGGGGCCTAAGGGGGAAGATTCTGTGCAGCCTCTGCGGCATGTAGTAAACTCGATGTAGAATTTTGGTGTGAATTAGTTTATCCCTAGAGGATATAAGCATCCTTGACCCTTCCTCAAAACACTCTTCCCAGGTTTCCCTGTCTAGGCTAGGGATGTCATTACTCCACTTGTCCCAGAGGGCGTTCATCTTGGGGGAATCAACCCCTAGTAAAATAAAATACAAAGTGGATAAAGTTTTCTGAAGCGACTCCTGCGCCAATGCATCCTCAACGGGATCCATCGCCAGGGTAACGTCACCTTGAAATTGCGCCCTAGCCGCATGTCTCAGTTGGTAGTAGCTGAATATCATTGTTCCCGGGAGGCCATGTTTGGACACTAGCTCTTGAAAGGATAGCATGGCTCCGTTACTGACAACATCCCGGAGGACCCCAATCCCATACCCAATCCACAGCTGCGGATCTGGAATCGTTCTAAAGTGGGGGAGCGATGGGTTCTCCCAAAGCGGCGTGTTTGGAGAATAATGTTGAGGACGAAGGAACCTTCTCCTCGCCACCATCCATACCTTTAGGGTCATCTTAGTGGGGCCGGGTAGGGGGGGCGCACAGTTGGGCCCCTATACACTATGTCACTCAGTTTTTGGAAGGAGGCCACTATAGCCGCCTCTAGACAGGTGGCTGCATTAGACCTGGACTGGGCAAACCACCACCGCACCGTGACCAACACCGCCGCCCAAAAGTACACCTGCAGGTTGGGCAACGCGAGACCTCTGCAGCGGGTTGGCAGCTGCAGGGTTGATCTGGCCAGTTGAGCGGAGGCACCCTTCCAAAGGAAAGTCCCAATATGTGTCTCCAGGTCCTTAAAAAAGGACACTGGGATCCACACCGGTGAGTTACGGAACATATAGTTAAAGCGAGGTAAATAGAGCATTTTTAGTACGTTAATACGGCCCAGTAAGTTAAGTGGTAGATCCTTCCATTTAGAACAGTGCTCTTTAAGTTTTGCAACAATTGGCTGGAGATTAAGGCGACCAAAGGCTTGAAGGTCTCTGGTCACCACAACGCCCAGGTATTTAAACTCTTCGACCCAGAGCAGGGGGGATCTGGACTGCGGTTCTCGTGGGCGACGATCCAGCGGGAAAAGTATAGACTTGGTCCAATTGATCCTGACCCCCGAGAACTTGCCATACACTTTAAAGATCCTCAGGGCTTCCCGGAGGGAGGTGTCTGCGTCTTGTAAATACAGCAATGCATCGTCCGCATACAGCGAAATTTTCTCCTCCAGAGGGCCAATTCTCAGACCCCGAACCCCCCCAGCCTCTCGGATGAGAATGGCCAGAGGCTCGAGAGCCAGGGCAAAAAGGCTGGGTGAGAACGGGCATCCCTGCCTCATGCCCCTCTGGAGGAGGAAATAATCTGACAGCGTGTCATTGACGCGCACTCTGGCCTTCGGAGACTTGTATAGCAGACCCAACCATCGCAGAAAGTTGGGGCTGAATCCAAATCTCCTCAACACCTCCCAAAGGTAATTCCACTCAACAGAGTCGAACGCCTTCTCCGCGTCCAGAGAGGCGACGACTCTGTTGCCCCCGTTATCATGGTCAGTGGCTAGGTTGAGGAACAGCCTCCTTATGTTGATATCGGTGCCCTTCCCCGGCATGAAACCCATTTGGTCCTGATGAATCAAGTCCTCTATGACAGTTGCCAACCGGAGGGCCAAAATCTTGGCGAGCAGCTTGGCATCTGCATTGATTAATGAGATGGGTCTGTAGGAGGCACAGTTTTCTGGATCCTTACCGGGTTTGGGCACCAGTACCACCACCGCTTCTGACATAGATTCAGGCAGCGATTCTAGCGACGAGAACTGTTTAAGTAGCGAGACCATCTTTGGAGCCAAAAGGTCCTGATGCACAGAGTAAAACTCTATTGGGAGGCCATCTGGTCCCGGGGACTTACCTGCCTGCATACAACTCAGGACCTTCTGCACCTCCTATAGTGTAATCTCCTCCTCCAGAGCCACACATTTGTCTGGGTCCAGGGTAGGAAACGACACAAGGTCTAAATAATCGGACAGTTCAGCAGCAGAGTACTCCGCCTTGGAGGAGTACAGCTCCTGGAAGAAATGCAAAAACTTACCACCAATTGCTTCAGGAGTGGTCAAGAGGGAACCATCCGGCTCCCGAAACCGACCAATATACATGGAAGAAAATTGCCCCTTGGCCAACCAGGCAAGAAGCCTCCCATTTTGTCCCCAAATTCAAACACCCTCTGGGCACTAGCTAGCATTGATTTCTCGGTGAGATCCACTCTAAGCAAAGAAAGCTTGCTCAAAGAGAATTGCTATGAGGCATAATTGTGCGAGTTCGGGTCATTCACATAGGCACGTTCTCCCTCTTGGGCCTGTAATTCTAGTTGCTGGAGGGACTGCACAGAACCTCTCTTTTTATCACGTATACGTTTGATATATTCCCCCCGTACCCAGGCCTTGAAGGCATCCCATGTGACCAAAGGGCTAGCAGAATCAGCGTTGTGTATCCAGAAATTGTACAACCCCTCAGGAATGTTCTCCTGTATGTCCGGCTCCATAATCCAGAATTTGGACAATCTCCGGAGCCTCTGACCCCCAGTCGCCGCCGCACACACCGTAACCAGTATAGGAGCATGGTCCGAGATGCCACGGGGGAGAATCTCCGTAGAGACCGTCTCCCCTAACAACCCAGGAGATGCAAAGGCCATGTCCAAACGAGATAGCGAGTGGTAGGTGGTGGATAAGCATGTGAACTGGGCGTCAGAGGGGTGAAAGTGGCGCCAGAGATCCGTCAGACTAAAGGAGGCCGCCCACTGCGACAGCCCAGTACAGTGAGCAGCCGCAGCGCGCAGCCTGTCCCTATCATTGTCCATAACTAAATTAAAGTCTCCCACAATCAAGACGCATTATACTGTACAGCTATAGACATGAGCATATGCAGGAGCCCAAGATCTGCCGGAGGGGGAAGGTACAGCCCAATGATCACAAAGTGATAACCCGTTATCAACACATGCATGAGGACATACCGCCCACCCGGGTCAATCTTAAGTGCTAGTATATTAAAGTCAAGGGACTTGAAATACACACTCACCCCTCTAGCATAGTTCGAGTAGGTGGCGTGGTAGTGCGCGCTAACCCATGCCAAATGCCAGAACCTTGGATCCAAGCAAGTGAGTTTCCTGTAAGATGCATATTTTAGGGTGATACCTCTGCAGGAATTTAAAGACTAGGGAACGTTTTATAGGTGAGTTGAGGCCCCTGACGTTCCACGACAGGACTGTAAAATTAGCCATGATCGCCTGTCAGCCATAAATTACGGGCATCAACGCTCCTAGGCGCCCCCTGGAGTAGACGTGGAGTGTCACCCCCCCATTTCCGCCAGCGGAACGGTATCTGTAACCCAAAGCAATGGGGGGGCGGCACTCCTCCATCCATCCACCTGTTGTATATAAGTGCAGCAGACATACAAAAACCAACCAAAAAATGAACAAAACATAAAAACCTGAGGATAGCAACGGCCATCCATCCCCTCCCCCCACCCCGTGCCGCTCCTAACCATGGAGAGCACATATGTCCCCAAACAATTGAACCCAGTTCAATACAGGTATCGGGAGGCGTGCGCCCGATCCAAACTTCGTTAAGAAGAAAAACGGTCCACATCACTGTAGAGTTACTGGAAACAGTATCATAGGAAGTAAAAAAAAAATGGATAAATCAAAAACAAAAGAAACAGCAAATACCCCAAGAGAATCACTGAGTCAGACACACCGGGTGCCAGTTCCAGCGGCATCCGTCAGGCAAGTAGTGAGGTAGGTACGGGGTCTATGTAATATGCAGGCTACCACCTTCAATCAGGGCAGTTTTAGGCCTAACAGAGAAACAGTACGCAAGTCAAATCCCAGCGTGTAGGCCCAAGCTCCAGCAACAGTCATACCCCGTACCTTTGACTGCAAAGGGCACCATAAGATCCCCTCGAACCACCGCTCTCCAGGACATCTGGGAAAATAGAATGCCTCTTACGGTGGTAGGGTCTCCATCCAGGCCTTGGCATCTTTTGGGCTGGTGAACATCCGGACCGTCTCGCCATCCACCACGTGGAGCTTAGCGGGAAACAGGATACTGTAACGGATACCTTTTTGGCGGAGGGCTGCCTTCACCGCGTCGAACGACCGTCGCTGCTTCTGGGTCTCCAAGGTATAATATGGGAACATCATGAGCCTGTTGTTGCGATAGGGGATATCACCCGCAGCACGCAAAGCTCTCAGCAGCTCATCCCTATCCCTGAGGTTAAGTAGCCTCAGAATTAGAGTGCGTGGCGGAGCTCCCTCCGGGCCTGGTCTTGGCGGGACACGATGAGCTTTTTCCACGGTGAAATACAGTGACAGCTGTGCCGCAGGGAGGATCGTTCTCAGCAGATCCTCGGCAAATAACGAGGGATTCCTCCCCTCAACCCCCTCCGGGAGTCCAACGATTCGGAGGTTATTCCTCCTGCTCCTGTTCTCGGCGTCCTCCGCGCGGTACTCCAACGCCTTAACTTTCGTTTGCAGGGTCCGGATAGCTGCCTTGTGGTCTGCTACAGCGTCCTCTGCTCCACTGACCCTCTGCTACACCGATGTAATCCGGGTGCGGATCTTGTCAAGATCTTGCCTCAGCAATCCCACATCAAGCTGGACAGCCTCAATTTTATTAGTGAGGGTAGATTGGCAGAGGGAGATGGCAGCCATCACCTCAGGGATTCCCGGCGGAGCGATCTCTTCCTGTTCTGTTTGAGACGCCATACTGCTAAGGCGCGGGAGCGGAGGCCCCGGAGACAAGGCCGGAACGGCTACTGTGTCCACACTCGGGGGAAATTTGAGCTTTTTGCCCTTCTGCGGGCCCCCGGGGCATCTAGACGGCATACGAGGATAAGTATGAAGCAAGTTGGGGTATAATAGTCCAAATGTCGGATGTATTAGCGGGTTCTCGTCCAGCAGAGCTCTAAAGCACGTCCGCTCAGTTCAGCATCCCGGCCACGCCCCCCGAGTCCCATAGACTTTAATAGGGTTCTAAAGTTCACATGGACTTTAGGTCTGTTCGCAGGTTCTGGGGCGAACCGAACAGGGGGGGTGTTCGGCTCATCCCTACTCATGAACCTTCACCCACTGATTCCCATTTTGCTTGTAGATGTGTACCTCATGGTTATTGGGGCTTATTGCAATCTATGGAATCTTTATTCCAGGTGTGGCAACTGATAGGTTCAAGAAAGAACTGGTATAATGACATTCTTAATTTGTCTCTCCTTAATTACTTCAGCCACTGGACCAATTGGCAGCCGAAGGACCAGGCCCCTTTTTGCGATTCGGCACTGCGTCGCTTTACCTGACAATTGCGCGGTTGTGTGACCAGGCTCCCAAACAAAATTGGTGTCCTTTTTTCCCACAAATAGAGATTTCTTTTGGTGGTATTTGATCGCCCCTGCGGTTTTTATTTTTTGCGCTATAAACAAAAATAGAGCGACAATTTTGAAAAAAATGCAATATTTTTTGCTTTTTGCTATAATAAATATCCCCAAAAAATATATAAAAAAACATTTTTTTTCCTCAGTTTAGGCTGATACGTATTCTTCTACATATTTTTGGTAAAAAAAAATCACAATTATCGATTATTGATTGGTTTGCGCAACAGTTATAGCGTTTACAAAATAGGGGATAGTTTTATAGCATTTTTTTTATTAATATTTTTATTTTTTACTAGTAATGACGGCGATCAGCGATTTTTATTGTGACTGCGACATTATGGCAGACACATCAGACATTTTTGACACATTTTTGGGACCATTGTCATTTATACAGCAATCAATGCTATTTAAATGCATTGATTCCTGTATAAATGACACATGCAGTGAAAGATTTAACCACTAGGGGGAGGGGTTATGGGCTGTGACGTGTGTGTTTTTTTTACATTAGGGGGCGGGGCTGACGTCTGACGTCATTGATCGGCTTTCCCGATGACCGGGAACAGCCGATCAATGACAGGCAGAGTAGGAAGTGCGGGGAGAGGTTTGTTTACACAGACCTCTCCCCGTTCTTCAGCTCTGTGACTAGATCACGGGACACCAGCGGCGATCGGGTCTGCTGGTCCCGTGGCCGGGGTCACGGAGCTCCCGACCGGGTCGCGAGCACGCCGCTGGCGGCGCGCGCGACCCACGGCCAGGCAATTAAAGGGCCACGTACCTGTACGTGGTTTTGCCTGGCTGTGCCATTCTGCTGACGTATATATGCAGTGGGCGGTCGGGAAGCGGTTAATGAGTGCTACAGCGGGGATAGAAAGATTTGCGGACTCTGGTCAGTCAATGCAAATGCACCGATACAATAGAGTCTGGAACAGGAAGCATTTTTTTTTATTTTTAAAAGCCCAAATTTTCCACATTTTATTTTTTTATTTATATCAAAGATAATTTACAAAATTCATGTCCCCATGTTGATGGGCACAAGGGCCTCATCCCCAACAGTGGCAGGTGGCTGTGGGGGTCTGCAGGCGGGGGGCTTATCAGAATGTGGAAGCTCCAGATCTCGGGTACCCACCTGTAAATGAGTACCCTTACCCATTCACCAAAAAAGTGTGAAAAAGTTATAAAAACCCACACAATTTGAAAACGACTTTATTAAAAAATAAAAAAACAGTGTCAACCTATGTAAATCCTTTATAAGTCACTCCGCACACTGCACCTGAAAAATAAAAATTAGAAAAACGCTCCCGCCGACATGAAGGCTGGCTGCCTACTACGGGCTCTGCCATTTGACATTTCTTATATAGGTAAGGGCGGGGCCACCCAGCTATGTCACCTGGTGGCACTGCCCCATTCTATTCATTATTATGCATGTGCTTCCACTGTAGAGGCTCTCAAAAATTTACAGAGTTAGGACTGAAGATAATACTGGGGTGCTATGAAGTGGCTCTGCAGCTTATGTATGTATTTGCAAATGTGTGCAAACTAAACCCCTGTTTTTAACGCAAACTGTTATGCGGCGTACACACGGTCAGAATTTCCGATGGAAACAGTCCGATGGGAGCTTTTCATCGGATTTTCCGACCGTGTGTATGCCCAACGGTCTTTTTCTGTTGGAATTTCCGACGGACTTTGAATTGAAAACCTGTTCTCAATTTTTCCGACGGAAAACCTTTCTATCGGATTTTCCGATCGCGTGTATGCAATTCCGACACGCAAAATTCAGACGCATGCTCAGAAACAATTCGACGCATGCTCGGAAGCATTAAACTTCCCTTTTATAGTGCTGTCGAACGTGTTTTATGCCGCTGTGTAATTGACCGTCGGAATTTCGTGTGATCGTGTGTAGGCAACACAGCTTGAGCGGAATTCCGTCGGAAAAACCGTCAGAGTTTTTTTCAACGAGAATTCCGATCGTGTGTACGAGGCATTAGACAGGATAATTTGGTTGTTTGCAAACTAGTTGGTGAGTTAAACTGGGGATTTTTCTTTGGTTTTGTTTGACATGCATTGCCTTTCCGTTTGCTCTTTTCTGCGAAGGTAGGTTGTACGTGGGGACAGTCGCCATTTGTTTGTGCTATTGGAGTACTGGTGAGGGGACGCACTGGACACCTTTGCTTCCATTGTGCTGGGTGTCCAGTGCTCCTCTGTGCCTTTAAGGAGGGATGGGCTTCATCCAGGCTTACCTGCTCTCTTCTGTGAAATGTTTATAATTATTTTTTCAAATAGAGCTTTCTTTCCATAGTATTTAATCACCGCAGTTTTTTTTATTTTTTTGCTAAATAGATGAACAAAGACCAAAAAATTTGAAAAAAAATGCATGTTTTTCTGAGTTTCTGTTATAAAATGTTGCAAAAAAAACATCTTTCTTCATAAATTTAGTGCAAAATGTATTCTGCTACATTTCTTTAGTGAATATAACTCAAATCAGTGTATATTATTTAGTAGACAGTCCAAGGTATTTAGTAAGAGGCATGGCAAGTTTTTTGAAGTTTGGAAAATGAAGACATTTTAAAAATGTTTACATACTGTCACCAGCGCAATACAGAGTCATCATATGACTGGTGTGGCGGTGATCAGGGACACTGACTGGTAACAATATGTAAAAAAAAAAAAAAGGTCTTTTCAATTTTTTTTTCAATTTTTTTATTTGTCATTACATTTTTTTTATATACACTGACAAGAGCAATACAGAGTTATCATAGTAACACTGTACTATGATTGTTTATAACTGTGCATTTTACAGTTATAAGCAACCATTTTTACTGAATATAAAATACTCATTTGGTGTTTACTGTTGTGATTGGTCACAGCCAATCACATGGTACAGATGGGCTGTGATTGGCCATGTCTTTACCCATGTGATGACTGTGACCAATCACAGAGCTAATCACACTAGTACACAATGAAAGGTATATAACAAAGCCTTTCATTGTGTACAACTGTCATGTGATCTGCTGTAATTGACCACAGTCACATGGTACTGGCAGTGAGCTGGTATAGTGATCTGTCATTGGCCGTGTCTGGGGCGTGCACAAGGTGTGATTCTGGGAGGGCATCATATGATGTGCTCCCAGAATAAAAGTGCTCCCGTCCAGCCATCATTTGACAATAGGCTGGACAGGAAGAGGTAAAATAGAACTCACACATGCCAGACTGAAATCTAGAAATCAACATTATAGTGTAAATCATTAAGAAGTTAATGCTTACATGTGCAGTGTTGAATCATTAGTACTAGATGTAATTTTGAACAGAACTCCCACCAGCCTTTTTAAAATCAAGAAATCAAACTAAGGCCCCTTTCACACTGGGGCGTTTTTCAGATAATAAAAATAGCGCCTGTACAGCGCCTGAAAAAAATCCGGCCCCATTCACTCCAGTGTGAAAGCCGGCGGGCTTTCACACTGGAGCGGTGCGCTAGCAGGACGATAAAAAAGTCCTGCTAGCAGCATCTTTGGAGCGGTATAGGGGCGGTGTATTCCCTGCTCCTATACTGCTCCTACCCATTGATTTCAATGGGACACCGCAGTAATAACGCGGCAATACCGCCGCAAAGCGCCGCTACGGCGGAGCCTTTCGGGGGATTTTAACCCTTTTCCGGCCGCTAGCGGGGGTTAAAACCGCACTGCTAGCGGCCGAATACCGCGGCAAAAACGACTGTAAAGCAGCGCTAAATATAGCGCTGCTTTACCGCCGCCGCCGCCGCTCCCGCCCCAGTGTGAAAGGGGCCTTAGAGTGTAAATTATTGGCTCATCATAAGCACCCAAAATATTATAGTGCAGTATTGAATGATTTGAACTAAGGCCCATTTAGAACAGGATCCCCATCAGCAATTTTAAAATAAATAAATCAACATTGGAGTGCCATTATTTTGCTTAAAACTATCCCCCAAAATATTGTAGTTTCTACATGCACAGTATTAAAATCACTTGTACAATGAACAATTTTGATCTGGACCCCTACCAGTTATTTTAAAATGAAGAAATTAATATTAGAGAGTAATTTACTTGCAGGAAAAAGACCTCAGATTAATGAAGTGCTTATGTGTGCATTTCTGAATCATTTGTAATATGTCCCATTTTAAATAGAACCTCCACCAGCCATTGTAAAATAAAAAAATAATGTTAGAGTTTGATTATTTTACAGAAAAAAAAAAAAAAGAAAAAAAAGAAAAATAATGTATTATTATGTGCAGAGTATTAAATTTCTTATGTTAGGCCCTACTTTGCACACGACCCCCGCCAGCTATGCTTTAATCAAGAATTCTATATTAGATTGTATTTTTTTAAAGAAAAAAGACCATAAAATATTGTAATGACTGTGCACAGTTTTTAATCACGTGTACTAGGTCCCACTTTTTTTATTGTTTATTTTCAGTTTTTCAAGTCAAACAGGATAACACAATCAGTGCAGAATCAATGGTGGGTACATGTCGGTCTGAAACAATATACTAATGCGGCGTACACACGGTCGGAATTTTCGATGGAAACAGTCCGATGGGAGCTTTTCATCGGATTTTCCGACCGTGTGTATGCCCAACGGTCTTTTTCTGTCGGAATTTCCGACGGACTTTGAATTGAGAACCTGTTCTCAATTTTTCCGACGGAAAACCTTTCTATCGGATTTTCCGATCGCGTGTATGCAATTCCGACACGCAAAATTCTGACGCATGCTCGGAAACAATTCGACGCATGCTCGGAAGCATTAAACTTCCCTTTTATAGTGCTGTCGAACGTGTTTTATGCCGCTGTGTTATTGACCGTCGGAATTTGGTGTGATCGTGTGTAGGCAACACAGCTTGAGCGGAATTCCGACGGAATTCCGTCGGAAAAACCGTCAGAGTTTTTTCCGACGAGAATTCCGATCGTGTGTACGCGGCATAAGACCTTATTCATTGGATAAGTCGGTGCAATATACTAAAGAAGCCTGTTCACTGGTGGGTTGAGTAGGTTGACTGCAGACTCAGTATGTCAGTATTCAGTAAAATACAAATCTCTTGTACTAGGTCCTTCTTTAAACAGTTCCTGCCCGGCTGTCAATCTGCTATTGTCCAGGTCGAAACTGGTTAAAAGGGTTTTGTTATTCTGACTGTGTCAGGGCTGGGCTCAGCCCTTCCTTCTCTGAGTTGGCCGCTCAGCTAATGGCTAATTGACAGCTCCTATCTCTCCACAGTTACAGCTGTTGATGATATCCTGCTTGTCAGTCCTGCCTACTTAAGCCATCCAGTCCAGAGGAGCTCTGCCTTCGCTTTGGTCACATCACAGAAACTATCTCCTGCGATCCTGTTTAAGACTTGCTTTGCTGACATTCCTTCTGGCTCCAGATCCTGCTTGCTGTTCCACTACATTGATCCCTGACTTCTGGCTTGGCTGGTTACTGAACTTTGGCTATGTTTTGACTACGTTTGTTCTTTTTACTTTTATTATTAAACAAGTGCGGTTTAACTGTACTTCTGTCTCGGTCCGATTTCATGGTTTCTGACAGACTGGACGTCATATGATTTCCTGTCAGGATGCACTAATCATGTGGCCGTAGGGGCCACGCAGCTGGGCGATCTGTCACTGCCCGTGTCCCCTCCTCCTTCCTCCGTCACTGGGAGAATTTGAAAGTGCAGCGCGCTTCGCACATGCGCAGTAGGGAACCAGCTGTGAAGCCAAAAGGCTTCACTGCTGGTTTCCCTTACCAGAAATGGCAGCACCCGACAGCTGATCCAAAAATCGGCTGAGGTGCTGACATCGCGGGAACCCTGGACAGGTAAGTGTCCTAATATTAAAAGTCAGCAGCTACAGTATTTATAGCTGCTGCTGACAAATCTTTTCATGAGGGGACGGAACACCTCTTTAAGGCCACATTTTGAAGAAGACCCCCACCAGCCATTTTAAAATCAAGAAATAAACATTAGAGTTTAATTTATTTACTGAAAGTGCCCACAAAATATTGTATTTCACAGTATTGAATTACTTGTACTAGGTTACTTTTTGAACAGGTCCCATAATAACCATCTTAAGAGTATATCTATTTTACTTTATAAAAGACATCAAAACATTGTCGTGAGTAGGTACACAGTCTCTAAACAACTAATTGATCACATAATACTGGAAGTTTGTTTTCCAATTTATAATATATAACCGTTGCAGCATTCTGTACATATGTACCTCTCTGTCTTTTATTATTATTGCCATTTTGCCAGTCCCATTTAATCTGTGCACTCAGGTCAATTAGATTTGCGGAAATTTAACTCTGCTTCTTTTTGTTTGTTTTATATGCTGGCTACATCTCATTCTACTAGTTGTTACATATCATAACATACATGTATATAAAATATAATCAGTTCTTTGGCATCACTAAGAACATTATTCCTCTCCTACAGAGCAGGACACAAACATACTGTAAGTCACTCTTGATCTTGCTTTCATTCAGTGCTGCCTCCCAAATATTAGTCTTTACTTCATGCGCATTAGCCTCTTTATCCTGCACTGCCTCTTAAAGTCAATTATTTCAGACTAAATTATTAGAAAATGCTGGGATGGCACAGGCCCAACAATATTTTCATGGGAGGGCTTATATTGTGTGAAGTCTTATGCCGCGTACACATGATCGGACATTGTGACAACAAACTGTGGATTTTTTTCCGAAGGATGTTGGCTCAAACTTGTCTTGCATAGCCAGTGCGCCACCCTTTGGACTCCTTCTGCTAATCTCGTGTTAGTAGAAGTTTGGTGAGAGACGATTCACGCTTTTCAGTCTCGTGATTTCAGATTGTTACTGCTCTTCAGTTTGTGCTTGTGGGTTTGTTTGTTCTTCAGTGTGTGTAGTCAGTTTGTATCTGTTTTTCAGTGCATTCTTGTCCGCTCCTTTCTGATTTTCAGCTCGCTCTTCTCAGGTCTTTCTAATTTTCAGTGAGTTCTGTCAGTTCGTTCTATTCAGCCAACCGTTTTGAAGCCATGTTGCGGTTACGTACTCGTCATAAAGTTTGTGCTATGCAGGGGCTTGGTGTTGGGGTTCTTACTTTGACCCAAGCCCAGTCCATGAACAGGGGAGGAGGAGTTCATGGACGAAGAATTGGTTGCTCCAACATGACCAATTGTCCCATATGCCTTTGTTGCGGGAGATCCAGGAGAATAATCCTGGTGATTTCCGGAATTATCTCCGGATGACGGACCCCATTTTTCACTGTCTGTTGGGTTTGCTTACAGCTTATATTACGAAGCAGGACACCTGCATGCGGCAAAGCCATCACTCCTGAGCAAAGGCTCGTTGCCACCTTGCGCTACTTGGCGACGGGGAGAAGTCTGCAGGACATCAAGTTCTCGACAGGCATCTCCCCCCAGGCTCTGTGGATCACTATTCCAGAGACCTGTTCTGCCATAATTCAGGTCCTGCAGAAGGACTATATTAAGGTAAGTTGTATCCTTTAACATCACATTCTATGTATTTAATGTTTGCTAATGTATTGGATTTATTTCATCATTCCCTAATTACCATGACTGTAATATGCTGTGAATGTCCTCTTTGTCCTCATGCATGCTGGAAGCTTTTAATGCTGCTTTTTTTCCTTCATGCATATTTGCCTTCACTAACCTTCCCAGTATGCTCTCCTGGGTCCATACACACCTAGCCTGGTCACTTAACAATGTCTCAACATGCCTCTCAGAAATTTCCATGGGGTGTCTACTTTCCAAAATGGGGTCATTTGAGGGGGGGTTTATACTGCCCTGCCATTTTTTTTTTATGGAAGACATGTGGCTGAATAAATTTTGGCCTAAATGTATGACTAAAATAGAGTTTATTAAATAGTTTTATAACAAAAAGTAGAAAATATAATTTTATTTCAAAATTTTTGGTCTTTTTCCGTTATCGCAAAAAATATAAATCACAGAGGCAATCAAAGACCAACAAAAGAAAGCTCTATTTGTGGGGGGAAAAGGACGCAAATTTAGTTTGGGTACAGCATTGCATGACTCCGCAATTACCAGTTAAATAAGCACAGTGCCAAATTGTAAAAAGTTCTCTGGTCATTGAGCAGCCGAAACCTCCGGGGCTGAAGTGGTTAAATAGACCCCTAAGATAAATGTGTACAATCTAACTATGAACAAACACCCGTGTCAGCATAAGATTATAATAACATACTATAATATTTAATATTCCAGCAAAAGGAAAAAATATAACTTCACTGCTACTTTTCATCTGATTTTCTAAGCACTTTAGGAGACGGCACTGGAGGGCCCATGGCAGCACTTGAAAAATAATTCAAATAATATGTCTAAAAGGATAGGAATAGACAGAAACACCACAAAAACATACAGATAGCAGAAAATACTCACAGATAGGCTAGCGAAATAAGAACACACAAGCCGTGTACAGTGCCAGACAGGAGATGCCATCAGTATTTCCTAGTGACACACTCAGGCAAGGTGGTAAGCAGTTGATGTCAGATCCAATTGCCCCAATAGTTAATAGAAAGAGCTTGAACAACTTGTTTGTGGCAACCACATGAACCTTTAATGGCTATTCTCCCTCTCAACATCTTGAACCAATCAGAGACTGCCATCTCAGAGAACTAGGAGGAGAAACTGCCTACAGTTCCAACTGTGCCAGAGCCCCTACAGATGAACTGCAAGTCCCAGAATCCTCACAGCATACTCGACTTCCCACAAGGAAAGTCAGAGGCTGAAAGAGACTTAAAAGCCACTATACAAACCCAATGCTATCTAAAGGTGTGAAAGAAGTAGGAAGAAAAAAAGAACATCTCTAGATCTTAATGGCTACTAGTAGGCTGACATGAGAAGACACAGAATTTATATATACAGTATCTCACAGAAGTGAGTACACCCCTCACATTTTTGTAAATATTTTATTACATCTTTTCATGTGACAAAACTGAAGAAATTACACTTTGCTACAATGTAAAGTAGGGAGTGTACAGCTTGTATAACAGTGTAAATTTTCTGTCCCCTCAAAATAACTTAACACACAGCCATTAATGTCTAAACTGCTGGTAACAAAAGGGAGTACAATCAAGGGGTTAAGTGTGTTCTAACTGTAGGGGGGATGGGCTACCAGGGACATGACAGAGATCACTGTTCCCGATCAGTGGGAAGAGCAGATCTCTGACATGTCATCTGACAGAACGGGGAATCGCCTTGTTTACAACACCACACTACACTGTATTAGATACTGTGTACTTGTTGTTTACACTTCAGGCAGTGTAATATATATATATATATATATATATATATATAAATATATATACTCTGCATCCAGTGTAGCCTATTTCTACAGTGCATTCCGTGGTGTACTGTTTATAATACACTTCAAGCGGTGTACACAGCTACTACACTTCTGGTGCTGTGCACAGTATAAAATACAGTGCAGCTGTTGTAAAGTTTCTAATACAGTGCAGGCAGTGTACATGGTATATAATACAGTGTGTACAGTTTCTACTACACTTCTGGTGGTGTACACAGTACACAATACAGTGCAGCCATAGTACAGTTGCTACTACAGTGCAGGTGGTGTGCACAGTATCTAATACAGTGTGTACTGTTTCTACTACACTTCTGGTGATGTACACAGTATCTAATACATCGTAGCGTGGTGTTGCAAAACAAAATATATATCATGTCGGAAAGCCACCAAGAAGAGTCAGGCGCTCACAGGCCACTAAAAGAGGGCAAGCAGCATCTGTGTCTACAGTCAACAGTGCTGGTCATGGACATTGTGCATCCTCTGTAGGTGGCTGTGGGGCACGCTTGTCCTTTTTTTCTGCTGCTGGCCGTGTTATTGAGCCGCAACATGCAGAAGAGTTGGTGGAGTGGATAACAAAGCCGTCCTCATCCTCCTCATCCTCACCCAGGCTCAGAGTAGTTTGCCTTACAATGCAGCTGCCAAAGTGGCCTATTCCACCGGCTCCTTGTCCACAGTCACTCCTTCCGTAGCCCCACCATCATGCATGGTGGAGTGTTTTGCTTGCGTCTATCTAACAAGGTTACTCTGTGGTATAACAAGGAAGCTGAGACTTCTGCAGTGTGTAGATGTGCTTTTACTATACAAAAGCTGCTGTACACACAAAACTATTACAACCTTAGGAATACAATACAAGACTGACAGATATCTATAACAAGCAAAATGCCTAGCAAATGAACAGCCTATGGTCTAACAGTACAAATACATGTAAAGGGTTACTTAACTTCTGTTACTGTATGTTCATGATCTCCATTGGCAATATTTCTTCTTGGAGACCAGGTAAGTTTCTTGCATCATGAGTGGCTTCTTCTGATCTTACAGCATGATGATGTCTGTGTGTCTGTCCTCTGTCTACTCATCCTTTTTATTTGTACAAGTTTGTTGACCAAAATTTATGGTTACAAACTTGTTTCCATAACAACCGACTAACAGTCATTATTTCAGTTTGAGAGACCCTCTCAACCTGTTTACTGTAGCTGACGAGACAATAGCCTCTTCAAACTGTCAATTTAAATACAACAATGGTATCTTTGTACCTATTATATGCAGCAGCATTTGTTTGACTCAAGCCAAAAACCCGACAGTAATCTGATCAACTAACTTGTAATATTGTCCCATGTAATGTTATGTCTGATGTTAAAAAAAAATCATATTTTAACAAACACAACACATGGAGTCCCCAGAATTATTATTCGACCACAGTGTCGGGTACATGCTGCTGGAGGATGCACAGAGATTTGAAGGCTCCAATGTTGGTTTCCAGGTTAACAAACGCAACACATTCCACCCTAGATTTTTTTTTTCAGACTTTACAGAAAATCACTTCATTACTATTAAAACTCATTTTAAACATTGATTTTCCTTGAATGCAACACCTCCCATATTTCTGTCATTGAGAAGGTGTTTCAGTCTTTAACTAAAAGTTAGTTAGAAAGTCCATTCTAAAGTTCTTTAGAAACAAGTCCAGGCTTGTAATACATCAAAGGCTCTCCACAGCTCTTGCGATCTTCCGTCATTCTTTCCATCTTGTAAGCACTTTTCTCTGGTCTTCCTATGGATCAAATCGGATACAGCCTGTGGAGTGGAAAACAAAGCGGATTATCTGTTCCTTCTAATAATACATAAACAGTAGATCCAGGCCCTTCAGCTACAATCTCTCCTCTAAATGGCTTCTTGCCTGGATATCTGACTAACACTTTGCCCCCTTCCTGTACCCACTTCTGACCCTCCCAAAGAACATCAATAGGGAGGAGAGGAAATATACTGATATTTCCCAGAAGATCACTGCTGTTTATTTTGGAAGGTTTTATTTTATGTAGCCTCACTTTCCACTCTTGCTGAGAAGTATCCACTAACCAGTCAAAGTCCCAGCCACTGTCTTGAAGCTCATTTGCCAATGCAAATATAACTTCAAACCTTCCTGCCAGATTCCCTCTCATTCCTAGATAGGCTTCAGCTTCAGATATGTCACTCTTGGTTTCTATGTCATGGGAAGCAGTAACATGGTATCTGTTAAGCCCTGTTCTTTCAGGAACCGTACATAAATACTGAACTCTGCACTCCAGCTGTGGAATATGTGCCCCAGCCCCTACCATCCTTTCATATGGTGTGACTTTTGGCTATTGGCCTAGAATTTAACAAGATGACTGCCCGTGTGAGGACCCTTAGTGTATGTGTGGGTGTAAGTTTGCGTATCTGGTCCTTCAATAGCCTGTTGTATCTTTCAATCAAACCAGCTTCCTGTGGATGGTATGGGATGTGGCACAACCAGTACACTCCAGAATCTTTGGCCCACTGCTGTACTGTTGATCCGGTGAAGTGTGAGCCGTTACCACTTTGGACTTGCTTGGGACAACCATAAGCAACAACAAGTTTCTGGAGCAGTTGAAGCGTTGCGGCTTGATCTGCACGTTTGCAAGGATGAACAAGCATAAGTCCTGAATAGGTGTCCACTGCATTGCAACAATATCTCAGCCCATTGTTTCCACGGGGCAGGGGACCGATGAAGTCAATCTGCCATATTTCTGCAGGCCTCTCACCCCTCCTAATCGACCCAGTGGAGTACTTTTGTAATGGCCATTGTCGCACTTCTCCACACACTGTACAGTTCCCTATTACAGTCTTTATCATGTCCATGGATATAGGCAAGCCTCTCTGCTGTGCCCATTCATATAGTGCTTTCTGCCCCAAATGTCCAGATTGCTTGTGGGCCCTGTTGGCCAAGTTCATCAAGACAGGATCAATTGGCACAACTGCCTTCACTTTGGCGATTTCATCTGCAACTCTGTTATAGTTCTCAAAGTCTGGGACTAGGGGCTCATGTGCATCAACATGCCCCACTTTTATGGTGCGGGAGTGAGCTTCCTTCCAGATGTAGTCCCAGACTTCCTTGCCTCCCCACACCACCTTTCCATGAATCATCCATTCATTAGACTTCCACGTGGGCATCCAAGTTGTCAGTCCTTTAAAAAACGCCCAGCTGTCAGTGTAGATAGTGACATGGGAAGAAGGATCCTCCTAAAGAGTCAACACTACAGCTTTCAATTCTGCATACTGGCTGGACCCTCCAATTCCGATCTCCTGCAGGACTGTGTCTGTACTTGGGTTGTAGGCTGCTGCTGTCCATTTACGCCCAGACGAGGCAACTATGGCTGAACCATCAGTGAACCATGCTGACTGCTTCATGTCTTCTGACAGAGACTCAAAGGGTGGAGCCTCTTGAATGGGGGATGACTGCAGCACAGGAATTTCTTCTTCTGGCTGGGTGCTGGTAAAAGTAACAAGCCCTGCCAACTGTTTTGAAATGTCTCTAACATTCCCAGCTGCAATACCCCCTCTTTCTTGAAGGTACCACTTCCATTTCATCAGTGTCTGGTTCTGGGCTACAGCTGCCCTAGTGATCAGTCCATTATCTCTCACCCATCCTGCTATTGGCAATGCAGGATGGATGGTGACTGTGTCCTTTCCTGTAATGGTCTATACATGTTGAAGTGCTGTGTAGGCCCCAAACAGGTACTTCTCTAGGGGCGTGTATCTCTTCTGTGCCCCTGTCAGTTGTTTGGACCAAAATCCAATCGGTATTGCTCTCAGGCCTCTCTTTTCATTTGGCTGCCACAGACTCCAAGATATGGTACCATTCTGCTCCACTACATCCAGCTGAAATGGTACTCCTTGTCTCACGGGTCCTAATCCCTGATGCTGCAAAATAGCTTCTTTAGCAGCCAGGAATGCAGTCCGCTGCTCTGAACCCCATGAGAACTCAGTCTTTTTCTGGGTGACATTATATATAGGCCTCAGAATCAGTCCAAGATGTGGGATGAATGATCTCCAGAACCTCACAACTCCAATGAACTTCTGTGCCTCCTTTTTGGTAGTAGGGGGCGACAGCGCCTGGATAGTTTGCACAACTGTCTCTGGAATTTTCCTCTGTTGCCCAGTCCACACCATTCCTAGGAATTTCACCTCTGTGGTAGGTCCTTGGACTTTGTCTCTGTTGATAGCCCACCCTCTGTTCTCCATGTGATGTATCAGCAGGTGCAGTGCTTCAGTTACATCTTCTTTTGTTCCAGAGATCATGATGTCATCAATGTAGTGAAACACAGCGACTTTCAAATTCAGGGTGCTTAAATCTCGGGCAATCAGTCCATGACAAATCATTGGAGAATGAAGATAGTCTTGCGGAAGGACAGTGAAAGTGTACTGGCGGCCGTCCCACACCATAGCAAACTGGTCTTGACACTCTGGGTCTATTAAAATCGAAAAGAAAGCATTAGCCAGGTCTATCACAGCATGATATTCTCCTGCATCTTTAGCAATTTTTTCAACAATTGAGATCATATATGGGACAGCTGACTTCAATGGAGGTGCCAATTTGTTTAGACCTCTGTAATCCACAGTCATTCTATATGTTCCATCAGGTTTCTTTACTGGGAACACTGGAGACGAGAAAGGACTTACAGCAGGTCTAAGGATCCCTACTCTCAACAGTTCTTGAATAGTCTCCCCAATTTCTTTGTGGCCTCCAGGAAGTCTGTACTGCTAGAGACAGACTGGCTTCTCTGGTGGAGGAATGTAGACAGGGGTCCATTTCGCATGACCTCTGACCACAGCCTTCACCGCCCTTACCAGATACGCTTTATCAGGATACCCGAATGTGAATGTACCTCTTTCAGTCTGAATTGACTGACCTTGAAGTACATCCCTCCCAAGAATATTTTCGGGTAACTCTGATACCAAAACATTTGTCATAAATCCTGATCCCTTGCCAATAGCCAATTTCACCCATATCCTAACTGCTGGTGTAGTTTGCCCTCCCAAACATTCTACATAAATCAATTCTCCTTTGTGATGGGAAGGATTGCCTTGCAAAAGTGAAACTTCAGCTCCGCTATCAACTAAAGCCATTACATGTGTAGGAGAAGATGACTTCCCCCACCATACAGTGACAGGTGCATATGGGCGTGGGTCTCCTGCTGTCACTGCCCTCACGGCTATTACAGGAGACTCACCTTCCCTTCATAAAGGATAAGGAACCTCCCAATCCCCTTTTCTGATTCTCTCTAACTCCTCCCCAGGATAAAAGGATTTGGGTTTGTGTTCACTTTCAGTTTTGGGAATTGGTTTGGGGCTAACAGGAGGTGTCTGTTCTGTTTCCTATAAGTCTAGGCTGATGTTATCTTCACTAGGAGTAGTGTTTCTAACCCTGACAGTTTTACCTACTAAATCTTTCCACCTATTCAGCATTTCTGCAGTAAAAATGCCATCTATCTCATCTTTAGGTACTCCTGCCTTTAATAGGTCCACCCACATTTCTTTCCTAGAAATAACTAGCCTGGTTTTCTCTTCACCTCCTGTCTTCTCTACCCCATTCCCTTTCTTCTCTGTTCTATTCTTCCTGTCTGGTCTTGACCTTATCTACTGCCCTGACAGGTTTTGTTTTAGTCTCCTCTAGCTCCCCCAACTGGCTTAAAAGGGTTTTAGCTTCATGAATCTTGCTGTTTAATCCCAGGCCTCCCAACAAGGACAATAATGGAGCCCTGAGATTAAATGGCGCAGACTTCATCAGCTTAGGGCGCAGAGCAGACGTAAAGGGTTCCATATCTGGACCCATCCATTCTGGAAACGTAGTTAATCCAGTTATACAACCCATCTCACGTAACCTGGAATTACCCTCTGCTATTGACCTCCAGGAGTAGGTATTTTCCAGGTCAGTAGGACTAGCGTATACTCGGACTATTCCATCTCTCAAGAGGTCTAACAGTGAAAAATTCACGCTAAACTCTCGGGCTTTTTGCATTGCCTGACGCAATTGTGGATCATGGGTTAACACTCCCATAGTCACTGCTTCCTTACCTGACAAAACAACAGGTAAGCGTCCCATAAGCGTAGGAGCCAACTCACTAGAGGCTCCCCAGACCTTTGTTTGTATTGTTTTGCCAGCTCATGGAGTTCAGTTTGTGTAAACTCCCGTACTTCTTCAAATTTAACATCTCTGGGGTTGCGATAATGCACCTCCCCATCTGCCATATCCTCTCTATCATGTTGACATTTCCTATGCTTAGTAATGAGAGGTCTGGCATACTTTTTCTTTCGCACTAGCAGATCATCATGCAAAATATAAAACTCTATCTCCTCATTCTTACTGTCATTTGAGGAGAGCACATCCTCACAATCCCAATTTTGGAATGTGACAATGGCACGTACCCTGGCTTTACTAACAGGTTTACGGCGCCCTTCTTTTTCCTTAAGGCTTTAATTGATTTGGTCATGAGGGCTGCACACCGCTCTTGCAAATCATCAGCCCGACTGGCAGTTGAACGTACACACTCTGAAGCAACTGCTAGCTGGTCTTTTAATACCTTAACTTCTGCCTCTGCCTTCTCCCTTCTATGTGATTCGGTGTAAAATGCATGAAGCAAATACCATCCCACTGTGGACACTGTCCTCTTCTCTTTTTTACTTAAATCCAACCCCTTAAGGCTAAAATCTACAAAATGATCTGAGACTTTATCACCCCAAGTCAACTTCAAGGGAGAAGCATACTTCACAAATTATTTAGCAAGAGGCTCCCACTCATTGTCTGTGGCCCAGATAGGTAAGCTGCACACTTCCTTCTGGACACCAGAACCCTCCGCAGCCTTGCTTTTCCTAAACAGCTTATGCAGCATTTTACTAGCACAAGCTACACACTACAGAAAAAACAGATCTGCTTCAATTGAACTATAGCACAGTCGCGGCCGAGCCCCCAACTGTTTTGCTTGTGTCTATCTAGCAAGGTTACTCTGTGGTATAACAAGGAAGCTGAGACTTCTGCAGTGTGTAGATGTGCTTTTACTATACAAAAGCTGCTGTACATACAAAACTATTACAATCTTAGGTATATAATACAAGACTGACAGATATCTATAACAAGCAAAATGCCTAGCAAATGAACAGCCTATGCTCTAACAGTACAAATACATTTAAAGGGTTACTTAACTTCTGTTACTGTGTGTTCATGATCTCCATTGGCAATATTTCTTCTTGGAGACCAGGTAAGTTTCTTGCATCATGAGTGGCTTCTTCTGATCTTACAGCATGATGATGTCTGTCCTCTGTCTACTCATCCTTTTTATTTGTACAAGTTTGTTGACCAAAATTTATGGTTACAAACTTGTTTCCATAACAACCGACTAACAGTCATTCTTTCAGTTTGAGAGACCCTCTCATACCTGTTTACTGTAGCTGTAGAAACAATGGACTGTTGCTATCTACCCATTGTCTACTCAAGCCATACCTGTCATTAATATAACAGTCATTCTGCAGCGGTCCTTGAGCAGGTACCCCGGCTTACAGGATCTCCTGAGGTAGGCCAGAAAAGTCTGTGGTCATTTGCACTGGTAAAACAATGCCAGTGCTTGGCTGGCTGACATTTAAAGGTAATGCAACCTGCCCACCAACCGCCTCATTTGTGACATGCCCACCAGGTGGAACTCAGCATTGGCAATGCTGCAGTGGCTGACCACACAGCAGAGGGCCATCAATGAGTACCTGTGTGAGTATGGCACCAGGACAGGGTCAGGGGAGCTTGGCATCTTTTCACCATGCCAATGGCTACTGATCAATGATGCATGCACTGTCCTGTCACCATTTGAGGAGGCCACAAGGATGGTGAGCAGCGAAAATGCATGCATCAGTGACATTGTCCCTCTAGTCTTCCTGTTGGAGCACACGCTTCATGGAATCATGGACAGAGCACTTGAGGCAGAATAGCGGGAGGAAGAGGAAGACTTCCTTACCTCTCAAGGCCCCCTTTATCCAGATAGCATTCCTTCCGGCCTGCCAAACACACAGGAAGAAGAGGAGGAGGATTGTGTCAGCATGGATGTAGAGGATAACACTCAGCAGCAGTCTTCAAGGGATGGTTTTCAGTCCCCAGAAACCCAAGGAGTTGTACGTGACTGGGAGGAGGTAGCTACGGTTAATGTGATCCTTAGTAAAAAGTATATAATATTCCCCGTGGGGTTATTAGGCAGCAAAAAAAAACGCTATCTTAAAAAAATCAACAAGTTTTATTAAATGTAGTATCCAAGAAAACCATACATGTGAATTTATGTTATTAAAATGCGAGCTCTGGTTTACATTTTACAATCTATCTTGACAAAGAGAGGTACATGCGAAAATCTATAGAACAATATATTAGGTTCATAAAACAGTTGTGGTACAGTAAATTTCAAGGAAAAAGTTTTATCTGGCGGAGGTGCACCCCACTGCCCCAATGCATTTCGACCGTATATATGGTCTTCTTCAGGGGGGAGAGAAGAGGGGGGGTCACTTTATTGCATTTCCCTTTGTCAAGATGTGTTGCATGGACCAGAGACTTGTTTAAAAACCAGAAGCTTTTTCTCTCTATCTGAAGAAGACCATATATACGGTCGAAATGCATTGGGACAGTGGGGTGCGCCAGATAAAACTTTTTTCTTGAAATTTACTGTACCACAACTGTTTTATGAACCTAATATATTGTTGTATAGATTTTCGCATGTACCTCTCTTTGCCCAGATAGATTGTAAAATGTAAACCAGAGCTCGCATTTTAATAACATAAATTCACATGTATGGTTTTCTTGGATACTACATTTAATAAAACTTGTTGATTTTTTTAAGATAGTGTTTTTCTTTGCTGCCTAAAAACCCCACGGGGAATATTATATACTTTTTTCTATAAATTTATTCGGGGTGAGCAGCCAGCTCCAATACTAACATCTTCCATTGGTACACCCACATCCCTCTTTCTATATTTAGCTAATGTGATCCTTAGTGACCCAGAGGACTCAGAATCGAATGCCTCTGCAAACTTACGCTGCATGGCCACCTTGATTCTGCAAAGCTTGCGAAAGGACCCTAGGATTTGTGGTATCAAGGAGGTATGAACACTTGCCCGGTGGTTGTGGGGGAATGCGGCCGGGGGGCTTATTGGAATCTGGAAGCCCCCTTTAACAAGGGGACCCCCAGATCCCAGCCCCCATGTGAATTGGTAACGGGGTACAATTGTACCCCTACCATTTCACAAAAAAAGTTTCAAAAATTGTAAAAAAAAACAAGAGACAGCTTAAAAAAAAAGGAACACCTCCGCCTTCATGGAAGGCTCCTGCCGAGTGTAGCTTTCCCTCTGACGCCACGGGTAGCCATGGGGAAGCCCCTGTGGTGTCAGAGGGGGCGGGGTCACCTGTTTACATCACCGGGTGGCCCCGCCCTCAGCTATATAAGAACTGTCACCAATGGGAAGCATCACTTGGCGGGAGCCTCCCATGGAGGCAGGGGGTGTTGCATTTTTTTTCTTTTTTCTGCTCATCGGCGGCGTGATAGAAGAAGATGAATGGACATTGCTGGACATTTTTATTTTTTTTATCTTTTAATAAAGGACTTGTCCCAAGCTGTTTCTTGTCTTTTTTACCATTCTTGACCCTTTTTTGAAATGGTAGGTGTACGATTGGGTACCCCATTACCAATTCACACAGGGGGAGGCCGGGATCTGGGGGTCCCCCTGTTAAAGGGGGCTTCCAGATTCTGATAAGCCCTCCGCCCGCATACCCCCACAACCACCGGGCAAGAGTTGTGGGGATGAGGCCCTTGTCCCCATCAAAATGGGGACAAGGTGCTTTGGGTTCAGACCCCAAAGCACCCTCCCCATGTTGAGGGCATGTGGCCTGGTACGGTTCAGGAGGGGGGCGCTCTTTCATCCCCCCTCTTTTCCTGTGGCCTGCCAGGTTGCGTGCTCGGATAAAGGGCTGGTATGGATTTTGGGGGGACCCCTACGCCATTTAAAAAAAAAAATTGGCGCAAGGTTCACCTTAATTTACATACCAGACCTGAAGGGCCTGGTATGGATTTGGGGGGACTCCCCACACAATTTTTTTTTTTTCATTTTTGGTTGTTTTTTTTAATGAGTTTTATCTATATTGCCGAGACCCCACAATTCATTACAGCCGCAATCAGTTTTAAATGACAATTTTTCCTTTAGAAATGTCATTTTGCTGTGGTACTGTTATAAACACTGGAAAAATTTGCCACTTTACAGGCATACTATAGACACCCCCCAGGCACGATATTTAAAGGAGTATTCCATTTTTATTGTTTTACTTTAACCACTTTCAGACCGGACCAATTTGCAGCCAAAGGACCAGGCCCCTTTTTGCGATTCGGCACTGCGTCGCTTTAACTGACAATTGCGCGGTCGTGCGACGTGGCTCCCAAACAAAATTGACGTCCTTTTTTTCCCACAAATAGAGCTTTCTTTTGGTGGTATTTGATCGCCCCTGCTTTTTTCTATTTTTTGCGCTATAAACAAAAATAGAGCGACAATTTTGAAAAAAATGCATTATTTTTTACTTTTTGCTATAATAAATATCCCCAACAAATATATAAAAAAACTTTTTTTTTTCCTCAGTTTAGGCCGATACGTATTCTTCTACATATTTTTGGTAAAAAAAATCGAAATAAGCGATTATTGATCGGTTTGCGCAGAAGTTATAGCGTTTACAAGATAGGGGATAGTTTTATAGCATTTTTATTAATAATTTTTTTTTATTAGTAATGGCGGAGATCTGCAATTTTTTTGTGACTGCGACATTATGGCGGACACATCGGACATTTTTGACACATTTTTGGGACCATTGTCATTTTTACAGCAATTAATGCTATTTAAATGCATTGATTCCTGTAAAAATGACACTGGCAGTGAAGGGGTTAACCACAAGGGGGCAGTGTAAGGGTTAAGTATGCCTAGGGGTGTGTTTCTTACTGTGGGGGGGGGGGCGTGGCTGTCAGCTAGTGAATGCTGATCTCTGCTCCAATCACAGGGAGCAGAGATCGGCGTCACTAGTTGCTAGGCAGAACAGGGAGATGCTGTTTATCTCGGCATCTCCCCGTTCAGCCATCCCGTGAGACGATCGCGGGGGTCCCCGTGGCAATCGAGTCCGCGGGGACCGTGATCGGACTCACAGGGGGGTCCCGACCGGCGTGGGAGCGCGCCGCTCCCGGCGCGCTCCCGATGGCACGGACAGGCAGAAAGGAGGGACTTATATATACGCCCTCCTGCCAGTACGTGCCATTCTGCCGACGTATATCGTCGTGCGCCGGTCGGCAAGTGGTTAAGCATTAAAAAAATCACTGCTCCCGAAAAAAACGTCCATATAAAAAAAAAAATTTGGATTGACATATGTCCCCTGGGGCAGGACCCAGTTCCCCAAACACTTTTTATGACAATAACTTGCATATAAGCCTTTAAAATTAGCACTTTTGATTTTTCATGTTAGAGTCCCATAGACCTTAACAGTGTTCTGGCGGCTTTCGAATTTGTCCAGAACATTGCATATTGTTCAGTGTTTGCCCGAACATCCGAACAACCAATGTTCGGCCCGAACTTATGCTCGGGCCAAACCGTTCGCCCAGCCCTACTTGTCACGTGTCATAATTTTCACGATAGTTGATGTTAAAGTTACACTTTTAAAATGAGTTGTATTTGTCACCAGTACTTATTAGAAGCCTTTACTTTTACAGATGTGTAACTTCAACACACAAAACACTGAAATGTTTAAGTGTAAGACATAAAACTTGCTTTGTTAGGCCTAAAATGTACTCAGAATTCTCAGCTTTAATATTAGTCATTTATATTCATGGGAAAGATTCCTAAATAGTCACAAAGGGAGAGAGGATTGATAGCTTTAATATAAATACACAAAAATAGACAGATGAGCTAGTGAAACTGTTCACTTGATAGATTATATAACTTATCAAAGAAAAATCATAGAGAACAGTACAAGGAAGTGAAATGATGTGGTAGTAATTTACATTGTTACTTTAGCTCAAATTGGTTAAATATTATCTGTCCTAGATATTACTAAGCTTATAGAGATTATATGAGTCACAAGAATCCCTCTCACAGCAACATACATAACTTGAGCTGTTCTTTATGAGTTATTAATATGATGAACGCTCAGATTCCCTTATAAGAAAAATTTGCACTGTACTTTGGAAATTAAAACTATTGATAATTTAACACCTGGGTCTCCAAACTTTCTAAACAAAGGGCCAGTTTACTGTCCTTCAGACTTTAGGAGGGCCAGACTGTGGCCAATGGGAGTACTAAAGATTTCAACATCAGTGGGGAAAAATAACGCCCCATTGTTTGTTTCAGTGAGAGTAATTGCGCTCCATTATTGGTGTAAGTAGAAGGAATTGTGCCCCATCATTGATGTCATTGGGCCCCACCATTGGTGTCATTGGGAGGAACTGTGCCCCATCATTGATGTCATTGGGCCCCATTGTTGGTGTCAGTGGGAGGAATTGTGTCCCATTATTGGTTTTATTGGGAGGAATTGTGCCCCTTCTTTGGTGTCAGTGGGGAGAATTATGCTCCATTGTTGGTGTCAGTGGATGAAATAGTGCCCCATGGGTCGGATAAAAGCAAGCAAAGGGCCACATCTGGCCTCTGGGCCGCAGTGTGGAGACCACTACTTTAAAATTTGCAGTACAACTGTTAAAATTGCTTGCCTCTGGCACTGAGATCTTAGATTTTGTAGCCTTACGTGTGTGGATGCCTGTGTGTAACTGGCCCTTACCTGTAACTTGGCAATACAGTTAGTGATATTGCTCTGATATTCTTTCTCTGTCTAGTAAGCTAGTAAAAATGTCTCTTCCTCAGTGTGGGCTCCCTGGCCCACACTTATTTTATAGTATGTTGTTACTAGTTGAAAATCCTACCTTATATCTCTTACACCCTAAAGGCTCATTCACACATGTGTCAATACCATGTGTTTATGCAGCATATATTCATCATTGTTTAACTGCTTCACGACTACACTATAGCCGAATGGCGGCTACAGCGCGGTCGCCCATTGCTGGGAGGGTGTCATATGATGTCCTCCTGTGATCCATCAGTGCCACCTATCAGTGCCCATCATTGCCGCATATCAGTGCTCATCAGTAGCCTTCAGTGCCACGTATCAGTGCAGCCTCATCAGTGCATCCTCATCAGTGCCCACCAGTGCCGCTTCATCAGTGCCCATCAGTGCCAGTTGTTCTGTGAATGTCAGAGTTTTACAATGCCTCATGGGATGTGTAGTTCCACAACAGCTGGAGAGCTGTAGTTTGAAGATTCCTGATTACTCTAGCACAGTGATGGCGAACCTTGGCACCTCAGATGTTTTGGATCTACATTTCCCATGATGCTTCATTACACGGCAGAGTGCATGAGCATCATGGGAAATGTAATTCCAAAACATCTGGGGTGCCAAGGTTCGCCATCACTGCTCTAGCATGTCTTGAAAAAAGGTGTTTTTTCATGCGCCTTGTATAATTGCCAAGAAATATCATTAGGAAAATACAAGTGGGTCATGGCACATCTGCATTCCAAATTTGGCACTTAAGATGGACATGCACTATGATTGGTCAATCTCTGTACAACTCGATATTTAGCAAAATAGGTAATAGGAAGACGCACTTGAACAATTAATTCAAAATATAGGAAATCGAACAGGCTCTTGCACTAGAACAAATTTATTTAAGATCAAACTGATTGAAGTGTATGGTCACCGTTAATGATCAAGATCTGAAAATATTAATTTATTGGGTTTAGAAACACTTCTCTGTTCTTTGTAATGTATTGAAAGATTTGGGTAAAAAAAGAAAAAAACACATTTCAAAGATTTCAAGAAGTGATAGGAATGAGATTAGCATCAAAAGGGTTAATTAACTGAGTAGACCTACTAATTGCCTAACAAGACACATCCAATGAAATGAAATTAACCAATTGTATTGGGTGTGCGCTATTATCAATGAGAAAACCGCAGTTACCCTAGCGCCTGTTGCAGTTTACATATGCAGGTATTTATTATCATTATTTGCGCTTCAATGTGCACCTGTTCACACATTCAAGTAATGACCAATTAATGTATGAACTGGTGCAGTGTCTTCTTCTTATTAAATCCCCCCATTAAGATGCAGCCAATACCGGCACAACACCCTCCTCTTTTTCAGCCTGGCCATTTTTTTCTATGATCATCTTGAGCTGAACCAAGCCAAGTGTCAAAGAGATCAAGTATACAAATCCATCTTGCAAAGAATTCACAAAAATGTTTGCTGTCACACCACAACATAGCCACACCTTATAGTAGATAATTTCCTCTACATCACTTCCCCTGCAGCCAAATTGGGAAGCCAGACATGTTTGAAGTCTTTCTTGGCTGACTGCCATGATTTCGTCTATGGATACAGTGGAGTAAATATGGGTAAGAACCCAGGGACAGAAAGTGTGTTATTCACAGGATTGCCAGATGAAAATAAATAGAAAGAGCTTTAAAAAAAAAGAAAGAAAGAACATGTTTGCAGCCACCACATAAAAGGACTGGTATGCTGCAATATATTACATTTTAGTTTTTGAGTTTAGATACATTTTTGAACCAAGCACGCTCATGCTGTCTCTAGAGGACCTCAAGCCAGCATGCAAGTGCTTTCAGACATGCCAATTGTGTTAGCAAATGGAGAAATGCCATATGCCAATGTGGTCCACTAACTTTTATAACTTTCACCTCTATCATTACAATGTACATAAACCCTAACAATGAACTCCTGTTTTTTTGTATATGTTCATTAAGTGCCAAAAATAGGTGATTTTCCCAGAAATCATGTAACCTAAAACCTTCCTGTGTACTCTGATTGTGTACAAGGAGAGGCTATGGAGATGAGGAGGAAGGAGTAATGAGGGGAGGATGAGGGTTTTTGTAATTCCTCAACAATGACATGGGCAGGGCTAACACTACACGTAATCCAGTGATCTGTTGCCATGTCAAAGAAGAAGGTAGGAGCCTTCTATATTTCTGACACATCAACAGTTCTTTTCTGTACTCTCAGCATGTTTAAAAGGATAAATTATGGGGGAATGTACAGGTATTGCCATGAAATGAAAGATCAAGATACTTGGCTGCATCTTCACTACTGAAAAAAATGTTTGTAACCCAAACATGGTGCAATGATCAAAAATAAATAAATGTGACTTTAAAGTGTTGTTAAAGTCTTTTTTTTAACCACTTCAATACCGCCTTATAGTCATATGACGCCCACAAGGTGGATCTCCCATCCTGGGTGGGCATCATATGAGGTCCTAGCATTCCCGGCCACCTGGGGGGGGCGCGCGCGCTGCCGGCAGCGCGCGCACGCGCGGCATCGCTCAGGACCCGGTGCGAGTGCCCGGCGGCCGCGATGTCCGCCGGGCACCCGCGATTGCCCGTTAAAACAACGGGACCGTGCGGGACCGTGGAGCTGTGTGTGTAAACACACAGCTCCACGTCCTGTCAGTGGAGAGGAGACCGATCATGTGATCCCAGTACGGAGGAACACATGATCGGTCTCCTTCCCTTGAGTCCCCTCCCCCCACAGTTAGAATCACTCCTATAGGGAACACATTAACCCCTGCAGCGCCCCCTAGTGTTAACCCCTTCCCTGCCAGTCACATTTACACAGTAATCATTGCAATTTTATAGCAACGATCGCTGTGTAAATGTGAATGGTTCCAAAAATGTGTCAAAAGTGTCCGAAGTGTCCGCCGCAATGTCACAGTTACGAAAAAAAAAAATCGCAGATCGCCGCCATTACTAGTAAAAAAAAAAAAAAAAAAATTCAATAAATCTATCCCCTATTTTGTAGACGCTATAACTTTTGCGCAAACCGATCAATATACGCTTATTGCGATTTTTTTTACCAAAAATATGTAGAAGAATACGTATCGGCCTAAACTGAGGAAAAAAATATTAAAAAAAAAAAAAATTGGATATTTATTATAGCAAAAAGTAAAAAATATTGTTTTTTTTCAAAATTGTTGCTCTTCTTTTGTTTATAGCGCAAAAAATAAAAACCGCAGATGTGATCAAATACCACCAAAAGAAAGCTCTATTTGTGGGAAAAAAGGACGTCAATTTTGTTTGGGTGTAACGTCGCATGACCGCGCAATTGTTAGTTAAAGCGACGCAGTGCCAAATCGCAAAAAGTGCTCTGGTAAGGAAGGGTGAAAAATGGCCCGGTGCTGAAGCGGTTAATAACAAACATGTTATACCCATTTGCTCTGTGCAATAGTTTTACACAGAGCAGCCCTCATCCTCCTCTAGGGTCCCCTGCCGATGCTCTTGGTTCCAAGTTGCTTGCTAGGTGGGGTACTCATACAGACTTGCTCCCAAGTTACATCTATTGACGCTCACACTGTGCCGCAGACCTACCTCCTGCTCCCCCATCAGTGGATTTGATTGACAGCAGTGGGAGCCAATGGCTCCTGCTGCTCTCACTGAGTCCAGTGAGGAGAGTGAAAGAGAGCAGCACCCCTGCTCTTGGGCACAGTGATGAACTGAGATTGGGTTCAGGTAAGTATTTAGGGGGGCTGGGGGGAGCTGCACCTAAAAGTTTTTTTTAACCTTAATGCAGAAAATGCATTAAGGTAAAACACCTTAAAGTGATTGTAAACCATCATTTTTTTTTTTTTAATAACAAACTTACCTCCACTGTACAGTTTGTTTTGCACAGTGTGGCCCCGATCATCGTCTTCTGTGTTCCCCGTGGCACTCTCGTCTCCTCCTCAAATCGGTAAACCCCCTGGAAGAAGCGCTCTCCCAGGGGGTTACCCTGCCTACCCTGTTCCTGGGGGGCACAATCCGAAGTCCAGAATTTGCGTCAATAGACACAGAATGCCGGACTCTGTCTCACCCACCTGACGTCCGCGTCATTGGATTTGATTGACAGCAGCGGGAGCCAATGGCTGCACTGCTATCAATCTATCCAATAAAGATCCGAGAACCCCGAGCAGAGAGGAAGAGCGCGTCTCCGCTGAGGGAACGAACGGGCTCAGGTGAGTAAAACGAGGGGTCGGGGGCCCGTTCAGTGTCAGAAGTTTTTTCACCTTAATGCATAGTAAAAAATGCCTTTAAGCCTTTACAACCACTTGAATTTTATAAAGCCAGTACTAATTAAATCAATAACATTTTAGGTAACGAGTAGAAGAATGGACACTGAAAAGACTGCAGTGGAAAAATAGTAACAACAAAGCGTTTATTTTACACAATGTACTGACATTTTCTTTGTTCAAGCATATTAGGAATGTTCATATTTTTTTGGTAGGTGGGCTTCAGGAAGCAAATAAACCAATCGAATGTAGTGAGATACAAAATGAATACCAACAATACTACACAAAGTAAATTCAAACTGAGACCTACTGATCAGTGACTACATTAAAAGAGCAACTACTGTATAAATGTAACCATATTCATACAGGTTATTAGAAATAATGGCATGAACATTACAGCTTTACTAAATTAAATGTATTAATTTTCATTCAAAGACTTAATAGGCCATATGAGCTTTCATAAGGATTTTCTCTCCTGGGTACATGATTACTTTCAGCTATCAACCATAGTTAATAAAAATCTCAGGAAAAAATACCTTTTTAATAAGAGTACTTAATGTCATAGAAGGACCAATAATTTTCTATAATTGTTGGAATAGTCATATTTGCAATTAACTTAGATTCCGTGGAGGAATATTTCTATAGCATATTCAAAAAGTCATGTTTAAAAAAAAAACACCTAATTATGACCTTTAAACTGGAACTAAAATTTTGCAGTGACTTTAAAAGGTGTTTTGTACCTTTACTCAAAACATTTACCTAAGAAGTAGATGTACCAGATTCTTGAACACTTACAATATTGTTTACAATATTTATATGATCATTAGGGCGCCACTTACGTTGCAATTATTACTTTCATGAAATTTGAAATCAATTTTCAGTCATTCTCCACACTATTTATTAAAAAGCTTTGGAACATTTAAGAGAAAATAACCTAAAAAGAAAAGAGCTTTCAGAATTCACATGTATACTAAATATAATTTACTTTCTATGATAAAAGAATATACATGTACAAAGTACAGAGGATGTAGTAAATACAGTATTAATACATTTACTGTATGTTTTCATTATCACAATAGACATATTGGGGGGTTATTTACGAAAAGGCAAATCCACTTTGCACTGCAAGTGCACTTGAAAGTGCAGTCGCTGTAAATCTGAGAGGTAGATCTGAAATGAGGGGAAGCTCTGCTGATTTTATCATCCAATCATGTGCAAGCTAAAATGCTGTTTTTTTTATTTTCCTTGCATGTCCCCCTCAGATCTACAGTGACTGCACTTCCAAGTGCACTTGCAGTGCAAAGTGGATTTGACTTTTGTAAATAACCCCCATTATTTATTATTTAGCCCCAAATGTTTCTAAAGGACCATTAATTTCCGCTAAGAACTCTCAATTTTACCATCCAGGTCTTTAAAAGGCTCTGCAAATGGTCTTAAAGCTGAACTCCAGGAAGGCACAAATGAATTCAGATTGGTATTCATTAACCACTTAAAGACCACTCATAGCAGTTCTACTGCTACAGTGCATCACTCCTCTGCAGAATCACGTATATACAGTATACACGTGATTCTGCACTGTTGCCTGCAGTGGGCACATGTGAGCTATAGGCGGGCCGCTCCTGCTTTGATTATTCACAGTAGAAGTCGATCTGTGGGTGCCGGGCACTGGATGTTTCACAGGCACCCGCTGAAGGTCAGTAAAACACACAGAATGGGGATCTGTAAACAAGACAGATCTCTGTGCTGATGCAAAGAAGGGAACAAAATCCAGTAAAAGCGCCTAACACAGTACACAAACACTGGCTAGGCACACATTTAACCCTTTGATCACCCTAGATGTTTAATCCCTTCGCAGCCAGTGTCATTAGTACAGTGAGAGTGCATATTTTTAGCACTGATTACTGAATTAGTGTCACTGGTTCCTGCAAAGTATTAAAAAGTGGCAGTTAGTATCCGATTGTCCACTGCAATATGAAAGTCTGGCTGATCACCACAATTATTAGTTTAAAAAATAAATAAATAAATAAAAATTCCATAAATATATACCATAGTTTGTAGGCGCTCTAACGTTCGCATAAACCAATCAATATACACCAATTGGGATTTTTTTTTTTACCAAAAATATGTAGCAGAATACATATTGGCCCAAATTTATGAAGAAATATTTATTGGATATGTTTTATAGCAGAATGTAAAAAAAAATATTTTTTTTTCAAAATTGTCTGTATTTTTTTTGCTTATAGCGCATAAAATAAAAGTGGTGATTAAATACCACCAAAAGTAAGCTCTATGTGTGGGAATAAAAAGACATAAATGTTATTTGGGTACAGTGTCGCATGACTGCGCAATTGTCAGTTAAAGTGACGCATGTGCCATATCGCAAAAAAATGGCCTGGTCATGAAGGGGGGTGAATCTTTCAGAGGTCAAGTGGTTAATACATCATTTGGTGTGTTTTTTCAACTGCAAGCAATGTAAGTGCCTGAATTTGACTTGGTATCAAACACTTGCATTTTCTCTGTACAATAAAAGTCCAGTACTCAAACCAAAAAAGGGAGAAGCAGTGCAAGGAGCCAATCAGTTGTGCTGCAATACAATGCCATGCTGATTAGAGTAGAGAGCATTGATATGGAATCATCATATCTGCTGCTTCTACTTTCACTGTCCAGTCACAGGGTGGGGGTAGGGAATGAGGCCTTTAAATGTTACTGAACTGTAGCAGAGAAATAATTAGGCTTCCTGCCCTGTCAGATAGGGCTACATTGTCTGGCAGAAATGTAATAAGCATCAGAACTGTATAGACAGAAACATTTTACAGGTATAGCTAGTCAAAGTCTGTTTAACCACTTCAGCTCTTACACCTACTGTATATAACTCTATGGACCAATGTAATTATTACATATCTGTTATTTGGCTGTTTGTTCGACAATAGCTTTTTACCATTATCAAGGATAACAAAGTGTATGAATATTAGTGTTACTTAAAAAGTATACATATTATATAAGTATACACATATATCATTTTTCCTGTAAAATTGCACTAAAATTATGATTTCGGAAGGCTTTCTTTTATTTTGCACTTTTTTAAGGCAACACTATAAAAAGAATGAATAAAATAAATAGAAATAATAAAAAAAAAATATTGATAATTGGAAAGATAGAAGTAAATAAAACAAATCAAAATACCGTATGTACCCGAGTATAAGCCGATCCGAATATTAGCTGAGGCACCTAATTTTACCACAAAAAAATAGGAAAACTTATTGACTCGAGTATAAGCCTAGGGTGAGAAATGCGCAGCTACTGTAAGTGGAAAAGAGGGTCAACAATGCATATTTGCAGCCTCACTGTGCCCATTTGCATGCCTCACTGTGCCCATTTGCAGCCATAGGTCCCCGAAACTTCAAACTCTGTAGTTAAGAGTTCCTAGATGCTCCCTAGCTGCAGCCAAAACTTGGGGTCTCTGGACCCAAAGGGTCCCGAAATGACATTGCTGCAGATGGACACAATTGACCGATTTTGGGACCCCGGATCTCTGGGCCACTTGGTGCTGGGAACACCAGCTTTGGATATGTTGTGGTTCCACTGGGTTTGCACACCAAATTTTGGGTTCCTAGTACCAAGTGGCCCAGAGATACGGGGCCCCAAAGTGGGTTCGGAAAATGTCAAGCACTTTTCTGCAGCAGAGAATGACATTTTCCGAACCAACTTTGAGGCCCCCGTATCTCGGGGCCACTTGGTGCTAGGAACCCCAGCTTTGGATATTTTGTGGTTCCATTGGGTTTTCACACCAAATTTTGGGTTCCTAGCACCAAGTGGCCCAGCGATACGGGGCCCCAAAGTCGGTTAGGAAAATGTCAAGCACTTTTCTGCAGCAGAGAATGACATTTTCCGAACCAACTTTGAGGCCCCAGGTTCCACTGGGTGCAGGTTCCACTGAGTTTGCACACCTAAGTGGCCCCAAATGTAATTTTCTGCTGCAGAAAACTGCTTGACTCGAGTATAAGCCGAGGGGTGCATTTTCAGCACAAAAAAATGTGCTGAAAAACTCGGCTTATACTCGAGTATATACGGTAATAGGTTAGAAGAGGAAGAAAGAAATAATTAGGGCTGGTTAGGATAAAATAGGGGTTAAAAAGAGGTTAAATAGTAACACATATTATTTTTTTTAAATGCTATTTTTACTTGTCTGGTGGCTGTAGCTGACAATGCAGATTGAAGCTCTTCCCTTTGATCTGCAGATAAATAAATCGTAGTACATACGAGAGTAACAATGTTACTGAATTAGATTATAATGGGGCAGGCATGTCAGACAGTGGTCAGCCCCTATTGGTGGGTGGAATGGGAAAAGATGGGGGTAGGACTATGGCAGATGATATGAAGGTTCCTATGTTACTGTACAAACAATCATTGGAGATGGTACTATTTGTACTAAAATAAAAACATGCAACATACGTTTGCAAAATGTGACAACGAATTAAAGTGTTTGTTCACCAATGGCAGCAGTCTGCCAAGCAAAATAGGTGAGTTTGAAGCTCTAGTGCACAAGGAGAACTATAATCTAATTGGTATTGCTGAATCATTCTTCTCATGACTGGGCTATTAATATTCCTGGCTATGCTCTCTTTTGGAAAGACAGGGTAAAACGGAGGGGTGGTGGTGTCTGTCTCTATGTGAGAAGTGATCTCAAAGCGAGTGTGAAAGAGGACCTAGTTGATGGAGAGTGTGATGAGTCTCAAGCATTATGGGTGGAATTGTACATGGGTGTGTATACTACAAACGCTATCATTGGAGTTTGTTATAGACCTTCCAGTGTTAATGAGCAGGAGGAGACTCAGCTCCTTGCACAAACGGAAAGGGCTGGGATAGTGATAGTATTGGGGGATTTTAACTACCCAGAAATTGAGAGTAATGAAACTAAATAGAAAAATCTGAAATTACATTGGACTTTAAATTGGAAGCCACCAGTAGACCCAAATGAAAGTGAGAGCATCCCATTTTTTTCCCAAGCAGAGGGGTTTGGTTGCAGCTGGATTGGCATGAGCACTAGGAGAATGTTTCAAATGCATGGGGATATTGTGAGATTTCTTTACCCATAAAGGATGGCTTCATAATACTCTATACAAACATCTGACATCTCTCCAGGTTCTGCTCCCTTGGACAAACTTTATGTATGGCTCCCTTATTTGGCTGAAATATGTTTGAAAGACCTTTCTAAATACCAGCTACAAGTCCACCATATCTAAGGGCAAACCTTTTGTGTGACCTGTGGCCACCAGGAAACTTCCTGCTTTCTGGTGGCCACAGGTCACACAAGGTTTTTCCATCCACCCATCCACACAGCCTGGGAACTGACAGTGTACCTGGGACCGAAAGGCTTCTTTACCTCCTCCTCCTGTGATTGTTTGGAGCTTGAAACCTACTGATATTTTGAACTTCCTTCCATCCCCACTGCTTTCCAGGGATCTGACCTGGCAGACCATGCAAGAGTAAGGACCAAGGACATCCTGGCAGATGAGCCATTACACGATAGTGATCGTGTCTTTTAGTCTTGACCCGTAAGGGGAATAAGGCATTAGCTAGTGGAGATTTTGAAAACAAAATGTAGGTCTATTTTGCTAACACATTTATATGTGTGATGCTGTGAGATATGAGAAACTTTCTGGCTACAGAGGGTTTTTGCCCTTTTCCAAGATGGAGTTTTTTTGAACCAGCCACTTACCACTCAGATCGAGGCTTGGTATTCGTATAAAAAGCGGTGCGTCAGTACGCCGCCTGTGCCCTATGACTACGTCATATCTGTGACGAAACGCGTCGGTGGGAGCGATATGTTGACGTCACTGCGCACAACGTCCCGCTGTCTAGCATGGGCTTGTGTATTGCAGCCAGCCAGCAGCAAATTTTTAAATTAATTAATTGATTTGTTTTTATTTTGTTTTTATACGCCTATGGCGTTTATGTTTTTTAGATAAATCCCATCGTGTTCCACCTATGGTCTCCCTCTTGTGCCTTTTTATGTCCATGAGCTATAACCTTACTACCAAGTGAGGTAAAGAATATCGGTCGGTAGCAGATGGATTTGGGAGTTCACAATCCTGACCAGTAGTCCTGACCAGCAGAACTAGCAGAGTCTACACATACTGGATGACTGGATCGGTCCAGGAAAAATCTTGAGGAAAAGGCCCAGGCTCGGAATTAGCCACAGGCATACTGTCTTTGGGAGCTGGTAAGCGCAAAATTCAGATGGTGGTGGGATTCACTTTACAAAAGTCATCTCTATTATTGCAGATGTCATCATAATTTGAACTGTTATCCAACACTGCACCATCTTTGGGACATTTGTGTGTTTCAGTTCACGGATACTTTCCTTGGGACATTATTCATCATGGATTTATTATTATAAATTTATATTTATACATTTTTTAAGTATAGGACTTTGTTAGCACATTCAAAGTCGAGGTGTATTTATGAATATATTATCACTCATATTTAATTTTGATATTTGTAGGTTATAGTGCAATATTTGTTTTTTAATATTTACAGCGCAACTGTTTTGCATTTATTAATAGAATCTCCTGTGATACTGCACTTAGGTGGCGCTTCCCCCCTTCCTTCTTCCTCTCTTTACCACAAGCCTCCCAGTTCTTGTCTACTTTGCGACATGGATCGCATGAGTGGGGGACTCATTTGGATGACTGCCCATTGTCCTTGAGATAGCAGGTGGACACTGCCCTGTGTACTTTTTATTAGTGCAGTACAAGTCAATTGACTTGTGGCAGATCTCCACTCTCTGGACAGTTGTAAACTATTTCTGTTGAGTCATAAAGTCCCTAAATATCCTCTCACTTAATGTCCGGGAGTTAAACACACCTGAGAAAAGGAGAATGGTACTTACTGACCTCAGGAAACAAAAAAATTCAATAGCATTCCTACAGAAAGCCCACACTGTGTTGGATAAGATACCTCAGATGACTCATAGGTATTTCATGCATGCATACGATGCAGGTTCACCAAGTAAAAAGTCAAGGGTAGTAAGTATTCTTTTTTATGAAAAAAAGGGGCTGGTATGTTCCTGTCTAGACTGACAGAAACCAGAGGACCAAATGAGTACCACACCGTGCAATGTGGAGATTATTATAGAATTTTTTTTTTTTAAGTTTAATAATAAATTTGCAAAAAATACAGATCATTCCACAGTGGGAGGTAACATTGAGGACAATTGCAGCTAGGTAACATCCAGAAATATCTTGTCCAATAAAACTAGATGTGGCCACAGACATGTAACATGAAACTTACAACATTAAACAATGCGTCCGAGCACCAAGAATCTGTGTGTGGGTGTCTCTGCCGTGTCAATACGATGAGTATATACTATATTAAATATCTGTGAAATAGGCAGAGGCATCCACACAGAGGTCCCTGGATGGCTCGAGCCCGTGTGGGCAGGGAGAGAGAGGGGGTAGGGAGAGGAATGAAGAACAGGGAGCCGGCTCAATATGATCACATCCTATGGTAAAATAAATGTCTGCTGAGTTTGTTATTGTTACTCAATGGTATGAGTCATGATATGTAAATCAGGAAGGATGTTCTGAGCTAATACAGAGCAGATAGAGTATGTTAGTAAAGGAATTCACAATCGGTCTTGATATAGATCTGCTGATAGTGAGATGTCTGCTGTTGTCACTATTCCATTAACAGTCCATTAACATGATATTCATTACTGATTACATCCGAATCTCAGAATAACCAAAAATGCATCCCAATTTGTATTTGTACCGAAAAAAAATGTTTCAATCAGATTAACTATGTAACTATGATAGATCAAGAAAGTTTCTTGCTTTTTTGTACAGAATGGGGGATTAGTAATTCTACATTTAGAGCTAGAGGATGAGTGGCAGTATTTGGGAGTGATCGTTTACAACTTAAACTGGCTCTAAAGTCAAGACATTTTTTACCTGTACTAAGGTAAAAAATGTCTTATTAAATCCTAAACAGACCTCTCCTATGAGTACTTGGGCAGACAATAGTTCTCATTCAGTTGGCACAAGAAAAATTATGAGACACATATAAAGCAGAAAGAAATGGAATTGACCAATTTACTCAAAGAACATAAACAAACCCCCCTTTGTGATAAGATCAAGTCATCTAGATTAGAACTTAATGTTTATTGCACTATGAAAGCTGAGAAACATCTCAGGTGGAGTAGCGCTAGATTCTACTCTCAAGAGGATAGGCTTGGCAAACTCATGGCTAGAAAATTGAATCCTAGGCCACCTAACACCTCCATTCCTAACTTTAGCGAATCAGATGGTTCTTTTACCCAGAATCCTCAGTTGATATTTAAGGAATTTCATCAATTCTTTCAAAATGTATATAAAGACAAGCATGTTTCTACCCAACAGGACTTTGATGCTTTAATCCCTCAGTTGCCTATACCCGCGTTGCTGGATGAACATGAATCAAACATGGAAAGAGACATTACTTCAGCAGAAATTCTGTTAGCTATCAAAAAAGGCCTACCTTCCAAGGCCCCTGGCCCTAAATTGAGCAAACTTTGCTCTGTTGCTGGTCCCGGACTTGGTCAATTATTTTAATGCTATACAGTGAGGGGCTTCATTAGTCATATACTGAAGAAGCACATAGATTCCACCAATATTGTGAATTGTAGACCGATCTCTCGAATAAACTGTGATTTTAAATTGTTAACCAAAATTTACACTACCAGATTGAACGGTTTTATTGCGCAATATATTCATGTAGACCAAGTGGGATTTCTCCCACATAGAAAGGCAGCAGACCATACAGGTCTATAGATTTGCTTTTGCTCCTTCATTCCTCTTGGGTAAAACCCTGGAGGGAATGATGTTATCATTAGATATACGCAAAATGGTCAACATAGTTTCTTGGTCCTACCTCTTCTGAATCCTGTCCAGATGGAACTTTGATCCCAAATGTCTTTCCTTATTGCACTCTCTTTATAGCTCTCCAACAGCCCAAATATCGATGAGGGTTTATACGTCCGACCCTTTCAAAATTGCTTGAGTGTCTGCTCTCTCCTCTCCTATTTATCATTGCTAATGAAACCTTAGCAATTACTCTCTGTTCTTAACCCACTATTCTTTGTATAAAAATGGGACCGGGTCTCAAAAATGTGCACTGTTTGCTAAAGATTTGTTGATTTTTATTACCTCCCCACATAACGTCCTCCTGAACTTGCTTTCTCTTCTGAAACCTTTCAGGAAGATCTCTGGACTGTTAGTTATTTGGGACAAGTCAGAGGCAATAAATGTCAGCTTGGGTGAGGCTATCTCACAGAACCTTAAATCCCAGTATACTTTCTCTTGGCAATCAGCTTCTCTGCCTTACCTGGGTATCAAGCTAACTCCTCAGATAACATCCTTCTATAGGGTTAACTATTAGACCTTGTTTGAACAATTAATAGAGGATGATCAACTTCTTCTTTGTCTTGTATGATTCGGCTCAATTGACCCAACTGATTTAAATTTATTCTATCAGACTTGGTTTCTTTAGAGGCTCAGGCCTGTACTCTGCGACCACTGTTTAGTAATGTGGGTCTCTGTTAAACTTTGTAAAGCGGTTCTAAGCCCTATTCATCCACACTCCCTGAATTTGTGGAATTCATCCTTTAACCACTTGCCGACCGCCCCATGTAGATATACGTCGGCAGAATGGCACGTACAGGCAGAATCACGTACCTGTACGTGACATTCTTCCGGCGGTTGGGGGGTCCGATCGGACCCCCCTCCGCCGGCGGGGACGGTCGGCATCGCTTCAGGAGCGATCCGGGACGAGGGGACGGCCAGTGGTTTCTGGCCACCCCCTCGCGATCGCTCCTGGCGAATGAAAAGCTTCCCCTTCCTGTCTATTGTATAGACAGGAAGGCGGAAGTGATGTCACGCTCGGTGCGCCGGTCTATGTGACCGGAGACGCCGAGCGGCGAACATGTACAGGTTAGTGCACAACACTACACTGACACCAGTACAGTTAGGCACATATTCCACCCCCCTGTCACCCCCTGATCACCCCCCAGATCACCCCCCCCCCCCCCCAGTCACAGTGTCACTAATTGCAGTGATCATTTATTTACTGATCACTGCATTTAGTGTCAGTGTGACTGTAATAACTGTCAGGGCAGTTAGTTTTAGGTCCTAGGTAGCCCCCTACCCCCCCCTAATAAAGGTTTAACCCCTTGATTGCCCCTAGTTAACCCCTTCACCCCCTTTTGCCAGTGTCACTAAGCGATCGTTTTTCTGATCGCTGCATTGTGTCGCTAGGTAACCATTTTTTTTTTATTTTAACCGCCATGTTTTATATAGGTTCATAAATAGTTTTATAGGTCAGGTACCCCCATATTACAACCTAAATAAAGGTTTTAACCCCCTGATTGCCCCTAGAGTTAACCCTTTCACCAGTAATCACCGTATAACTGTCACTGGTGACGCTGGTTAGCCAGTTAGTTATTTCGTTATTTAGGTTCCCCGTCAGGTTTTTATATAGCGTCAGGTACCCCCATATATTACCTAATAAAGGTTTAACCCCCTGATTGCCCCTAGTTAACCCTTTCACCCCCTTTTGCCAGTGTCACTAAGCGCTCGTTTTTCTGATCGGTGCATTAGTGTCGCTAGGTAACCAGTTTTTTTTTTTAGGTTAACCGCCATGTTTATATAGGTTCATAAATAGGTTTATAGGTCAGGTACCCCCATATTACAACCTAAATAAAGGTTTTAACCCCCTGATTGCCCCTAGAGTTAACCCTTTCACCAGTGATCACTGTATAACTGTCACTGGTGACGCTGGTTAGCCAGTTAGTTATTTCGTTATTTAGGTTCCCCGTCAGGTTTTTATATAGCGTCAGGTACCCCCATATATTACCTAATAAAGGTTTAACCCCCTGATTGCCCCTAGTTAACCCTTTCACCCCCTTTTGCCAGTGTCACTAAGCGATCGTTTTTCTGATCGCTGCATTAGTGTCGCTAGGTAACCAGTTTTTTTTTGTATTACTGTTACGGGTGACGCTGGTTAGTTAGCTTGTTTTTTATACTGTCAGGGCACCCGCCATTTATTACCCAATAACGGTTTAACCCCCTGATCGCCCGGCGGGTGATATCAATTAGGTTTTAGGGTCAAATAAGGTCTGCGTCGCCCCAGGTTAGTGCCAGTACCGCAAACACCCACGCGCAAAGCATACACCTCCCTTAGTGGTATAGTATCTGAACAGATCAATATCTGATCTGATCAGATCTATACTAGCGTCCCAGCAGTTTAGGGTTCCAAAAAAACGCATTGTTAGCGGGATCAGCCCAGATACCTGCTAGCACCTGCGTTTTCCCCCTCCGCCCAGCCCAGCCCAGCCCACCCAAGTGCAGTATCGATCGATCACTGTCACTTACAAAACACTAAGCACACATAACTGCAGTGTTCGCAGAGTCAGGCCTGATCCCTGCGATCGCTAACATTTTTTTTGTGGTAGCGTTTTGATTCAGTCGCTAACAGTCAGGAGCTTTTTTACCTGTGAATCTCAAAAAAATAAAAAAAACAAAAATAGTTGTCGTTTTATTGTTCTCTCTCTCTCTCTATTGTTGCTCTTTTTTTACTCCATTCTATTCTGCAATGTTTTATTATGTTTTATCATGCTTGCTTTTCAGGTATGTAATTTTGTTTACTGTGTTTTAGTGTTAAGCATTTTTTTGTTTTCAGGTGCGCCATTCAGTTGCAGCGCGGATTTATTTATCTTGACAGCAACAGCGTTTGCTCCCACGATACATAAAGCCGCGACTCCAACACTGTAGGAGGTGATTTCACCACCACAGTTAAAAAAAAGAGCATATGTGCCGAAGCATGGGGGCAGCAGGGGGGGCGGAGGAGCGATTGGCTCCTAATGCCACGTACATACGGTCGAAATTCCGACCGTGTGTACACGGCATAACTTTTGCGGGAGGATGCCCCCATGCATCGGCATATATAAATGGTGCATGTATGCCCATCATTAGAAGTGGGTGGATGAAGGGAGGTATTCTAATGGTGGGCATACCCACCAATCAATCTCTTTTTTTCGTTCAGCCAAGAGGCTGCATGAAAAAAAAAAAGATTACAATATATGTCCAGTATGTTGCTGGACTTTGAATGGTTATACCAGAATGATGCCTGCAGGTTTAGGTATCATCTTGGTATCATTCTTTTCAGCCAGTGATCGGCTTTCATGTAAAAGCAATTCTAGCGGGTAATTAGCCTCTAGACTGCTTTTACAAGCAGTAGGAGGGAATGTCCCCCCTCCCGGATATAAACCGCTCCATTGGGAAATTGGGAAAGCATTTTATCACACCAATCTTGGTGTGGTCAGATGCTTTGAGGGCAGAGGAAAGATCTAGGGTCTAATAGACCCCAATTTTTTCAAAAAAAGAGTACCTGTCACTGCCTATTGCTATCATATGGGATATTTACATTCCCTGAGATAACAATAAAAATCATAACAAAGAAAAAAAATGGAAGGAACAGTTTAAAAATAGAATAAAAAAGCTAAATAAATAAAAAAAAAACTAAAAAAAAAAAAAAAAAAGCACCCCTGCCCCCCCTTCTCTTGCGCAAAGGCGTACACAAGCGTTGGTCTGGCGTCATATGTAAACAGCAATTGCAGCATGCATGTGAGGTATCACCGCGAAGGTCAGATCGAGGGCAGTAATTTTAGCAGTAGACCTCCTCCGTGAATCTAATGTGGTATCATGTAAAGGCTTTTAAAGGCTTTTAAAAATGTATGTAGTTTGTCGCCACTGCGTGTTTGTGCGCAATTTTAAAGCATGTCGTGTTTGGTATCCATGTACTCGGCCTAAGATCATATTTTTTATTTCATCAAAAATTTGAGCAATATAGTGTGTTTTAGTGCATTAAAATAAAAAAAAGTGTATTTTTTCCACAAAAAATGCGTTTGAAAAATCGCTGCGCAAATACTGTGTGGAAAAAAAAAATGCAACACCCACCATTTTAATCTGTAGGGCCTTTGCTTTAACAATATATATAGTGTTTGGGGGTTCAACGTAATTTTCTTGCAAAAAAAAAATATGTTTTCATGTAAACAAAAAGTGTCAGAAAGGGCTTTGTCTTCAAGTGGTTAGAAGAGTGGGTGACGTGTGACATAGGCTTCTAAATGTTGTGCATAAAATGCCAGGACAGTTCAAACCCCCCCCAAATGACCCCATTTTGGAAAGTAGACACCCCAAGCTATTTGCTGAGAGCAATGTTGAGCCCATTAAATATTTTTTTTTTTTGTCCCAAGAGATTGAATAATGAAAAAAAAAAAAAAAAAATATATATATTTTTTTTACAAAAAGTTGTCACTAAATGATATATTGCTCAAACATGTCATGGGCATATGTGGAAATACACCCCAAAATACATTCTGTTGCTTCTCCTGAGTACGGGGATACCACATGTGTGGGACTTTTTGGGAGCCTAGCTGCGTACGGAACCCCAAAAACCAATCACCGCCTTCAGGCTTTCTAAGGGAGTAATTTTTTTATTTCACTTCTCACTGCCAATCACAGTTTCGGAGGCCATGGAATGCCCAGATGGCATAAAACCCCCCAAAATGACCCCATTTTGGAAAGTAGACACCCCAAGCTATTTGCTGAGAGGTATTGTGAGTATTTTGCAGATGTCGCTTTTTGTCACAAAGTTTTGAAAATTGAAAAAAGAAAAAAAAAAAATTTTTTTTCTTTACTTTCTTCATTTTCAAAAACAAATGAGAGCTGTAAAATACTCACCATGCCTCTCAACAAATAGCTTGGGGTGTCTACTTTCCAAAATGGGGTCATTTGGGGGGGTTTTGTGCTATTTTGGCATTTTATGGCCTTCGAAACTGTGATAGGTAGTGAGGAGTGAAATCAAAAATTTGCACCCTTAGAAATCCTGAAGGCGGTGCTTGGGTTTCGGGGCCCCGTACGCGGCTAGGCTCCCAAAAAGTCCCACACATGTGGTATCCCCATACTCAGGAGAAGCAGCAAAATGTATTTTGGGGTGCAATTCCACATATAACTATGGCATGTGTGAGCAATATATCATTTAGTGACAACTTTTTGAAGAAAAAAAAATTCTTTTTTATTTTTGTCTTTATTCAATCACTTGGGACTAAAAAAAAAAATATTCAATGGGCTCAACATGCCTCTCAGCAAATAGCTTGGGGTGTCTACTTTCCAAAATGGGGTCATTTGGGGGGGGTTTGTACTTCTCTGCCATTTTAGCACCTCAAGAAATGAAATAGGCAGTCATAAATTAAAAGCGGTGTAAATTCCAGAAAATGTACTCTAGTTTGTAGACGCTATAACTTTTGCGCAAACCAATAAATATACGCTTATTGGCATTTTTTTTACTAAAGACATGTGGCTGAATACATTTTGGCCCAAATGTTTGACTAAAATTGAGTTTATTAGATTTTTCTTATAACAAAAAGTAGAAAATCTCTTTTTTTTTCAAAATTTTCGCTCTTTTTCCGTTTATATCGCAAAAAATAAAAATCACAGAGGCAATCAAATACCATCAAAAGAAAGCTCTATTTGTGGGAAGAAAAGGACGCAAATTTCGTTTCGTTACAAAATTGCATGACCGCACAATTACCAGTTAAAGTAGTGCAGTGCGAAATTGAAAAAAGACCTCTGGTCCTTAAGCTGACAATTGGTCCGGGGCTGAAGTGGTTAAAGGGGTGTTTCAGCTAAAAAAAATTTTTTTTAAAAGTCAGCAGCTAAAAAAAAAGTAGCTGCTGACTTTTAATAAGTACACTTACCCTCCCAGGGTGCCCGCGATGTCGGTCGTGGAGGCCGAGATGTCCTTCGGCGCTGGTCCCAGGGCCGCCATCCTCAGTAAGTAAAACAGGCAGCGAAGACTACGACTTCGCTGCCCAGTTCCTACTGCGCATGCGCAAGTCGTCGTGCGCCGCTTTGTGAATGGGGAACGCGATGTGTTGTGGGACACACAGTTCCCATAACACACCGCGCCCCATTCACTAGAAGACGGCGCTAGGAGCAGAAGACAGAACAGCTCCGCGGAACAGGAAGAGGCAGATTAGGACGATCTGCCTAGCAACAGCCATTTCCGGTAATTTTTTTTAATTTTAAATTTTTATTAACCTTTTTATCAAGTTTTTTTTTCAGGGTGGCCCTCCACTTTAAGAGATGGCCAGTGCAGTCTCTTCTTACCCTGGTGGCCTTGCTTTTTATCAATCCAACTTTCCCACCTGGCTTGCAGCCCCATCACTTTCACTGGTAATTGAATAAAGGTTTATATTTCATAGGACACTTTCTTGTCCACAAAGGGATACGCCTATCTTCCTATTTCACTCAGCAACTTGAGATGCCATCATCAGACAAATCTTGTACTATTCATCTACTGAATATTACATTAAGAACAGTTTTTGAAAATAGCTGTTTTTGAGACACATAACCGATGGGTGGAATCTTAATGCTATATGAGTTGTTTGTTACTTTCCCTAATGGGTTACCATACCAGCTTGCTTGGGAAAATTATCTGGGTGAGGAAATTGAGGAAGGAATTTGGAGGGTTTTGACCTTTCAAATTCAAAAAAGCCATTAGGAACATGACCTTGGTTGAAGATGTTTTTTTTCCAGATGGTACTTAGTTCCTGAGAGACTCTCCAAAATGTAACCAGGATTCTCTTACTTACTGCTTTTGTGGGTGGGGTCAAGTGGGAACAGTATTGCACATATGTTGGACCTGCCTTAAGCTCAGGTGATTTTTGGATGTGAACACCAGGGTTGCCCTTTTGAATTAACCAGTTGACAAACTTCCCAGGCATACTCAAATGTTGATTTATTGTATGTTTCTAGCAGCTAAGAAAGTTAAATACAGTTGGTAATCATTCTTTAATAAGATGAAAATGAACCTGGATAATGCTTAACATTTTTTTTTTTTAGCATGCTACAAGGCAAACAATTAACATTTGAAAAGGTCTGGAACCCATGGATTTCGTATTTGCAGCTCCCATCTGGATGATGCTGGACATTTAGGGGTGGTAGGGACAGATCTTTGGACAGGCACTCTTTTTCCCCCTTCCTCTTACCTATCCTCCTCTCTATACTTGCTGTGCTCAAACCCATATGCTAAGGAAGATATATAGATATTTATGTTTATCCCTCTTCTAGTAAGGGCAAATAGTCTCATGGTGGGTCAAAATGGTGACTCTCTTTTCTGTACTGTGATATGTCAGTATGACTGTGTTTATCGTGGTTTTACCTCAATTTAGGATATTTTAAATGGCAAAGCCTCTGCATAAATAAGATGTAGATAGGGGTGGGTACCATAATCCCATAGATTTATAGAGAAAACGAGTAGACACTGTTCTAAGGGACCACCCCAAAAGTACCCTATAGTATCGACTAGTGGGAGAAAGAAAGGGGACTATTCCGGTACCCAATTATACCAACAAAGTTTATGAAACAATATATAACATTTATTTAGACATATAGTAGAAAAAACATACAAATATAAGCAGCAAAACATAAATTGTTGAGCAGATCTTATACAATTGATGAGGTTTTATAGATTAATACAGAACCCCTAAGTAGATGGGGGCGAGTTGATGTGGGTTTTGAGGTTTTGACGTATTCCTCGACTAGTTTTGTGGCTTATGCCGCTTCCTCAAGAGGCGTCACCCATAACATCTATAAAAAAATATACAATTTAATTCATCATAGACAAAAACAAAGATACATAAACAATTTTGTAGTACAGCAAATTTTGAAGTAATAGTAGAGAGATCTGTCTGACTCACCCACATAGGAACCCTTAGCAAGGCTGGATGGCAATTGAGACACCCAAAAGCAGGGTGACCCCCCCAGGGGCGGACATGGGGGGCCAAAAAAGGTTTAGCTGGAGGAGGGATAATGATAGAATAATATTTAGTATTTAATGGGTATCGATAGTAGTTCTCATACGGTGTCCAGGGATAGACCAGTGCCCAAAGTGAAAAGAGCAATGAAATAGAAATGGAAAACGGTGATACATGCACCAGAAAAAGAAGAGAGGGGGAGAGGAAGAAAAGGGGAAAGGGGGGGGAGAGGAAAAAAAAAAAGAAAGAAACAGAATGTGGTGGACAAATAGCCCTCGTGGGTCCAGAGACTAGAAGAAAAAAGAGTAGTACAGTCAATCTAGACCACAGGCTGTAAAGTAAGGTCTTGCATAGTAAAGATGTCCAAGATTGTAAATCAAACCACAGAAGTATCCCAAAGATTGATAGAGATGGGTGACTAAACAGGTCACTATAATTAGCATACCCTATGTAGGCCACGAGAATATTTAAAATCAACCAGGAACGCCAGCTCTTTTTTAAGGTAATCACTCCCCAGTACTAATCGCCAAAAGAAGTGGGTAGGGGGCTTGACCAGATACTGATCTATAAATAAAATATATATAATAAATAAAAAATAGAAATGTAGATAATAAAGATGAAGATTAGAATATATTTTATAATGCCAATATAGCATTATCAAAAACGATCAGTTGACCACATAGGTCTCCATAGGTAGTAAATTAGAAGTTGCAAAAAGTTAATTTAGTTCAGAGGCAAGATAGTCAATTCACAGAGAGTTCCATGATATATGGGGCTCAAGGTTACACATGAAAGACAAAACTAATGGCTTTAGAGATACTTAGCATAAGAAAATATGTCAGGATTTACCTTGGAGAAAAAAAGAAGGCGATGAGTCCTGGTTGAATTGCCGCTCCAGACTGGCGTGCAAATGCACGTCTTTTAAGGCTCCCAACCCGGAAGTCTATGCGGGCGTCAAATGACATCCGTCATAGTTGGCGTTGTTGGTGCATATGGTAATGGCGCGCAGTCTCACGCTAGGCGCGCTCCCATTCGGGCACAACATTCTGTTTCTTTCTTTCTTTTCTTTTTTCCTCTCCCCCCCTTTCCCCTTTTCTTCCTCTCCCCCTCTCTTCTTTTTCTGGTGCATGTATCACCGGTTTCCATTTCTAGTTCATTGCTCTTTTCACTTTGGGCACTGGTCTATCCCTGGACACCGTATGAGAGCTACTATCAATACCCATTAAATACTAAATATTGTTCTCTCATTATCCCTCCTCCAGCTAAACCTTTTTTGGCCCCCCGTGTCTGCCCCTGGGGGGGTCACCCTACTTTTGGGTGTCTCAATTGCCATCTAGCCTTGCTAAGGGTTCCTATGTGGGTGAGTCAGACAGATCTCTCTACTAATACTTCAAAATTTGCTGTACTACAAAATTGTTTATGTATCTTTGTTTTTGTCTATGATGAATTAAATTGTATATTTTTTTATAGATGTTATGGGTGACGCCTCTTGAGGAAGCGGCATAAGCCGCAAAACTAGTCGAGGAATACGTCAAAACCCACATCAACTCGCCCCCATCTACTTAGGGGTTCTGTATTAATCTATAAAACCTCATCAATTGTATACGATCTGCTCAATAATTTATGTTTTGCTGCTTATATTTGTATGTTTTTTCTACTATATGTCTAAATAAATGTTATATATTGTTTTATAAACTTTGTTGGTATAATTGGGTACCGGAATAGTCCCCTTTCTTTCTCCCACTAGTCGATACTATAGGGTACTTTTGGAGTGGTCCCTTAGAACAGTGTCTACTCCTTTTCTCTATCAATTTATGATATATCATACAGAATATTTTCTAGAGAAAGCCACTGACAACTGATTACTATTCTCCTATTGATTGTATGCTGAACATTACTTTAATATTGAGCGTATTCTCGGGTATCTTTTTTCTTCTGTATTTTGTATGACTGTATTACTTTCTATGTAAAAAAAATCAAAAAAAAATATTATTGAAATTTACAACCACTTAAGGTGCAAATAATCACATCTTTGGAATTTGAAGGACAGCATCTACATATAACGTTCAGCTAAGATTGGGGATCCATCTCAGGTATGGCAAAGGGTCACATTAAGATTTGTTTGATATCTACAGTTGTGATGGTAATATCCCCAAGACATGTGACTGGGGCTTGGTGTGCAGACACTAGTTAGTTTGTTTTCAGGATGACCTTATAAGACCTTCATCCTAATTCTGATTAATTATTGTTTATGTTTATTGTTTATATTTATCACTTACAAGGATACTATTTCACTTCATATTTAATAAATGGCTGCTGTGGCCTTGGTGTGGTGTGGTGTCAGTTATTGAAGGGATATAGTTGTGGGTGAATTTAGATTGGCCCAGTGACCCCTTACTTTATACAGCACAATACCCTTGTCATGTGCTTTCCTTGAAGTTTTATATCTTGTTGTTTTAACTGTGTTTATAGTATTAGCATTTTGAAACACTGAAACAACCAAGATTAGAAATGAGCCAAGTATCCTGATACTATAACAGGTGCAAACTATATCTGCATCTCTTCAACAATGTATTCGCTTAAAAAAAAATCTAGAAAGATGGAATAACTTTAGAAAATATGTTTTTTTATATACAAAGTTAAAGGAAGGAGAAATCATAATTGACTTCACCTCACCACCTCTACCAGACTCAAAGAAATTATACTCAAAATGTGCTTTGCAGTGAAAATCCGTAAAAGTTTTGGAAAAAAAAAATTGTGTGTGTGGAGGGGATCCTTCTCAATTTCCTTATTGCGCTTCCTGTCAAAAAAGCTTGGTTTTGAGTTTTTGAATAATTCAAAGTTTTGGAATCCTCTGGACATATAACCAAGGCATACGTAGGGTTGAAGGTTGTAGAAATGAAAACATTTATGCTGCACCATGTGTTTCAAGTCAGGTCTTCAGTGCACAAAAAGAAAACAAATACTTTTCCAATGGGCAATTTTAAAATTAGGTAACAAATCTGAATTTTAGTGCACAAATAACTGATGTAATTTCAGGGAAAATCACAAAATGGACAATACAGAAAATAAAAATGAAGGAATGAATAAATAACAGAACTTATCTAGTGGAATTCATAATATGGGGCATGCTAATATGAAGTAACATTTCCAGAGAAGTTCATAATTATTATCATTAATATTATTCAGGGTTCAGGACAGGGGGTGGAGCACCATGACGTAGGCGCGCATCAGACGTCTCCCTCGTGACCCTCCGAATCCTCCGAGATCGTCCTCCCAGTACCTAGCTCCCAGCTCCAGCGGGGGGTGCAGCCGTCGGCCGCGTGAAGAGACGCCGAACGCCAAGTAGAGGCAGCATGCGATGGAGGAACCCGCCCGCCCGCCGCACATGTAGAGCGGGCTAGTCTGAACCGTCCCCCCTCTGTCCCTCCGCCGAAAGCAGCTCCACGAGCTCCAAGAGTGCCACCTCCAACCCCAAGCGCGGCGAAGTGCAGTCGGATGCCCTTATTCCGGTGCCCCAGGATAGGAGCCAAAGCGGACCGGACCGGGAGGGATATAGGAAACAGAACATCCCATTGAGCAGCAGACAGCGACCTGAAGTCTAGCAGGTGGGAAATGCCGAGCGACCCTAAGGAGAAAACCCCACTGAGAAAGGTAATGCTTTTTACACTTACCTATGCGGATGTCGTTACAGAGGAGCATAATAAATAGACTTTGTATAATGCTGCTGACTCTCTACTGACTCTCTACTGCTAGTGCAAACGCAGGGGGTCAAGGATCCATTACTGTTACCTACTGACTGCTTTCGCTCTAATCTGCTGTTGCCGCTTGCCTATTAGCGCTGCTGCCTAATGTCTGCTGGCCCGCCGGTCCGCTGTCGCTGCTGTCTGCTGCCGCTGTTGGCTGGTTCCGCTGCTCTCTGCTGCCGCTGTCACCTGCTGCCGCTGCAGTTTGCTGCTGTTGTTGTCGGGGGCCGCTCCGGGCGCTGCTGCTAATACCCAGAGGAGCCTAATAAATAATAGACTGTGTACAAATGGAGTCAATCCCTCGCTGCTAGTGCTTCTTACACTTACCTATGTGGAGGTCGTTGCAGAGGAGCCTAATAAATAGACTTTGTATAATGCTGCTGACTCTCAACTGCTAGTGCAAACGCTGGGGTCAAGGATCCATCACTGCTACCTGCTGGGGGCTGCGGGTCCATTCTGTTCTTGCCACTTGCCTGCTGTTGCTGCTGTCTACTGTCGCTGCTGCCGGCTGCTGGTGCCGGCTGCTATTGCTGATATCGTAGTCAGTAATTAATGTTGGCGCTCGCCACTGTTACTATTCGCTAGTACAGCTGGCCGGGGTGCACTGAGCTAGCCTCCTTAGGGCCCGACCGGACTGGCGGATTCTGCCTATAATTACAGCTGGGGGTAGGCGACGTGGGGGGCCCCGCCAGTAGAGTACACATCTACCGGCCGAAAAAGGTTCTGCCCCCGACGCCCTTCTAGCTGCCCCGACCCTGGCTTCTATCTTGTGTAGAGGACGGTATACAGGTGAAGAGGTCGGGTAGATGCATGTGGGGCGTTGGTTTTTTTTTTAGTGAGATCTCCCGGCAGGAAAAGCCAAAGTGTAACCCCAACGCTGGACTGGATGCCCGTCGGCCGGGGAACAAACTGAGTAACCAACATCCCCACTAAATACCCCAAAAGGGTTAATAAACACTGTTGAGCAATCTGGTGACCTTCTGACAATACCACACACCTACTGTTAGCTAACTTGTTACCATCTGGTATCGGAACCCTCAAGAGCCGTAACCCCAGACTGCGCCTGATTGAACCCCACCACTCAAGGGCATCCGCAGAGACATTAGTGATAGTAGTAATACAACTGTATTTGCATTAGTATCTTGCTCAATTTATTTTTTATTTATTTATTTTTTTTGGTTGTTTTGACGGTTGGGGGGTTTCTCTTTTGTTTTATGTTTTTTCAGAGGGGGGGGGGGCAATTAAGACCTTAAAATAGTGAGCAGCCGACAGGGGGGTGTGGGTGCAGAGGTGGATTACCTGATCTTTCCGGAAATTTCTCGGTGTTAGTCAGTATAGAGCTCTGCATAAGACTCAAACCCCTTCTAAGGTCATAAACTCCTCTACCAGTCTTCCAGTCTTAATGGCTCTAGCATAGTTATGCAGTTTTTATTGGATTGTTTGTATTTCTTTAGCATTTTTTAGACGTGTTAATGTCACTATTACAATGCAACAGTAAGTTCTAAGTCTGTATTGGAATATGAAGACATTTTGATTTATGTTTGATTATATGTATTTTGAAACTTCTTCAATAAAAATATTGAAATTAAAATAGTGAGCGGCGATTGAGGCCGGTCATATAAGAGACTTTGAAACCTCTAGATCCACTCGCAAAATTGGTAGAGAGGGGGGGACTCGGGTGAGCTATCTGAAAGTGCTTTGATTAACCCGAGCTCTCCCACTCTGCCACTTTGGCTTCAGGGTTTTTTTTTTTTCCCCTTGGTCTCTTGTCAGTACGGGGGCACCTCTTCAAATAGAGTAAAGGTGTTTTACAATATAAATCTATAAAGGGGAAGAGGTTGGAATTAGTATGCCGTAGGGTTGACATAAGCTGAAGGTTAGAGGGAAAAGGGCTTTGAAAGTGGCCTCTCCTACTAAACCCGCTGTGGGTAAAATGAGGGGGAAATCAACTAAAAGTAAAAGTTCACAACCTGCCGCTAGCCCGGGAGGAATTCAGCGCTATATGGCAAGTAATACTAGCATAATGGAGGAGGGCCAAGGGAGCCCCAAGACAGGAGCCCCACTTCGATCAGGACTAAATAGACAGAAAACCGTAGAGGACAGTAAAGGGGGAAAAGCAAACAGAGGAAAAATAACAGGGCCAAATGGAGGAGGGAACAGTCCACAAGGAGGGGAAGTGGTGAACATAACGACCCAGGAGAAAAGGGATGCAGAAAGCTTAGAGGGGGCTGAACCAGTGGCTGAAAGTGCTGAATTACTAGCTGAAAGGGGCAGGAGCTCTCAACCTCAGGAAAAAGCTCTAGATATGAAAGAGATGCTTGCAGAAATGTTTACTAAAATGGAAGCATCCCTGAAAGAAGAAATTGCAGCAGTAAGGACAGACATTGGGCGGGTCCTGGGAAGAGTAGAAGAAATGGAGGACAGATTGGATGCACAGGAGCAAAGGATTGATGAGGTAACAGAGCAGGTTAGCGCCCTATATAGAGCAAATAGAGCCCTCATGTACAAACTAGAGGATCAGGAGAACCGAAGTCGTAGGAAGAATGTGCGGATTAAAGGCCTCCCAGAAACACATAACAATGCAGACCTAAGGAAAATAGCACAGCAATTATTTAACCCTCTATTAGATAGAGAAGTAACAGAGATTTTAAAAATTGATAGAATCCACAGGATCACACAGCGTATAGCAGAAAAGCCGAGAGACGTCATAGCCAGGTTCCACTATGTAGAAGAGAAAGCGCAAGTTATGGGGAAAATCAGGACGCTACCGGGAGTCTCATACGAGGGCGTAGAACTGCAGATCTACTCAGATCTGGCAGCGGAGACATTGACAAGAAGGAGGCGTTTAAAGCCTCTAACGGAACTGATGGTGGCCTCTGATATTTCCTATCAGTGGGGGTTCCCAGCCTGCTTGATAGGAAAAAAGGACGGACGGTCGGCAGTTCTGCGCTTTCCAGAGGATCTGAGAGATTTCTGTGATCGGTTAGACATCCGCCCACCCCCGCTACCGGGATGGGAAGAGGGGGAGGGGGCAGTCTGCCCACCACAGAGAAAATTTAAATGGAATAAAGGAGAGGGGAGAGGGGGGGAATCAAATAACATCATGTAATAAACACCAGTCAGACAACAAAATGTGAAGGGAGAGGGGGGGTGAGGAGGGTGGGATCACGGGGAGGGGTCTGAGACGGCCTAGGGTGTGAACCCCAGGGATCTATGGAGAGAAGGCGACATCAGGAGGAAGTCAACCTGTTCCATGGAACAAACAAAAAAAAGAGGGTCTTCTGCCCAGCCTTAGAAGGCTTGTTGTTTCAGAAGGAGGGAGGGAGGTTAGGGAGGGCGGTATCGGGGGGAGGGCTGGGGTGTCAGTTTTTTTTTTCTTTCTTTTTTTCTCTTGTTTGTTACCCTTTTTTTTTTTTTTTTGGCTTCTTTTTGGTTGTGGTATGTTAACTCGCTCGCTCGCTCTGTCCCCTTCAATAGTGATAAACCCCCTGGGTCCAACCAGATGCTCTGCAACAGAGACCAGGTAGCAAAAGATGGTCGTGATTAACATGATCACTTATAATGTAAGGGGCTTAAATACAAAAGCAAAAAGGTTCAAAGTTAACAAAGAACTTCAAATTTTGGGGGCAGGAATAGTATGTCTCCAGGAGACGCACATTACACATACCTCTGGTATTCAATTGGCCTCATATCAATTCCCGAAATGGTATTACGGAGATTCCCCATCTCCACACTCAAAGGGTATAGCTATAGGATTTGAAAGGACAATTCGGTTTGAAGTAGAGGAGCACCTGGTAGACCCAGAGGGAAGGTATTTGGTTATTAAAGGAAAATTATTTAATATGAAATGCACGATTTTGAACATATACACACCGAATAAGAACCCTGACAAATTTTTTGAGAAAGTCTTGAAAAAGTTGAAGGGATTCAAGGAGGGTCATTTGATCATAGCAGGGGACTTAAACTGGAGTATGAACCCCAAGGTTGACACCTCAGGGGGGGGGGGAATAGATCTACAACACAAAGACAAAAAACGGTGAAGAAAGCACTGGCAAGTTGGCAATTATTAGACGCTTGGCGGATCACCAACCCAAAAGAACGGGACTATACCTATTTCTCTGCGGTCCACAGGTCCTACTCTAGGATAGATTACATATTAATAGAACACCAGTTAGCCCCACATCTTAAAAAGGCAGAAATTAAAGCCACCACCATATCAGACCATGCCCCAGTAATGATCCAGCTGGAGATACAGGGGGAAGAAAGGCCAGGGAACACTTGGAAGTTAAACGACTCCCTAATCCAAGATCAGGACTCAATAAACAGGATTGAACAGGAGCTCACAACTTTCTTTGAACTGAACGACACACCAGAGATCCCCAGGCCCACCCTCTGGGAGACACATAAGGCGGTAATCAGAGGGATACTGATTGGGATTGGAGCAGGGAAAAAGAGGGAAAGGATAAAAAAGAAAACCCAGCTATACAAAGAAACATTTGAATTAGAGCAGAATACCAGGCCGAAAGGGATCCCCGAAAAACAAGAGTTAATAGCAAAAAAGAGGGTACTAGAAGAGTTCTTAGAACAGGAGAGGAAATCGGCATTCCTTAATATAAATAAAGAAAAATACCAATGGGGGAACAGATCAGGAAAATGGATGGCGCGAAGGGTGAAAGAAAAAAAAGAACAGGACCTTTATCCTGATGATTAGAGATAAAAGGGGGGAAATGCAAATCCCCACTCCGGCCATCGCTAGCACATTCCATTCCTACTATAGCACACTATACAACATAAGACATAAGGGGGAAGATAAGGACAGGCTAAGGGAGGAAATAAGGGAGTACCTACGGGACCTAGACTTCCTAAGAGGGGAGAAAGAAGAGATGGGCGCTCTAGAAGCCCCCATAACAATCGAGGAAGTAGAAGGAGCAATTAAGAATACTACCCTCGGAGGAAGCCCGGGGCCCGATGGCTACTCCATCTTCTATTATAAGAAATTTTGTAAACAACTGGCCCCCAAATTATGTGAATATTTCAACGCAATAGGGGAAGAGGTAAAGTTTCGGGATGAAGCACTTTTGGCACATATCTCTCTGATCCTGAAAGAGGGGAAAGACCCAGCAGCAGTAGAGAGTTACAGACCAATCTCTTTATTGAATGCAGATATAAAACTTTTCTCCAAAATAATAGCAGAAAGATTGAAGCGGTATTTGCCAAAACTGATCCACAATGATCAGGTGGGGTTTATTCAGGGGAGAGAGGGGAGAGACAATGCATTAAAATCTATACTGTTGATACAGGAAGTCACGAGGAAAGGGACACCCACGGTACTCTTGTCTATTGACGCCGAAAAGGCTTTTGACAGAGTTAATTGGGAGTTCATGATCGAGACATTAAGATATGTGGGGGTGGGCGAGAAGATGATGGGATGGATTAAATCCCTTTATCGGCGCCCGACCGCGAGAATTAGGGTTAATAGCACCCTGTCCTGTCCCCTTGAACTATTTAACGGGACAAGACAGGGTTGCCCTCTTTCCCCAATTTTATTTATAATCACCCTGGAGCCCCTCCTGAAGGCAATACGTAAAAACCAGGACATTCAAGGAATAAGAGTGAGAGAGAGGGAATACAAGGCTGCTGCATTTGCGGACGACTTGCTTCTCTATATCTCTAGCCCGAGAACATCAATCCCCATAGTCCTTAAGGAATTAAAGCAATATGGGAAGCTATCAAACTTCAAAATAAACATGGCCAAATCAGAGATTTTAAATTAAAATTTACCCAGAGAAGAACAGAAAGCACTCCAAGCCAAGGTACCATTTAAGTGGTGTAAAAATGAATTGGGCTACCTAGGAATAAAATTAACAGCCCAACCAAGTGACCTTTTTGAAGCTAACTATATGCCCCTGTTGAATAAAATCAAAGAGCAACTAAAGAGGATACAATATAAATCGCTCTCATGGACGGGTAAGATACAGTGGTGTGAAAAAGTGTTTGCCCCCTTCCTCATTTCATGTTCCTTTGCATGTTTGTCACACTTAAGTGTTTCGGAACATCAAACCAATTTAAACAATAGTCAAGGACAACACAAGTAAACACAAAATGCAATTTGTAAATGAAGGTGTTTATTATTAAAGGTGAAAAAAAATCCAAACCATCATGGCCCTGTGTGAAAAAGTGATTGCCCCCTAAACCTAATAACTGGTTGGGCCACCCTTAGCAGCAACAACTGCAACCAAGCGTTTGCGATAACGTGCAATGAGGCTTTTACAGCGTCCTGGAGGAATTTTGGCCCACTCATCTTTGCAGAATTGTCCTAATTCAGTTACATTAGAGGGTTTTCGAGCATGAACGGCCTTTTTAAGGTCATACCACAACATCTCAATAGGATTCAGGTCAGGACTTTGGCTAGGCCACTCCAAAGTCTTCATTTTGTTTTTCTTCAGCCATTCGGTGGTGGACTTGCTGGTGTGTTTAGGATCATTGTCCTGCTGCAGAACCCAAGTTCGTTTCAGCTTGAGTACACGAACAGATGGTCGGACATTCTCCTTCAGGATTTCTTGGTAGACAGCAGAATTCATAGTTTCTTTTATCACGGCAAGTCTTCCAGGTCCTGAAGCAGCAAAACAGCCCCAGACCATCACACTACCACCACCATATTTTACTGTTGGTATAATGTTCTTTTTCTGAAATGCAGTGTTCCTTCTACGCCAGATATACTTGGACACACACCTTCCAAAGAGTTCCACTTTTGTCTCATCGGTCCACAGAATGTTGTCCCAAAAGTCTTGGGGATCATCAAGATGTGTTGTGGAGAAATTGAGACGAGCTTTGATGTTCTTTTTGCTCAGCAGTGGTTTCCTCCTTGGAACTCTGCCATGCAGGCCATTTTTGCCCAGTCTTTTCCTGATGGTGGAGGCATGAACGCTGACCTTAACTGAGGCAAGTGAGGCCTGCAGTTCCTTGGACGTTGTTGTGGGGTCTTTTGTGACCTCTTGGATGAGTCGTCGCTGCGCTCTTGGGGTAATTTTGGGCGGCCGGCCACTCCTGGGAAGGTTCACCACTGTTCCATGTCTTCGCCATTTGTGGATAATGGCTCTCACTGTGGTTCGCTGGATTCCCAAAGCTTTGGAAATGGCTTTATAACCCTTTCCAGACTGATAGATCTCAATTACTTTCTTTCTCAATTGTTCCTGAATTTATTTGGGTCTCGGCATGATGTGTAGCTTTTAAGGATCTTCTGGTGGACCTTACTTACTTACTCAAGCAGCTCCTATTTAAGTGATGCCTTGATTGTGAACAGGTGTGGCAATAATCAGGCCTGGGTGTGGCTAGAGAAATTGAACTCAGGTGTGGACAACCACAGTTATAGTATGTTTTAACAAGGGGGGCAATCACTTTTTCACACAGGGCCATGATGGTTTGGATTTTTTTTCACCTTTAATAATAAACACCTTCATTTACAAATTGCATTTTGTGTTTACTTGTGTTGTCCTTGACTATTGTTTAAATTGGTTTGATGTTCCGAAACACTTAAGTGTGACAAACATGCAAAGGAACACGAAATGAGGAAGGGGGCAAACACTTTTTCACACCACTGTATATGCAATGAAGATGTTCATAGTCCCTATACTAATATATACCTTCCAAATGATCCCGATCCCCCTGCCACAGACTTATTTTAGTAAACTTAAAACTATGACTTTAAAATTTATTTGGGCGGGTAGACGGCCCCGCATCTCATTCAATACGATAGCAAGAGAAAAAGACAGAGGAGTACTAGCAGCCCCAGATCTCAAAAAATATTACAAAGCCATAGTAATCTCTAGGATAGCAGATTGGACCCACAATAAGGAGGTAAAGAGTTGGGTGGAATTAGAAAAGACACTAAGTAGCACAGATTTAGGGAAAATTATATGGATCCCACCACAGCACCGAGACTTAGGACCAAACACAAACTTTTACACTAGGCACACGCTCAAAACATGGGACCGAATAAATAAGAGACACGGATGGGAGTGTAATTCGCCATTAATATCACTGTTAGATACAAATTTTTTTAGACCAGGAAAGGAAGAACATTTATATTTTTGTAGGTGGTCCAAAAAAGAGGACATTAGATTATAAGATGTGATGGAAGGGAATAGAATATTTACTTATGAGGAAATCACACGGGAATGGGGACACAAACCATTAGATAAATGGAAACACGCCGAGATTCAACACTTTGCACAAACCCTGCCACAACCACTAAGAGGGAATAGACAACTGAGACCCCTAGAGAAACTACTGAAAACACCCCAATGTCTAGAGAGTAGGATATCAAAAATATACAAAATACTGATACAGGAGGCAGATAATGGATACCCAACCTTTTTAGAAAAATGGGAAAGTGAGATAGGCCCTTTAAGTAATAATGCCCATAGGAAGAAAATAATTAAGATGACACACTCAGTAGCAAAAGACACACAGACACTAGAAATGTCATACAAACTGCTATCAAGGTGGTATGTAACCCCTCAGAAAGCACACGAACTCAGTGGAGATATTGCCCCAACCTGTTGGAGGGGTTGCTCCGTAGTGGGATCTTTCACACACCTATGGTGGGAGTGCCCAAAGATACAAGTATACTGGGACAAAAAAATAGAAACCATCTTTGACATAACGGGGGAAAGGATAAAAAAAGAACCATGGGTATGCCTGTTCCACGACACGGACAAGAGATTATCCCAGTACAAATTAGAGGTAACGCCGTACCTCCTGAATGCGGCCAAGGCCCTCATCCCATGCCTTTGAAAAATCCAGGAAGCCCCGAGCATGAAAGAATGGATAGGACGGGTAGAATGGACAAGGAGTATAGAGCAGGCCATGAAAGAATGGATAGGACGGGTAGAATGGACAAGGAGTATAGAGCAGGCCATACACACAACACAAGATACTGAGGCGAAATTCCAAAGGATATGGGGGAAATGGCTGGTATTCAGGGAGACGGAGAGATTTCAAAGGTTGATAGAGGGATAAAGATAAAAGAAGGGGAAGGAGACGAGCGAGGAGGGGCGAGAGAATTGCTTATTGTTTTTTCTTTTTTTTTTTTTTTTGGAGGGTAGGGGGGAGGGAGTAGGGGGAGGGAAATGTTGTAACAAATAAAATGCTAGAGTATTTGGACAATGTGTTGTACAACGCTAAAAATGACGAAAACAAAGAATATATAAAAAAAAAATAATATTATTCAGGATTTGTATAGCACCAACAGTTTGCACAATTCTTTACAATATAAAGGTAGCCCAGTTAAAATACAATAAAATACAAGAGGGTTAAGAAGGCTCTTCTTATAAGAGCTTACAGTTTAATAGGGTGGGACAAGTGGTACAAACAAGTAATAACTGCGAGGGATGAGTTGATGGAAGAATTAAAAGTTCAGTTGTTAGATAGAGGTGGGATAGGCTTCCCTGAAGATATGAGTTTTTAAAAAATTACCTAAAGGTGGCAAGAGTAGGAGATAGCCAGGCAGACTGAGGTAGAGGGTTTCAGAGGATGAGAGGCTCTAGCAAAGTCCTAGAGATGAGCATGGGAGGAGGAGACCAGAGAGATAGAGATAATGAGGTCCTGGAGAAGCAGAGAGGATGGATTGGGTGACAATTTGAGACAGGTTTGGTGAAGTGGCTCAGGGCAAAGTTGTGAAAGGCTTTATATGTTGTTGTTAGTATTTTGAATTTAATTTGCTGGGCAATCAGAAGCCAGTGAAGGGATTGGCAGAGAGGGGTGGCAGACACTGAGCAGTTGGTATAGTAGATAAGTCTGGCAGCAGCATTCAAGATAGACTGAAATGGGAATAGCCTGCTCAGATGTAAGCCTAAGAGAAGGGAGTTGCAATAGTCAAGGAGAGAGATAACAAGGGAGTGAAAGAGTAGCTTGGTGGTTTCATTAGTTAAAAAAGTGAAAACTTGATGGATGTTACATGAAGTCTTCAAGCTTGGTGGGAGGAGACTGAAGGAGTGAAGTGAGGAGTAGAGAGATAGATTTGAGTGTCATCGGTATAGGGATGGTATTGGAAGCTGTGGGAGGTTATCAAGTGTCCAAGAGAGGTGGTGTAGATAGAGAAGAGAAGAGAAGTGGTTCAAGAACAGAGCCTTGAGGGACCCCTACAGAAAGGAGAAGTAGAGAGGAGGAGACAAAGTTGCAGGCAACACCGAAGGAGCACTGTGATAGATAGGAGGAGAACAAGGAAAGAAAAAAGTATTGGAGGCCAAGGGAATCAAGTTTATTGAGGAGGAATGGATGGTCAACAGTATCAAAGGCTGCTGAAAAGTCTAGTAGTAGAAGTATGGTGTAGTGGCCATTGTTTTTCACAGTTAGTAAATCATTAGTGAGTTTTAGTAGGGCAGATTTTGTGGAGTGCTTCAAAAAAAGCCAGACTATAAGGGGTCAATAAGATTTTTTTCAATGAGGTAGGAGTTCAGACAGTTGTAGACTAAGTGTTCTAAAAGTTTAGAGGTAAATGAGAGCAAGAAGATGGGTCCTAGGTTGTTCAGGTTAGTGGAGTCCAGTGATCACTTTTTAAGTACACCTTTTCAAATAGTCTAAAACACAAAAAGGCTCCTTTATATAACAGTTTACAAAGTGGCCATAAAAGGGCTGATTCAAGCCTGCAGTATCAGTCTCCCAGGTTTACACTGTATTCCGGCACTGTCAGAAATAGAGCACATCTCGCTCCAAAATATAATATGGAATGCAGGTACCACCGTACAATATGTTTAACACCAATGTAAGGTAAATTAAAAACAGGCTGAGCTATAGCCCATCTTTCATTTACCTTACATTGGAGTTGAACACAGTGTGCAGTGCTGCCTGCATGCCAGTTTATAAAGTGCATCATGCCAATACAGAGCTATAACTTAGGACATCAGTGCACAAGAGCTGACGTTTTTCTAGGATATTTTGCATATATTTTCTGGGGGAAAGAAAAGGCAAGCAAGGTCAAAGTTAAAATTGTGACAGACAGCCCCTGTCAGTTGTCTATGGTGTGTATCTGCCATAAAGAATGTTGAGGTTCTTAAGGTAAATGGGTGACAGTGAGAGGTCTGTTGCAGGACGCTAGGGGTTAAGCACTGGACATGCCTTGCTCCCTACCTGGGGTATAATTTGCCTTCCGTGGGTTAATAAGTGTTGGCACTGAGAGAGGAGACAAGCAGGCTGTGAAGGGATATGTCTGCAGGACTAGAGAAGACCCAGTGAGGTTTATTTATTAGCCAGGAGGCTTAAAACTGTTTTTTTGGCCTTTGTTTTTTTTTGGACTGAGTTTATTGCACATGCTGACCAATAAACATGGTCAGGAAGTCCTTAACCTCACGTGCAGAGAGAAAGAAAGAAAGAGAGAGAGCTAAAACTGAATTGGGGTCAAGTAATTTGAAAGCAAGCATTTAAAAATATTTTAAAATTGTATTTTAACCGCTTCCCGACCGAAACACGACAATGTACGTCGGCAGAATGGCACGGACAGGCATAAGGGCATACAGGTACGTCCCTCTGAATTCCATGGGTCCAATCACGGATCCCACGGACTCAATTGCAGCGATCATCTCACGGTGAGGAAGAACGGGGAGATGCCGATGTAAACAGCATCTCCCCGTTCTGCTTAGCAACAAGTGATACTGATCACTGCTTCCTGTGATTGGAGCAGAGATCAGTGATGTTCACAACACAGCCAAGCCCCCCACAGTTAGCAACACGCTTCTAGGACACACTTAACCTCTACACTGCCACCTCTTGGTTAACCCCTTCACTGCCAGTGTCATTTACACAGGAATCAGTGCATTTGTATAGCACTGATTGCTGTATAAATAACAAAAATGTGTCAAAAATGTCCGATGTGTCCGCCATAATGTTGCAGTCACAATAAAAATCACTGATCGCCACCATTATTAGTAAAAAAAAAAATGATTAATAAAAATGTCATAAAACTATCCCCTATTTGTAAATGCTATAACTTTTGCGAAAACCAATCAATAATCGATTTTTTTTTACCAAAAATATGTAGAAGAATACGTATCGGCCTAAACTGAGGAAAAAAATGTTTTTTTTTATATATTTTTTGGGGATATTTATTATAGCAAAAAGTAAAAAAATAATGTGCTTTTTTCAAAATTGTTGCTCTTTTTTCGTTTATAGCATGAAAAAATTTAATGAGTAATAGCTGCTAAGGGAAGTCTGGAAATAGACTTACCTAGTGTTCTATCACTGTGCTTGCCTGAGGTATGAAATGGCAGTGAAGAATGGAGGTAGAAAGGGGGTGATCTGAGGTCCAAAGGGAGGTGATCAGAAGTTCAAATGGTGCCAATTTGAGATTTGACAGAAGCTACACTGGCGGCTTGCAGGTATCGCTGGAAAATGGAAACAGAAGGCGCCACTCTAAGTGCAATAAAAGGTGGAAATTTTTAATATAAAAGTTTAAAAGTAGTTGTACTCACAAAGGTACAATGTCCAAAGGCATGTAGAACAGATGTTGGGCCGGATGTCCATGAAGGGAGTGATGGGAGTGATTTCCATATCCTGGGAGGCTGTATCGTCTGCTTGATAGTGCTGGGGCATCCACTGCTGACACTTCCGGTCAGTGGCGCTCACGCCGACAACCAGGTGGGTCACTTCTCTTCCGGGGGTTGGAACCGGTCTCAACCAATAGGCGACACGTTTGCGGAGCATGCGCTTCTTCCTCAGGCCTAACGGGGGCGGTGATTGGGCTGGATATTTGTGGGCAATGGGCGGCTCTGATTGGATGCTGTTGGATGTGTTATGGACGGTGGCCAACAGGGGACACGGAGCGTCAGTCACATGACGGGAGCTGGCTGTGAAATTCTATGCAGAACAGGAAGGGATGTGAAAAACGGAACGGACTGTGCAGGAAACTGCACTTTATGCTTGAATGGGGAAATTGTAACTTGCTGACACCGCTGGTTTAATGTAGACAAAAAAGGGGGAATACATAAATAAAGGACTTGTAATGACAAAAGTGTGGAGTGTGTATGTTACATCACTGCCATGACAAAGCATGCTTGTGGGGCCATCATATGGACTTATGTTGTGGATGTTTTGCATGTAAAAATGCATATATGTGTGGAATATTCTGTTGTAAAATACTGGTAAAAAATATATATATGTATATAAAAATATATATATGTAAAAAAATATACATATATATACACATATGTATATATGCATAAAAAAACACACATATAAAAAACACATACATAAAAATACATATACATACATGTAAAACATATATACATATAAAAAGATATACACATGTGAAAAAAACTACATATATTTGGGAAGCCTGAAAAGACTGAAAGAAACGCACACACTCCCCTTTCAAAAACTCTCTCTGGAAAATAGAAAATCTCATGCTTTCTCAAAACTATACACATGTGCAATGCATGCATGTGCGGTTGTGTACGCACCTGGAACACATGTGTAATGCATCTGCACAGAAACTTGGCCACATAAAGTGCAAGTGCACAATAATTGAAATTAAAAACAAAATTGGACTTAAATCTAAAATTGGGTTTACAGCGCACCCACATGCCCTGTGCATGCATGTGGGCTGTTGTTTGCATTACATTACATTAACTTGGAGTTAAAATTATTGGTTGAACTCAAAGTAGTTATGTGTCAGGCAGAATTCTGTGGCCTCTAATATGAATTCTGCCGGACCGGGATTAAGTAAAGGATCAGTGGATAAAAAACTAGCAGTGGCTCGAAGGCCTATGTCGTGTAGAATTGACATGTACAGTGAACTCACATCTAGTGATGCCCACATGTACATGGGTTCCCAAGTGTAATGAGTCAACTATTCTAGAAGATGTGCCCCGTCCCTAATGTACAAGCGTAGGCTGGTGGCTAGTGGTTGTAATAACTGGTCTATGTATTGTAAAAGGGGGCTTGTAATACTGTCTATGGCTGAGACTATAGGCCGACCTGGTGGATTCTGAGTGTTTTTGTGGATTTTGGGGATATGGTAAAAATATGGGGTGGAAAAATACTGTTTGTTAAAAAAAGCGTGTTCTTGTTTGGAGATTATCTCTTTATTTTTGGCCTTACCTGTGAGTAATTTGACCTCTGCTATAAAATTGGGGAGTGGGTCTCCACGCAATTTTTTGTATGTATCAGTATCAGACAAAAGGCGGCAGGCTTCGGTCAAATAATCGATGCGATTTTGGGCCACTATGCCCCCGCCTTTGTCAGCCGTTTTGATAACTAAGTCATGGTTTTTGATCATGTTTTTTAAGGCTACTTGTTCATGTGATGTAAGGTTGGGATGGTTTTTGTGTGTGTTTTGACATAATTTCTGTAGATCGGAATACACTACTTCATAAAAGGTTTGAAGATACGGTCCTTTGGCATGTGTTGGATTAAAAATTGATTTGGGCCTAAATTTACTATGTTTTACGGGAGGTGTTGTGTGAAAGGGATAGATCTTCATCATCCTCGTCACTATCTAAATTGTATAGTTCCTTGAGTATGTTCAGTTCAAGGGAATTGTCATTAGATGTTGCGGAAGTGGACTGTGTGGGCATGGAAAGTACCAGTGATTCCGGTGTATTGTGGGATTTGATATTGTAATATCGTTTGAGGGTGAGGTTTCGGATGAACATGTGTAGATCTTTAAACTTTAAACAATGTATATGTTTTTTTATATGTGTGTTTTTTATGCATATATATATATATATTTTTTACATATATATATTTTTATATACATATATATTTTTTTTAACCAGTATTTTACAACAGTATCTTTGGAATATTCCACACATATATATACATGCATACCTTTTAGACACACATTTTTTAAATTCATTTTCTAATTGATCCCTTAATCCATTTCTCGTCCAACACATCAATATACATATACACACATTTTTACATGCAAAACATCCACAACATAAGTCCATATGATGGCCCCACAAGCATGCTTTGTCATGGCAGTGATGTAACATACACCCTCCACACTTTTGTCATTACAAGTCCTTTATTTAAGTATTCCCCCTTTTTTGTCTACATTAAACCAGTGGTGTCAGCAAGTTACAATTTCCCCATTCAAGCATAAAGTGCAGTTTCCTGCACAGTCCGTTCCGTTTTTCACATCCCTTCCTGTTCTGCATAGAACTTCACAGCCAGCTCCCGTCATGTGACTGACGCTCCGTGTCCCCTGTTGGCCACCGTCCATAACACATCCAACAGCATCCAATCAGAGCCACCCATTGCCCACAAATATCCAGCCCAATCACCGCCCCCGTTAGGCCTGAGGAAGGAGCGCATGCTCCGCAAACGCGTCGCCTATTGGTTGAGACCGGTTCCAGCCCCCGGAAGTGAAGTGACCCACCTGGTTGTCGGCGTGCGCTCCACTGACCGGAAGTGTCAGCAGTGGATCCCCCTAGCACTATCAAGCAGACGATACAGCCTCCCAGGATACGGAAATCACTCCCATCACTCCTTTCATGGACAACATTTATTCTACATGCCTTTGGACATTGTACCTTTGTGAGTACAACTACTTTTAAACTTTTATATTAAAAATGTCCACCTTTTATTGCACTTAGAGTGGCCCCTTCTGTTTCCATTTTCCAGTGTCTCCAGAGGATTACTTGTTGCTTCTTAAGTCTTCAAACTGGGCTGCCTTCTAAAAACAGTGCTATTATTTTCCCATCTCATGACATGGACTGTCACTGAACTATGTTTTAAGCTATTGCTTTTTCATGTCGTGACGATCTACATGCAATTTTGATTGGTCCATCCTTCCCTCTTCCCCTTCCCCCAGCTTTTAATTTTCCTCACCCATTTGTCTCTCCCATAAGCAATTAGATGGTAAATTACTCACCGCCAGAACTAGCGCAAATCCACTTCACCAAACTTGTATGCAGGTATCGCTGGCTGCTGTTTTCCCCCAGGCGGGTATGGCTAGTGGCTGCTGCTGGCTGTTCTCCAGGGCTGGTACTGCTGGTAGGTACTGCTGGTGGGTACTGCTGGTTGATACTGCTGGCGAGTACTGCTGAGTACTGCTGGTGGGTACTACTGGTGGGTCCTGCTGGCTGGTACTGCTGGTGGGTACTGCTGGCTGGTACTGCTGGTGGGTACTGCTGGTGGGTACTGTTGGTGGGTATTGCTGTCTGGTTCCTGACCCACCATCCCCGAGCATCAGTGTGACAGGAGCTGGTGGAAGTATGTGGCTGCCAAAGAGAGCAGAGCCAATGCTTTCTGTATTGCTCCTCTAGTGCCGTCTCCATAAGGCTGCTTTCACACTGGGGCGGTGCGGGGCGGCGACGGTAAAGCAGCGCTATATTTAGCGCTGCTTTACCATCGTTTTACCCGCTAGCGGCCGAAAAAGGGTTAAAAACTGCAGCGGCGGTTTGCGGGCGGTATCCCCACGGTCTCCCATTGATTTCAATGGGTAGGAGCGGTATAGGAGCGGTGAATACACCGCTCCTTCACCGCTCCAAAGATGCAGCTAGCAGGACTTTTTTTACCGTCCTGCTAGCGCACCGCTCCAGTGTGAAAGCCCTCAGGGCTTTCACACTGGAGACACAGCAACAGCTGTTTCGGGTCGGTTTACAGGCGCTATTTTTAGCGCAATAGCGCCTGCAAACCGCCCCAGTGTGAAAGCAGCCTTACTCACACTGATGCTTGGGGATGGTGGGCCAGGAACCCGCAATCTGGGCTTGCCGACTTGCCGTCCCAGAGCAGGAGGTGGCGGGCCACATCAGAGTCCACACGTTATATTGTGTCTGTAAAGTGTTCGCTTGTGGCAAAGTTATTTAAAAATATTTTGTGGGATTTTGAGGACAATGGCAAAGGTATTCAGTGTATACTGTGAATAGGCTCAGCCTGTATTTAACTATGCCCTTTATGCTATGGCCGATATTGACAATAATGTAGTCACAACAATTTTTTCTGTGGCAGGCTCATATTCAACAATCATTACCTTCTTGGCCATACTCCTTTTTAGCCAGACCAGGCAGATTACTTCAATTTTCAGACTGCCATCTATTCCTAGGAAGGAGATTAGTGCCACAAAGTTAAAGCTCATTATAGGTGGGGATTGTAAAGGAATAAAGTGGATAGGCTATATCTCCTTTAGGGTAATTTATCCAGTAGGATAGAGACTGGCTAGGAATCCTCTGGTAGCTGTATAGCAGCATAGAGGCAAACGGTGGGAGGGAGTGTGTTTCTCCCCATTGTTCTGAAATTTGCATTTAAATACCAACCATTGCTGATATCCTCTGATGAACCAATGAACACAGATCCTCCCTTGAAGTGAATAAACACACACAGTAATATACATTTTATTTTTATAGTGCTACTAAAGCTTCAGTTTTAATACCGTTGGCCTTGGTGCGTGGTTCTGTGGAAGCTAAGTAGTAGTTAGTCAGGCTGTTTGGGTAAATGGGTACAGCATGAGATGACAGGATAAGAGAGCAAGAAAGGTAACAAAGGGAGAATCCACAAAGGGAACCCAAAATAATAAGAATGACTAATATAAAAGTCATAGCCTGCTTTCACTAACTAGTTCCATTTTCCTCCTGGTCCATTGACAGTTTTTTTTCTAAATTTAAATTGATGCCACAAGTTTAAAATCATCATGTTCTGAATAACCTAAGATGTATTCACAGTTAAACAGAAGTATTAAACATACAAGAATGATGCTGCGCTGCTATAGCTTGGCAACACTGTCTTTAATTTATTTTTATCTGTGTAAAAATCTTCGGAAGAGTATGTTACACATGCAATGTATTATAAACAACGTCAATATACAGGGTGTTATTAATACAGTATTTCACTTGTTCACTCATAAACTTATCAAGCTGTGCAAGCATTATGACAGGCAATATTTTCTTTGAAATTAAAAATCTAAATGATTTTTCTTCCTGTAGTCTCAACATGCTCATCACTTTAGCTTAAAATTTGAAAAATGCCAAACTTGATATAAGGAATATGGCAAAAGTTTTCTAACTAGAGAATAGGAATGTGGTTCAGAGCCACCCAACCATGGATTTGCAGCAAATCCATAGATTTTATTTTGGGTCAACAGATGAATTTTTGGACCACCTGTAATACTCTGTGCACCCTTTATCATTGGCCAGCAGACCCAGAACAGCCAATAATGAGGGTGTCAGTTAATTGAAGCTGTTGTAGAGAAAGAATAGAGAGAGTTGACAAACTGCACAGAGAGAGTTTAGAGTCAGTTAGCAAACTGAGCTTTATGTCTGTGAATGATAGTGGTGGGTTTTGGTTTACTCCCCTTCTCCTGTTCTCGTCCTCACATTCTTCAATTGACCCAAAAGTTCCTATTAGGACTTCTTTCTATGTCAGCAACAGGTTTGAATGAAAGTTCTTGTTTTTTATTTTTTTTTTAAACACTAGCATGTTCCATTTGTATCTACATCTGACCATCTCCCTACTGATGCAAAACTGTGCATCCAATTTTTAGAAAAAAATGCTGGCCCTTTTCTATCAAACCACTATTCAGTTTCTGTCCGCTGGTCGAAGCAGACCAGTACTACTTGGTGATAACATCATTTCAAGGAATGGTGGATCTTCCATATCACTGTTGAAGCTGTATAAAAAAGACACGCTTCTCCTTTTTTGGTATTGACATAGATCATTTAATGGTAACTGTTAGCTTTCTATTCCTTTTTTTTACAATAGCGTGCCTATTAATTATTTTTTGTGGTAAAATTAGCAGCAACACATGTGCTTTGATTGACAAAAGTAGTGGCCCCACAATACTGTTATTTATTTTAATGTCAGAATATTTTTATTTTTTTTATTT
>CM053026.1:527636601-527687307 GCA_028564925.1 Lithobates sylvaticus | reverse complement strand
TGAGCCATCCTAATGCACTTTAACATTTTTCAAATTGACTTTATTGCTGATCTGTTCGCAACACTCATGAGGATAAAACGTATTGCAATGACTAAAGCACAAAGAGGTTTGACTAATGCAACTGATATGTATGCAGAAGTTTGGCTCACTCCGCTTGTCTCATTGGCTTTGATGCCAATTCATATCACAAAGGTTCCCGTCAGCACTGAAATATTCATAAAAAGGACACATATACTGTGACCTTACAACGCAGGTAGCTTGCTGAGTGCAAACGTAGAATCAGAACATGAACACTTCTCAGAAAACATTGCTACTGGGGTCAATGGATACACCAAGTGGGTGGTTATATAGCATAGACAATAATGCTGCAAAAAAGACCCTCAATGGAATAAAGAAAGTAATAGTCCTAATTAAAATACATTTATTACCTTGAAAACATGTTTAAATGTTAGCTGTAAAGCAAGCCACTATAGATACAGCATTGAAATACATATATGAAGTGTTTGCCTGATGGTTAATTCTGTTAAGATATTTATACACTTATAGTACTTAATTTTCCCATCGCACACGTTCCTGGAAATGCTCTCGGATTTGGGTGCTGAAGCAACAACCAGCTGGATACTGGTTCAAGTCACAATGAAGATATTTGCCAGCACACCATGGAGCGACACAAATAGCGTCCAAAAGGGTGATTTATTGCATGATCACAACACAAGGGTAGTGCAACATTTCGGAGCCACGCAGGGCCCCTTCGTCAGGCATGTGACGAAGGGGCCTTGCGTGGCTCCAAAACATTGCACTACCCTTGTGTTGTGATCATGCAATAAATCATCCTTTTGGACGCTATTTGTGTCGCTCCATGGTGTGCTGGCAAATATCTTCATTTATGCACTTATGTGACATGCAAAGCTGGCCTCGGTGACGTCACTGCTTTTTATTTCAATTTTGCATCTTTCTATGTCATGTGCCTGCACACTGAGCTATAAACGTATCAATATAATTCCTCTTTTGTATGGGTGTCTTGGGGGCAGTAAAAACAGACAGTTGACTGCCCACCTAAAGTCTAAAATACAGCTGAAGGGAGCTGTTTACATGCTGACAAGCAACGCCACCCATCATACTCGGGCATTCGCATTCAAGTCAATGGGGCTGCGCCACAATCATGAGCCTAATGCTTGGCTCCCCATTATGGTGCATTAGTCCCATTTGTAAAATGCTACTTGGCAAAGCATTGTTTTTGTGAGCATGGGGAATGAAAACTTAGCCTAAGGGTCTGTGTTGAAGGCCTTTAACTTGAGTTTAACATCAATTTGAGATACTTCTGAGATTATTCAGAATTCATAGATAGGTGCATTTGACTTGCAGTTGACTTCCTTCTAACCTATATTAAACCTTTGTATTTCCATATACTTGATGTCTGATGTGGATAAAAGCCTGTGAACACAGACCCCAATGCTGATTTATTGTACAATGGGCAGGTGGGCATTAAATGAGCCATGAAAGGTGAAAAAAGCATCTTTGGTGGGGCCTAGCTGGCTATCATGTACCTGACTGGAGGCCAAATGGTGAGAGGGCTTCCCTTGTGGCTAAGCCCTAGGCGCCCATGATGGGGCCCTAGGCTCAAAGAAGCATGGGTTGCCTGCTGGAACTGCTAGCAAAGATGTCACCACTGGAGCATTGCTGGGCCAGGCATCCAAGTAGTGGAGCAGATGAAGTAGGACTGGTGCAGCCAGTGGAGGCAGGTGACGCCCATGGTAAGTAACAGATCACAAGAAGAGTAGAAGCCAGAAGGGTAGCAGGTTCAACACCGAGGTCAGGTACCAGGTGCGGATGTTAGGACAATGCGCAGTCAAGAGGGTAAGCAAGAGTCATACACAGGAGAGCTGAATGTGCAAGTTCATTAACCACTTGACCTCAGAAATATTTCCCCCCCCCCCCTTCATGACTAAGCCACTTTTTGCTTTTTGGCACTGCATTACTTTGACTGACAATTGCGCGGTCATGCAACACTGTAACAAAATGAAATTTATATAATTTTTTTTTTTCACACAAATAGAGCATTCTTTAGGTGGATTTTTTATTTTTTTTTTTTTTCACTATAAACTAAAAAAGACCGGAAATTTGGTAAAAAAAATATTTTTTCTGTTTCTGTTGTAAAACATCCAATAAAAAAATTTAAGAAATCTAATTTCTTCATAAGTTTAGGCTTAAGTTTTAAGTTTAAAAAAATAAAAAACAATAAGCGTATATTGATTGGTTTGCACAAACGTTATAGCATCTACAAACTATGGTATATATTAGGGCTGTGGAAATTAAAGATTAATTCCTTGATTAATCGTTAATTTTTTTGATCGATCAAAATTCTTTTGATCGGTACTCACCTCTCCGCCGGCTTCCGGGTCTTCAGGGAGTTCCGTCGGAGATCCGGTGACGTCACGGACATCGACGTCACCGGACTCCTCCCCCCTTCCCCAAGTGCCTCCGTCTGCTAACGAAGGGAAGGGGGGAGGAGTCCGGTGACGTTGAAGTTCTGATTGAACGCAATGCGCACGGGGAGGAGCTACGCATGACGTCACCCGCTGCTGCCCTATGGAACTAACACTATTGTCGGTTTTACATGCTGTGTTTTTATCATCTTTATGTGAGTAGTTTGTGTTTGAACACATAAATGTAATCTTATACTTAAGCGGTGAGCACTAAGATCTTTTCTTTCTACCCATGACCTGGCGCCCTTGCTGATATCTAAGGAGACGTAAGAGAAGTTTATGGTCCGTGTTAACCCTTTTGATACCTGCTTGCATGACCACCTGTTTGCACAGGGGTCCATGCCATAAGGTGAGAGTGATTAGTTAGACCGGAGGTGGAGGGATTGTCACGCTACTGTGGAAAAAAAAATTACTTACGTCAGTGGTACAGTTTGAATTTAAAACGTATTTGTGTGAACTGTGAAGTTAAGTCATGGATTGTGGAAACTAACTAGTGTCGGGTGATGGTATATAGTGTATACCACATTTACCACTGACGAATGCAGAGTTGCAATGCAAGGAGATCAGCTAAAAGTAGTTGGATCTGTATGTGTGTTATAATTAATCGAAATTAGTCGATTAATCAATTAAAAAAAAAATGTATTAATCGAACACGAAAATTTTAATCAGTAACAGCCCTAGTATATATACTAAAATATATATTTTTTATAAACTAGTAATGGTGGCAGTCAGCAAGTTATAGTGTTGCTGTGTACAGCGTATACTGTGATAGTATGGCAGGCAGTCTGACACTAACTGACACTTTTGACATTTTATGGGAACCAGTGACACTAATACAGTGATCAGTGCTAGCTAAAAATATACACTGTACTATTGACACCGGCTGGGAAGGGGTTAACATCTAGGGTGATCAAAGGGTTAAATGTGTGCCTAACAGTGCTTGGTGCATTGACTGTGTGCTGTTTTTACTAAGGGATGTGCTTTGCAGCAAAAACTGGCACATTCCCGCTGACAGGACCGAGATCGTTATAGTTTACATTCACAGAGTCAAACCAGGAGGCAGCAAAAGACAGTTCCAAGAGCAAGCCGAGTCGGTATTGAAGAATACACAGATACAGGGTTCACAGGAACAAGTGCAAGAGAGAGAGAGCTGAAGAACCAGCAATCTATGGAGGCAGCTAACCACTATGCGCCTGTACGCATTCCTGTGCAAACAAATGCAGTCGTGTAGAACTGAATCATAAGAGTGAGCATTAATAGCATTAAGAGCATTAAAAGTCCTTAAGCAGATAAAATCCCTTAAATTTATACATGTCAACTGTTTGTCTGGAACTCTGCTTTAAAGTGTATATAAAGACATTTCTTTTAGTTTTTAATGCCTGTGTCACCACTGCACCACTCATCCCCAGATAGGCTGCTAGAAATAACCTAGCTCCCCCTACCTGTTCAGAGGCTGCCAGTCCCAGGTACCAGTTCCAAAGCACACTGACAAACACATGCTCGCTCCAGGGGTATCTTTTTGATGTTTTATTGCAGTTCTTGAAAAGCGAGGAAAAGAGAGGGATGAGGGTGCAGGATACTCCAAAACACAGCCAGGCTTTAGAAGACAGATTCTCAAACAAAATTTCTTCTATAGCAGCCTTAAGTATTGCTAGACGTGGAGGGGACAGCCAACAGGTCTGAGATTCTGTAGGAGCAGTCACAGTCCCTGTAGCAACCTCTGACATCTAACTCTCAAAGCACATGCACACCAGAAACTCTAGGCAAAGGGTCCGACTCAACCAATTTCCCTGTGACACTCTTCAGAGAAAGGGGGTCCTTCTCCAGATGTCTTTCAGACCCTCAGCCAAGCACATGCTGAAGCCGAACAGCAACACATCTTAAGTAGCACAGGCTACCTTCTAGGTGAAAAGAATTCTGAACAGCCCAACCAAACATTTATTTTCTCCCAAACCACACCTTCTGGGTGCCACCTCTCAGGGATTGACTGAGGTCAGATAAATATTCATAACCCAGTAGCTGACACTCCTACTCTATTACTGGTAGCTTGTTCTAGAGGCAGGCAGGAACAATCAACCACCAGGCTTTGGGAGATCTGAGCAGACCTACTCAAAATATCGTTGATCAGCTGGGTAAATTTATCCAGCCTAGAGCAGGGTGTTACATCACTCTTTCCATTTGTCCAATCATTGTCACTAGAGTACTGTTTCTGATAAATTTAATTTGGGCATCTAGGCATCAGTGATCTTGGTCCCCAAACTTTATAAACAACGAGCCAGTTTACTGTCCTTCAAACAGTGGTCAATGGGAGTAGAAAGGGCCAGATTGTGGCCATTGGGTGTAGAAAATTCCCATACATCAATCGTCAGTGGACATAAATAATTATGTGATGATAGGGAGTAAAAAATGCAACAGGGTTGTTGGTCAGTGGGAGTAACAATTGCCCCTGGCTTGGTGTCAATGAAGGGAATAGTGTCCTATCATTTGTATCAGTGGGAGTAATAATGTCCCATTGTTGTGCCTCATCATTGGGGTTGGTGATAGGAAAAGTTCTCCATCATTGGTATTAGTTGGAGGAATAGTTATTCCTAGCTAATTTAGGTGGAAGGAATAGTACCCCTTTAATTGTATCAGGGGGAGGATAGTGCCTCCTCATTAGTTTTAGTGGGAGGAATAATGTCACATTTTTGGTGTCAGTGGGAGGAATATTTTTATACTGTATATACACCTATACCTATATATACATGATATGCCCATGATATTGCACTATAAATGGCAGTGAGTTTACTTCTTTAGCCCAACTCTGGGCAAAATGGTGCATTGAGCATCAAGTCTTGATTCCAAACACCTCTTATTTAGCTATCCTGCCTTTGTAATGGATCAAAGTCACAGTTTCCTCTATGCACCATGCTAATTTCCTGCCCTGGTAACCAGACATATTTTCCTGCGGTTATCTTCTTGGGCACTGGCCCCCTCACCACCCCTGTGAACACTTTCGCCTTTGGAGCCTATGAGAGACCCGGACACGGCTGCTGGAAGTGTCACCTCCACCAATAAGAGGTGTCCACATCACACTGACAGTGATGTGGACACCCGAAGAAGGACCAAGTAAACAGAAGAGGAGTGGATTGACCGTGGCTTCAGATAAGTAAATCGGACATTTGTATATGTTTTTTTTTTTTCATACCAGAAGTTAGTTGGGGGTGGAATAGAAGAGTTTCTTATATACTGATGTAAGGCTTCAGTGCCACATCAGAACTTCTGTACATTTGCAATTAAAACATAACAACAACCCAGCACAGCACAGCAAAGGCGGCATGCATTCATCTACAGACAAGACTGATAAGGGATTTGCACATTAAGGGCTACTGAAACAGAACAGAGATGTATGGATTGGTGCTTATTACATTTCTTATCTGCATTTCTTCATCAGATACTTTCTCACATGCAAATATGCATTTCTTCTTCTCTTTTACAATACACTGATTAAATGTGAATAGAAATGAGCAAGACACTATTAAAATCAGTTTATGTATGCCAAACAAATGACTTGACAGTTCACATAAACAATTAGATAGCTGCGTGAAATGGAAGTCAATGAACTGTAGTAAATGAAAAATATTTTGTCACTACGCACATAAAACATCAAATTTTATTTCTGTTGGATTTTCCAGTAAGGTGAACCTCATAGCCAAGTGTTAAGTTTCTCCAAAGATTGTCTAAAGTCCTTTGTATCTTGATGTGCATAATCGTATCTCATTTATTTATTTTATAAGTCATATTTGCTCAATACATATGCAGGCTCAGCTTCCAGTGGTTGTGCTTTAATGTTCTTTCTCACAATGTAAGTGTATAAGTCAGCTGACTCAATAAAACAATACTTTTCTTGTGTGTATAATTTCTTAACTCAGCAGGTGTTAATCATTAACCCATTTGCTGCTGCATTATTATGGTGCTGGCAGCACTGGCTATGCAGTAGAAGTGATTTGGGCAGCATTAATTCTACATAGGGAACATGCCACCTCACCCATGTATACCAGGTTACTTGTCACTCCTGGGTGCCTGAGACCTCTATGGCTTGTGTCAGGAAGGATAGAAGTAGGAGACCAGTAAACATCCATTTGCTGTTCTCCCCCCGTGCAGTATGAACCCAGAAGCATTCATCTCTGAGCACTTCTGGGTTTAGAGCTCCCAAACCTGACACTCTGCCAGTGAAGGAGTTGATTTAACTCAGTCTAAGCTTGATTGGCTTCATCAGAGTGCAGAGGTGATATTAGAGGTCTAATAAACACCTGATGTCTACCATAAAAAGAACCTGTCACCTGTAGAGATGGGTTGAACACCTCCCCGGTTTGGTTCGTGCCAGAACTCTTGAACATCGCAAAAGTTCGGACCCGAATCCCAAACATCATTGAAGTCTATGGGACCCGAATTTGCAGAGACACAGGATCCATGCCTTCCCTACTGACAGAATGTCAATCTTCCTTGTTTACATAGGCAGACTGTCGTTCTGCCTCTGTACTGAATGATCGGTGAGTGCTGGAAGAAACAGAGTCTATGGTACCTGCTGATTGGCTCCCACTGTGTATAATCACAGCAGGAGCGAGTTGCCGGGTGTGCGCATTCATGCCCCCTACCCAGGAGTGCAGGATCACGTGTATATACAAAATTCTGCGCACATCGGCCGCCCTGTAGTAGTTTATCTGCTATAGGGTGGTCGGCAAGTGTATAAAGTGTGTATGTAAACCCTAACAATTAGCTTTTCTTATTTTCTCCCTGTTGGTCTGTTTAATTTAGGATTGCAAACATTTTGCTTTATCTGTTTGATAAGTGCAAAAAATGACTTGTTGATCGTAGCATAAATTCAGAGCTGTCCTGTGTCCTGTGTACACCCCTCACATTTTTGTAAATATTTTATTATATCTTTTCATGTGACAACACTGAAGAAATTACACTTGGCTACAATGTGAAGTAGTGAGTGTACAGCTTGTATAACAGTGTAAATTTGCTGGCCCCTCAAAATAATTCAATACACAGCCATTAATGTCTAAACCACTGGCAACAAAAGTGAGTACACCCCTAAGTGAAAATGTCCAAATTGGGCCCAATTAGCCATTTTCCCTCCTCGGGGTCATATAACTTGTTAGTTTTACAAGGTCTCAGGTTTTAATGGGGAGCAAGTGTGTTAAATTTGGTGTTATCGCTCTCAACATGGCACCCCATGGCAAAGAACTCTCTGAGGATCTAATAAAAAAGAATTGTTGCTCTACATAAAGATGGTCTAGGCTATAAGAAGATTACCAAGACCCTGAAACTGAGCTGCAGCACAGTGGCCAAGACCCTACATCAGAGTAGATAAAAACCTAAAAACTTCAGAGAATATAAAACGTGGATAGCAATTCCATGTGATAAAAGTACGTGAAAGAAGGTGCTACAAAAGTAGGGTGAGATAAAAAGCACATAGGTTTCAGGGTGTCTCAAACAACACCAGCTCAGGGTACAAATAGAGGGTACATGGGTTTAGGGGTGTCCCAAACAACTAATAATGTACAGTGAACCTGAGTATTGACAGGTGTTTTATAAAAATGACATCTATTAAAAATAATACTTATAAACAGAGTGCAAGTGCATACATCTACTCTGTGCAACAAAGTGCATGTGCATACATATAATTTTTGCAACAAAAGAAATAAATAAAGAGGCTCAGATTAAGATCAATTAGGTGTGCTACCAATATAGAAAAGTGGACGGCAAAATAAACATAGGAGTATGGGGATAATGATCCAAAAAATGCTCGTATTGCTGGGTACTATTGTGCGGAGTGGGTTAGAGTCAGTAAATCTATATTGGTCATATATACACCACTTCACATCGCCCAGAATAACATAAAGTCCACAGTATAATGTATATGGGACAGTGTAGAAAAGACAGTCCGTGTTTAAATGCGGTAGATGAATTTCAATCTGGTGAAAAAAGTGGATGTGTGATTGGTATCGGTGGTTTATCCTGTATCAGCAGCTGTGGGGGTCCCGTGCTCCCCTCCTTCCGATCGTGCCCCTAATGTGTTTGCACTCACCGGAGTGCCCAACCCCTGCAGGGGTAATGGGCATAAAAGTGGAGTTCCAGTTGTCCTTGTTTGGTCGTCCTCCGTCTGTGGGTTGCTGTCAGCTGGGCCTTTATTCCTCCGTGTTGTGCTCGTTCAGGGCAGATAGGAAAAAATATGGGGAAGGGGTATATTCATAGCGTGACTCCGTTTTTGTAAAAGTATTAATTTATTTGAAGGGTAATTAAAATCGATCAAATGCATAAATAAGGGGGGTTATCCACCAGGTGGACTAACCTAAAAGAACACAAAGGGCTAATAGGCCCATGCAGGAAAATAGGGCCGGCGTGTCACCACCGCTAATCCGGGGCTGTAGCGTGCGTTCCACGGCCGTGGTATGCTAAAAACCGGAAGCGGCAGTGGGCCGGAAGTGACGTGTTGCGTACCAAGTTAGACCCGCCTTACGCGTTTCGTCATAGGACGTCGTCTGAGGCTCGGCCATCTTGGTACACCGCACGTCTGATATACAAATGGTGTAGCCGCGCCGGCCAATCGGAGGGGATGCTACAGCAGAAGTGACGCCCCTAGGGAAGGTAATTAACCATACCACGGGAATAGTGGTATGGTTAATTACCTTCCCTAGGGGCGTCACTTCTGCTGTAGCATCCCCTCCGATTGGCCGGCGCGGCTACACCATTTGTATATCAGACGTGCGGTGTACCAAGATGGCCGAGCCTCAGACGACGTCCTATGACGAAACGCGTAAGGCGGGTCTAACTTGGTACGCAACACGTCACTTCCGGCCCACTGCCGCTTCCGGTTTTTAGCATACCACGGCCGTGGAACGCACGCTACAGCCCCGGATTAGCGGTGGTGACACGCCGGCCCTATTTTCCTGCATGGGCCTATTAGCCCTTTGTGTTCTTTTAGGTTAGTCCACCTGGTGGATAACCCCCCTTATTTATGCATTTGATCGATTTTAATTACCCTTCAAATAAATTAATACTTTTACAAAAACGGAGTCACGCTATGAATATACCCCTTCCCCATATTTTTTCCTATCTGCCCTGAACGAGCACAACACGGAGGAATAAAGGCCCAGCTGACAGCAACCCACAGACGGAGGACGACCAAACAAGGACAACTGGAACTCCACTTTTATGCCCATTACCCCTGCAGGGGTTGGGCACTCCGGTGAGTGCAAACACATTAGGGGCACGATCGGAAGGAGGGGAGCACGGGACCCCCACAGCTGCTGATACAGGATAAACCACCGATACCAATCACACATCCACTTTTTTCACCAGATTGAAATTCATCTACCGCATTTAAACACGGACTGTCTTTTCTACACTGTCCCATATACATTATACTGTGGACTTTATGTTATTCTGGGCGATGTGAAGTGGTGTATATATGACCAATATAGATTTACTGACTCTAACCCACTCCGCACAATAGTACCCAGCAATACGAGCATTTTTTGGATCATTATCCCCATACTCCTATGTTTATTTTGCCGTCCACTTTTCTATATTGGTAGCACACCTAATTGATCTTAATCTGAGCCTCTTTATTTATTTCTTTTGTTGCAAAAATTATATGTATGCACATGCACTTTGTTGCACAGAGTAGATGTATGCACTTGCACTCTGTTTATAAGTATTATTTTTAATAGATGTCATTTTTATAAAACACCTGTCAATACTCAGGTTCACTGTACATTATTAGTTGTTTGGGACACCCCTAAACCCATGTACCCTCTATTTGTACCCTGAGCTGGTGTTGTTTGAGACACCCTGAAACCTATGTGCTTTTTATCTCACCCTACTTTTGTAGCACCTTCTTTCACGTACTTTTATCACATGGAATTGCTATCCACGTTTTATATTCTCTGAAGTTTTTAGGTTTTATCACTTATATATATATATATATTTATACATCTTTTACTTTGAACAGCGCCAACACCCCTTTTTATCTACTCTTATTTATCCCTGCTACATTTAGGTGTAGTTCCCTTAGGGGGGCAGCAGTTCTTATATTCCTAAGCGCGGATACCTTCTTTTTCAAAGACCCTACATCAGTTTAACAGGACAGGTTCCACTCAAAACAGGCCTCGCCATGGTCGACTAAAGAAGTTGAGTACACGTGCTGAGCATCATATCCAGAGGTTGAATTTAGGAAATAGACATATGAGTGCTGCCAGCATTGCTGCAGGGGTTGAAGGGGTGGGGGGTCAGCCATACGCCGCACACTGCATCAAATTGGTGTGCATAGCTGTCATCCCAGGAGGAAGCCTCTTCTAAAGATGATGCTCAAGAAAGCCCAGAAACAGTTTGCTGAAGGCAAGCAGACTAAGGACATGGATTACTGGAACCATGTCCTGTGATCTGATGAGACCAAGATAAGCTTATTTGGTTCTGATGGTGTCAAGCATGTGTGGCGTCAACCAGGAGTACAAAGACAAGTGTGTCTTGTCTACAGTTAGGCATGGTGGTGGGAGTGTCATGGTTTGGCGCTGCATGAGTGCTTCTGACACTGGGGAGCTTCAGTTCATTGAGGGAACCATAAATGTCAACATACTGGAACACACTGAAGTCGAGCATGATCCCCCTCCCTTTGGAGACTGGGCTGCAGGGCAGTATTCCAACATAACGACCCCAAACACACCTCCAAGACGACCACTGCCTTGCTAAGGTAGCTGAGGGTAAAGGTGATGGACTTGCCAAGCATGTCTCTAGACCTAAACCCTATTGAGCATCTGTGCGGCATCCTCAAACAGGAGGTGGAGGAGTGCAAGGTCTCTAACATCCACCAGCTCCATGATGTCGTCGTGGAGGAGTGGAAGAGGACTCCAGTGGCAACCTGTGAAGCTCTGGTGAACTCTATGTCCAAGAGGGTCAAGGCAGTGCTGGAAAAAAATGGTGTCCACACAAAATATTGACACTTTGGCCCAATTTGGACATTTTCATTTAGGGGTGTACTTACTTTTATTGCCAGCGGTTTAGACATTAATGGCTGTGTGTTGAGTTATTTTGAGGAGACAACATATTTACACTGTTATACAAGCTGTACACTCACTACTTTACATTGTAGCAAGGTCTAATTCCTTCAGTGTTGTCACATGAAAAGATATAATAAAATATTTTCAAAAATGTGAGGGGTGTACTAACTGTTGGGATCTCAGGGTGGGAGTGGCTGAGTAGCTTAGCTAAATGTAGCAGCCATAACCCTCGATGGGGCGGCCTTGACTTTTGGGCTTACTGGTTACCTCCGCTTGGCTTGTTCTTCCAGGTCTAGGGGTTCCCAGGGTTAGTACCCAACAACTTCGGACGCTGACACCATAAAAGTCCTTTTGAAAGTTTTTTTAATTTGCAGGGGTAACATCCAACAGACACAGTCTCATGTGGGAACAGAGGGTAAGGGTGAAGAAACTCAGGCACCTTGAACTGCTAAATATGTGAAAGTCTAATACCAACCCAGAGAGTAGTCACTCGCAGCTGGGCGCTTCAAAGCTGAACAAAGCTCTAGTCAGAGATTTTGGCAGTCAGCACTTGGATTCGGAATTTACAAAGTCTCTGACCTTGAGTTAAAGTAGCAATCAGAAGTAAACAGGAACCTTTCCTCAGTACCTGGACATTATCCGTCTCCTTGGCAGTATTGGGGCAGCGTGGATTCTCTAGTGTCCTTTACAACCCAGCAACCGGGCACTTCTCAGGATGCCAGCTTGTTGGCCCTCCTCCGAAGAGTCCTCCCCCGGTCGCCTGCACGAGCTACGGTGCCCCTCCAAGTTAAGAGCGCACCCGGACGCCTTGAATCCTCCATCAGTTGCTGAGCCTCGGACCAGCTGGTTCAGAGACTCGGGAACAGATGGATCCTTGCCCTAGACCATGCAGGTCTGTGGGGCTAGTCAGACTAACTCGGGACCCCTCATGGTGCTACCTCGGTCCAGATCCAGGAACAGGCACACTGGCCACACGAACGAACCCCCGAACACGTGACCCCTTAGCATCTTAAGTACCCCTCCCCAGACACCTCAGCAGGGCCAAACGCACCCACTCATTGGCTTCGGGGAATGTTGATACTCAAAATGTCCAACCAGGCCTGATTCTAAACCTGTCATGTGCACCTAACTGTACACATGACCAGGCAGAACCCTAACACAGCCCAGCCAAACTGATGCCAAGGTCAACCTACATAATTAACTCTTTACTGTTTTTGAGAGAAAAATAACTAAAAATAACTAAATTTACACATAGCTGACACCTTGCAAAAGTGTCACCGCTACATAAAGATACTGAGAGGTTCCACAACATTTCTGTGTTCTCAGCCCACAACAGGAATTAGGAGCTAAGTGCATTTCTTGCAGACCCAAAGGGATAAAGCACAAGGAAATGTGCATATATTGCTGAGATGCACTGCACTGCATATGTTTTTCTTTATTTTGCCTTGACATACACTTTAAGAGAAGAGGCATCATATTTGCAATTTGGAAGATAGAGCTAAAATGTATGTACACTTACCCATATTGCCTACTGGAGTCCCAATAAAAATAAACTCAAATCACTAAATTATATAAAGGTCCACCAAAACTAGCACCCTTATTATATCCTAAACTTTTCTTACATCTCCTTTAAGCTATTGAACAACATCTGCAGTTTATGGACAGAATTCCATCTTCCTTTTGAAGATGTTAGTTGCACCAAAGGTGATGGAAACGTACCTCCCAACTTTCTGAGATGGGAATGAGGGACACCTATTAGCAAAAGTATGTAGGCATAGGACACACCCCCTTAAAGGAGAATTATATGGGGGAAAACAAGATTGGTTAAACCCACAAGTGCTTTTTTTTACCACTACTATTCCTTTATACTGGCTTTTGAAATTTACAAATGCAGCAATTTAGAAATTTGGTTGAAAGGATTAGCACTGGGAAACACTTTTTGAAAGATAAAAAGTGTATTTTATATACAAATATATAGATCAGACCAAAATGAGGGACAAATGAGGGGGAAAGAGGGGCAGAGGGACATTGTTTCCAATCACTGACAGTCCTTCAAAATCAAGGACAGTTACGAGCTATGTGTAAGTGCTGATTTTAAAATTCTATTGGATCAAGTGTTTTAAGCAGTAAATTGGATGGGAAGAAAGACATGGCAATTGAGACTTCCACCTTGTAGCACCATTCTCTGAATGTTAGAATTGCCATTTAGACTAAATGAGACCTATTTTAAAATAAAACAAGCAGGTTATTTTAAAAAAAAGGCCTGGATTATTTCCTAAATGTACATAATGTAACTGGGTACTAACATTTACAGGTAAAGTTGATCCAGGGAATATCCGATTGCCTCTCGGGGGATAAGGAAGGAATCTTTTTCACTGCTGGAGCAAATTGGATCATGCTTTGCTAGGGTCTCATGCCTTCCTCTGGATCAATTGTGGGTATAGGATATAGGATTGTGTATATGGGAATATATATATATATATATATATATATATATATATATTTTTTTTTTTTCCTTTTATAGGTTGAACTAGATAGACTTTTTTTCAACCTGACCAACTATGTAACCATGTTGGTCGTGCCTAATTAAACGCTTTCAGCAAAAATTGTATTATGTCATGCAGTTATGAGTGTGAATTTAATTAATCACAACTAATGAAGTATGATGTTAATGTGTATTTGTTTAATTAAAGAGGAATAGCAAGTACACATATACATTTGAGCTAATTAGTTCTAATTGCATTACAACCATATGATGTATATGTTTTCCCACTTGATATATATCACAGCTAGCATGCTTGTTTTCACTTACAGGCAATTGCACTCCGTTTTATTAATTTTGCTAATATTAACTGGTTTATACTGTTTCATTTTACAAATGGAGCATAGCTGTAATGGCTTGAAAAGAAGTGTCAGACTTCAGCCATACATTTTATATCTCACGATCCCTTTGACAGTAAATAAAATGCATGATATATGACAACAAAGTGCTGAAGGTGAAAGATTTTGAAATAAGTGGTTTTGAAAATGAGTCAGTTTGAAATAATAAAAAAATTATCAAATCGCTTTATATGCTTGCCTTTTTCTGTTTTTATAGCATGGGTGTTGTAAATGTGCCTCTACAGTATTTCACTAGGTAGTACACCCCTCACATTTTTGTAAATATTTTATTATATCATTTTTGTAAATATTTTATTATATCTTTTCATGTAACAACACTGAAGAAATTACACTTTGCTACAATGTAAATTAGTGAGTGTGCAGCTTGTATAACAGTGTAAATTTTCTGTCCCCTCAAAATAACTCAACACTCAGACATTATTGTCTAAACCACTGGCAACAAGTGAGTACACTCCTAAGTGAAAATGTACAAATTAGGCCCAAAGTGTCAATATTTTGTGTGGCCACAATTATTTACCAGCACTGCCTTAACCCTCTTGGGCATGGAGTTCACCAGAGCTTCACAGGTTGCCACTGCAGTCCTCTTCCACTCCTCCATGACGACATCACAGAGCTGGTGGATGTTAGAGACCTTACACTCCTCCACCTTGCGTTTGATGATGCCCCACAGATGCTCAATAGGGTTTAGGTATGGAGACATGCTTGGCCAGTCCATCACCTTTACCCTCAGCTTCTTTAACAAGGCAGTGGTCGTCTTGGAGGTGTGTTTGGGCGTCTTGGAGGCCCAGTCTCCGAAGGGAGGGGATCATGCTCTGCTTCAGTATGTCACATGTTGGCATTCATGGTTCCCTCAACTAACTGTAGCTCCCCAGTGTCAGCAGCACTCATGCAGCCCCAGACCATGACAACCCCACCACCATGCTGGGCTGTAGGCAAGACGCACTTGTCTTTGTACTACTCATCTGGTTGCCATCACACACGCTTGACACCATCAGAACCAAATAAGTTTATCTTGGTCTCATCAGACCACAGGACATGTTTCCAGTAATCCATGTCCTTAATCTGCTTGTCTTCAGCAAACTGTTTGCAGGCTTTCTTGTGCATCATTTTTAGAAGAGGCTTCCTTCTGGGAAGACAGCCATGCAGACCAATTTGATGCAGTGTGCAGCGTATGGTCTGAGCACTGACAGGCTGACCCCCCCACTCCTTCAACCTCTGAAGCAATGTTGGCAGCACTCATACATCTATTTTTCAAAGACAACCTCAGTATATGACGCTAAGCACGTGCACTCAACTTGTTTGGTTGACCATGGAAGGCCTGTTCTGTGTGGAACCTGGTTAAACCACTGTATGGTCTTGGCCACCGTGCTGCAGCTCAGTTTCAGGGTCTTGGCAATCTTCTTATAGCCTAGGCCATCTTTATGTAGAGCAACAATTCTTTTTTTCAGATCCCGAGAGAGTTCTTTGTCATGGGGTGCCAAGTTGAATTTCCAGTGACCGGTATGAGAGAGTGAGAGCGATAACACCAAATTTAACACATTGTGCCCAATTTGGACATTTTTCAACTAGGGGTGTACTCACTTTTGTTGCCAGTGGTTTAGACATTAATGGCTGTATGTTGAGTTATTTTGAGGGGACAGCAAATGTACACTGTTATAATGGCTGTACACTAACTACTTTACATGGTAGCAAAGTATAATTTCTTCAGTGTTATCACATGAAAAGATATAATAAAATATTTACAAAAATGTGTGGGGTGTACTCACTTTTGTGAGATACTGTATATATTATGTGCTGCATGCTGCTACTGTCCCAAGCCTATGAGGTCCAAACATAACTGCCTTTTTTCCTATATGACTTATCAATGAGTCATTTCTGCCTCACGAATAAGTGACCACTAACACCAATGTGGGGAGTATTCTTCCCAATGACTATCAATATAATAGAGGTAGTCACAGTCAACCATTCTAAGGGGTACATTTTCCATTGACTTTTAATGTTAGAAAGCACTACAATTCTTGCTACCTTTTCTGTCCATTATAATTACCTAATTTTAATATTCATTTCAATATTTTTACTAAAAATAATGTTGTTGTATAGAGCAGCCATAGATGCAAATATGCTAATGATGCAACATTCCCTATTCTTCAATTTATTCCTAAATTTACAACTTACTGTTTATGCTAGACATGTGCCGTTCGTTTGGTTACAAATCTAAATTCGGACACAATTTTCGTTATTCGGTGATTTGAATGTATCCGAATCTGAATCACAATGGTAGCGAATTTCAATGAATCTGAAATAAATTCTAATGAAACACCAAATTCATTTGTATTCATGTGTTTCATTCAGATGATATGATGCTATAGTTTGGGCCTTTTTTCAATTTTCGAAGCAACCAAAATAATTTGACAGCATAACAAATGATCCAAATTGATTTGGATCCATTCACTTTTATTTTACATTAAAATGTTTCATTGTTATAAAAAATGCGCTACATATGAAATAGAAACATATTGCAATAAATGCAGTAAAGTATAAAAGTGAAATAAGATAATGATTCCTACTTATTGTGTTTGGGTTAAATGGAGGTGGATTCATCAGAGTTTTCAAATCATAATATGATGAATGAGTCAGAAATTAATTTCTATCTTCCAATCAGCTCATCCAATTTCTCTTTGTGGTTTGGACTAGCAGTGATGACCCAGCGTGCATAAGTAATCTCACGAAATAACGAATTAACACGTTAATACAAATATAGCCAATCTGATCCAAAATAACTTCCAAAAATACTAATCGATTCAGAACAATGATTATACAAATCAAATCTGAATATACCACACAAATTCAAATATACAAAACAAATTCTGAAAACAAATCACTGTAACATAACGAATATGAGATGAAATTAAATTATTAACTTAATGAATGAATCCTAAACTAAACACATTTTTTCATTGTGCACATCTCTAGTTTATGCTAAGTCTTGTGAGCTGTGGATGTGGATTACACTGGACAACACATGTTTTCAAAAGTTTTGCTTCCTAATAAACTTTTGGAGTTTATGATAGACCCACTCAAACTGAACACAAATCAAATTTTAGAATGAATGTATCATGTAGGAATCTTGAAAAGTATTAAATTAACATTTAATGACTACCATATTTTTCTCTCCATAAGACGCACTCCCCCCCCCAAAAAAAATGTGGGGAAATGTCTCTGCGTCTTATGGAGTGAATACTCATCAGCCCCCCATCACCGCCAACGCCAGGTTACAATACCAGCCCAGGGGTGGCATGGCCGTGTCCCACAAGCACTGGGCGATCTCCCGCTGGGCCTGTAACTCACTGAAGACAGGGCAGCCCGAGTGGCCAAATGGAGTATGGCTGTGGTGGCCACTCGGGCTGCTTTGTCTTCTTTTTTATTCCAATATTTTTTATTGAGTATTTCAGATATTAACAGATTAGTATGAACATTCCGAACAAATAAGACATTTCGATATACACAGTATACATCTGTATAAGAATGTTTGAGTGGATAATTATAACATATCATTAACTAATCAGTAGAAAGAAGTGAAAGTATATAAAAGTCAACGGGTCATATAGACCAATGTTTGTCAAATATGTTATAGTGCATAGAATTGATTACAATGAATCGCTCTAATGTATAGTTTTTGTGGACTGCTCTCGTAACAGCTGAGAGATTTATAGAGGTGTTATTTTTTCAATTGCGAAGTATCAATATGCGGGTCTCTAGGAGAATGTGGGTAATGACTGGCCTGAAGTTGGATGAGAAGTTGTCTATGCCCAAGTGAAGGATTGCTAATGCTGGGTCAGGAGGTGTTAAAATTCCTGTTAGGGGGGAGATTAGCTGGAATATTCGGTTCCATAGGCTTTTTATATTTGGGCACTGCAAAAACATATGTAATAGGTGTCCTATTTGCCCGCAGCCCCTCCAACAGTGTGGTGATGTTTCACCATCTGTTTGCCATTTTGATCATCAGTTCCCAATGCCTAACACAGTGTGCAGCTTTGTGTGTTTCTCTGAAAGTATGTTGCCATTGTTCGTCTGAGAAGGTGGTGCCCAAGTCTGTCATCCACTTCCCCAATGCTATGGTTTTCTTAAATACCAGTTTGTCATGGATGAGGTTATAAAATAATGAGATTCCTTTTAGGTTTTGCAAATAAGTTTATAGTATGCATGCTAGAGCCTAACTGGAAACCTGTGATCAAGGGATGTGTTCTAAATGCTTTGGCCAGCGGTTCCATCATTAGATTAAAGATGGTCAGTGACAGGGGGCACCCCTGTCAGGTCCCGTTTTTATATGTTTAAGGGTGTGGATAGGAAGCCAGATGAGTATACCTGTGCAGATGTGCATGAGTATAGAGCCAAAATAGCTGTTAGTATAGATGATCCCTTGAAGCCAAACCTGGACAATACCATCTCCATGTAGGTCCAATGGATCTTATCGAACACCTTCTCTGCATCTATTTTCAGCATGGTGTATCACATTTATGATTCTTCTAGTTGCATCTGGTTTGTCTTCCCTTCACAAATCCCATCTGGTCGCATTGAATAATTGAGGGAATGAGTTGAGAAGGGATATTGGTCTAAAGTTAGCTAGCTAGTGTGTTGGGATCTTTTCCCGGTTTGGGTAGGGTTACTATATGTGCTCTCAGCATCTCTTGGGGAAAAGTTGCAGAATCTGTAGCTTTTTTTTAAGACTATTCACATGTGTGGTGATGTATGTTTTTAAATGTCTTGAAGTATTGGTTGGAGAAACCATCCAGGCCTGGTGATTTACCGTTTGGTAATGTGTTTATGACTAGTTCTATTTCTTGGGTTGTGAACAGGGCGTTTAATTTGGCAAGTTGATGTTCCGAGAGAGATGGAAGATTCAAGCCCTGTAGAAATGTTTGTATTTTTTCTGTGGTTGGTTGAGGCCTGGTGGGATCTTTGTGTAAGTTATATAGTTCACCGTAGTATTGATTTGCTATTGCTTGTGGGTTCAGGATTTTGTGTTGTACGGTAAGGGTGTTTTAGGTATACTATTCTGGATTTTGTGCATGCTGCCTTCAGTCTATTTGCCAAGTACTTGCCTGCTCTGTTGGTGTTGGCGTAGTAGTTTAGCTGTAAGCGTCTAAGATATTTTTTGTTTTGTTAGGAAAGGTGTTCTCTCAGATTCTCTCTGAGTTTGGTGAGTGTGTTCGTTAATGTCACTGTAGGCGACTTTTTGTTTTGAGTTTCTGTAGTAAGAATTTCAAATAACAATGTATTAGGTTTTGACGTGTAACATTTTTTTTCTTTGGCCCCTAATTGGATAAGTATTCCCCTCATAAAGGCCTTATGTGCATTCCATAGGATATGTGGGTCATTTACCAACGCTGAGTTGTCTAGGAAAAAATCCTGGAGATGCTGAGAGATTTTTGTGTGGGTTTGGGATTCTTGTAGAAGTCGAACATTACAGCACTAGATGCGGGATGAATAGGAGACTCCCTGTTCTTTAACAAATATAGATATGGCAGTATGGTCTGACCACGTAATGTCATGTATTTGAGTGGTTTCTACTTGTAAGAGCCACTTATCTGTCAGGAACATGTCAATACGTGAATATGAGCAATGTCTGTGAAAAAAAAGGTGTAGTCCTTTTCATTAGCGTGAAGGCATCTCCATGTGTCGAACATTTCCTGAAGGGATGCTGTACCTTTGGGTTTACCTGTGGTGGTGTCCACTGTCCAGTGATGGATCTGAAGTCAAGTTAAAGTCCACACATATCAAGAGGTTTCTATATTTCATAGAGTTGGCTTTTTTGAGTACCTTCCTTATAAATCAAAGTTGGTGGGAGATCGGGGAATATAGCGTGTATGGTTTGGAGTTGATTTCCCCAGTTGCGATTATGTATCTGCCCCCTTCATCCAGGAATGTCTCCTTAGGTTGGAAGGAGAGTCAATTCTTTATGGCTAATAGGACTCCTTCTTTCTTATGGTTGGCTGTACAAGCCAGAAGTATACGTGGGTAGTCCTTGTGTGAACAGTTCGGAATTTTTTTTAGTTGGAAGTGAGTTTCCTGCACACAGAGGATGGCTGCCTTTTGTTTGCCTGCCTCTTTCCACAGTGAAAATCTTTTTGCAGGATGATTTAGACCACGGGCGTTAATTGAAAGGCATGTAATCATCATTGCAGGGGGCATGCATCTTGCTGTATGATTGTCTGGTGTAGGTACTCACTGCGTCCGCAGGGATTGCTCTGGTATGGTTCGGTATGATGTGGAGAAGGTATCCACGGACTTGTTTTCTTCAGTAGATGAGTATAAATTGCTTTTGATATGGCTGTGTATATCAAATAAACAACAAAATGAACAAAGAACATAAAAAAGTCAAGTTAGGAAACATAAGAAATGGATCTTGTAATGGATCCTGCTATTGGAAAGTTAGAGGGGAAGAGGATAAAAGAAACTGTTATCTTCTATAACCGGAGACATTTGTGGGTAGTTGTGTGGTTTCTTTAAGGGGTTCCAGTGGCGCTTTTCTTGTTGGAGCGCTTATGAGATACTACTTGCCACTCATTTTTTATTGATTGTAGTCCTAATGAAGGTGAAGGTAGTGAGGCCTGGTCATGGAGTATATCCCATTTCTGTAGAGCTGTAATCCTTTCCTCCAAGGTTGAGACTCATATTGTGACCCCATTGTGGGTGATAGCTGGATATTTCTACTTCTTCTATTTTATGGTTCCTTAAGGCCTTAGTGATTGTCGCCAGGTGTTGTTGCAGTGTGTGCCTGGAGAGGTCAGGGAGTAATCGTATATTACCGTATTGCGGGGGGATGTTTTCTGGTTTACGTGACGCTTGCAGTATTTGTTCCTTTACGTGGTAGTAATGGACTCTCAATAATACATCCCTTGGGGTTTCTTCAGGGGGAAAGGCTGGTTTGGGGACCCTATGGATCCTGTCCACTATAAGGTCTTGTGCTGTCAGCGCTGGCACTAGTGTAGAGAACAGGGTGTGGGCATATTGCAGAAGTTGCTTAGGGGGAACAGACTCTGGGATGCCCCTCAGTTTGAGGTTGTTCCTTCTGGATCTGTCCTTGAGGTCTGCGATTTTGTCTTTCATCCATGTTCTGTCTTCTCCCTGTGCTGTATGGGCCTCTACCATCATGTTGTATGAGGATGTATATTCCTCCATCTTCCTTTCAACACGATCTACCCTGTTGCCTATGGCAAGGACTTTCCTTTGGCACTTGTTTTTTTTCCATAAAGATTTTATTGAGTATTTCAAAATAAGTACAGCATAGTGTAACAGAATAACAGTGTAACAAAATGGGTGACCGGTTCCATTACTAAACATTCTAAGCAAAAATTCACATGTTCTGAGTATAATAATTATCTAGTAAACACTCCAGATCCAAGTATATTTTATTTCCCCCTTAATGAAAGAATTTGGTTAATACTCTAGGGTGTATGTGTTCTTCAGAACCTAATAACTCCTTTCAAGATAGTTGAGTACTATTTAACAGTTTTCCGGAACCATCTGGTAGGGCATCAATATATTGGGTCAGATTTACCCACTTGTCCTCTTCTAGAATCAGGGATATGGGGCCCCGTGTCAGGTAGTGGCACCCTAACCGGGCACCCTGTCCATCTGTTATTGGGTTCAGATTGAGGCGCCTTGAGGCGATTCAGTTCGCATTGTAGCGCTTTACAAATTATTCATTCATTCAGATTGTAGCCAGTGAGAGAAAAGAAAGAAGAAAATAAATAGTAGGGGGAATGGGTGAGGGGGATACAGAGTGAGGAGGGGGTGTGAGGAGGGGGGATAGGGTCCCATCTGCTACCCTCTCAGTCTACTGTCCATCTGCTGCATACATTGGACCCTCGGAGTCCCGGAAGGCCCAACCACAGTGAATTTGTTTAAGAATACTTGATATATGGTTTGTTGTAATAAATCTCAATAGGATTGGGACATCTTGTATGTAATCCATGCCTCCCAGGTAGCTGAGAAGCTGGTGATTTTATCTTGTGCAGCGAGGATTAGTTCCTCCATTGTTGCTATGCGGTCCACTCGGGCGGGAGGGGGGGCCGCTCTCGCCCCCCCTCTTTTCCTGCGGCCTGCCAGGTTGCGTGCTCGGATAAGGGTCTGGTATGGTTTTTATTGGGGGACCCCACGCCATTTTTTTTGGCTAGGGTTCCCCTTAAAATCCATCCCAGACCTCAAAGGTCTGGTATGGATTTTGAGGGGGACCCTACGCCATTTTTTTTTTTTGGCTGGGGTTCCCCTTAATATCCATCCCAGACCTGAAGGGCCTGGTTATTGAATTTGGGGGGACCCCCACGCTTTTTTTTTTTAAAATTTTTTTATTTTTTATCAATGACTTTTTTTTTATGAATGACTTTCAGTTTCAATGAATGACTGTTCTCTGTATTACGGGAGCCGTCAATACACATTAGCCGCGAGTGATTTTAAATAGCTTTTTTACTTGCAAAAATTACACTTTTTGCAGAGACAGTTCTAAACACGGGAAACATGCGCCCCTTTACATGCATACTATAGACACCCCCAGGTACGAAATTTAAAGGAATATTAGACTTTTATTGTTTTAATTTAAGCATTATTAAAATCACTGCTCCAGTAAAACTGCAGTTTTTAAAAAAAATGTTTTGCATTGATACATGTCCCCTAGGGCAGGACCCAGGTCCCCAAACACTTTTTATGACATTAACATGCATATTAGCCTTTAAAATTAGCACTTTTGACTTTGAACGTTCGCATCCATTATAACTAATAGGGTTCTAAAGCTCGCACGGACTTTAGGTCCGTTCGTGGGTTCTGGTGTGAGCCGAACAGGGGGGGGGGGGGGGGGTTCGGCTCATCCCTACTGGGCTTCTTGTAGAGGGGCTGGTCGTCCCAGAGGATGACTCACTGTGTGGCTTAATAGACCATGCCACAGAAAGAATGTCTATATCGAAGCCAATTGTAAATTTACATTACTATTAGACTTTTTAGACTTAAAGGCTCCACATGATCCTAAAATGTGGAGTCAAACATAGTAAATATGGTGCTTTCCAAGAAACTATTTCAGCTTGCATTAAGTATTATTCTTCCCAAGTGCATGTTTTTTTTTTTTTTTAAATTACATAAAAAAAAAAAAAAAAAATAAGCTTAATATATTGAAGCTTATCTTTGATGTGTTGCCTGCATTTGTTTTATTTTTTTCAAGCTTCTCTTACATTTATTTTCACCTGGCAATCCTGCGAATAACACACTTCCTGTCCCTGGGATTTTGTGCTTCCTTTTTGTGCTGTATCCATAAAGCGAGCCACGGTTGTCAACCAGATGGACCTCAAACATTTCTACCTTTGTTCATTTTTATTAGATGGGGATCAAAAAAGGATAGGTTGGGACTTTATATGAGACCATGACAACAGTACATTGGTCTCCATGCCGAAAAATATGGAATCAGGACGGGAAATGGGGGCAGGCGGGGCAATTGAGACTTTACATGAAACACAACATTAGGGCACGATGAGTCATTAAACATCAAAAAAGTTAATAAAATGGATATTTATTAATACCCCATGAGAGCATAGTGCAATTGCTGGGACACACATGGTAATACATACATATGGTACACAATAAAACATAGTACAATTGAATCACATTATAGTGAGAAGTAGCATAATAAACAATGTAGCACATGATCCATGATGACAGCATCGACACTACACCTAACAAGTAGAGAAAACAAAATGGAGTTAATGACTCAAGTATTAAATACCCATGGTAAATAATAATAATGCTGTTGCATAGCAGCAAGTATGTAAGCTCGACGAGTTTTGTGGAAGGTGGACCACTGATCAGAAGAATTTATTGGAAATACCTAAAATGTAATGTAAATTAGTAATTAGTGGTAATTAATTACAACGGGAAGAGGAGGAACAAAAACCTTAGTCCTAACGCTCTTACCCATAGGTAGATAGTGTGATGGTAATGAAGCATATATGATGCTATTCATGGAGGTGGGAGGCACCCAAAGGGGAGGCCGGACATCACCCCGGGAGCTGAGGAGGTGACCAAGCGGCAATTCTGAGGAGCAGACCAGAACCCATGTGTGTGAATTGTGATAGGAGAAATTCCCCTGTAGGTTCTGGTGTGAACTGTGGACCCAGGAGGGTAGATGAAATATATGATAATGTATAATGGTGAGCAAGATGGAAGTGTGGAGAGCACTCCCAAGGCAAAGCAAAATTAGAAGGAAAGGATAGTGAGGCAATGATGTGAAAAGTCTAGATAAAGGAACCCACCCACCAAAAGAAACAAACTAAACTGTGCAAGGAGTGAAAGAGAAAGGGAGCAATTCACCAAGATAATCAAAGACCAGCAGTGAATCACCATAGTGTGGCAAACACAGGAACGTGAAAAAAGAGAAACTTATTGGGCTGGTGTGTGGAGGAGTAAAGTTCGTGGGAGACTGGAGGTGACGTATACTGAACAGCCTACCCGCGAGGTCCCGCCATGTCACGCTGGGTCGTGCTGATGGGATGGAGACAGAAGCAGCCATACGCAGGCGACTGGCACCTGAAATAGGCTACCGCCATCACCCAAGAGGGTAAACAACCACGTCAGCACGCGGCGTCAATGTGACGTCAGAGGTGCTGTCGTGTGAGGTGTGGCGTTGACGCACAGTGAGATCAAGTCACCCCAGCCCCGCAATCTGGAAGATCGAGGGAGTGGGGGGACAGCCCCGGTGCACGTCGCAGCTCCCGGGAGTGGGTGAGGAGCCAACCCCCAAGTGTTAGTTCCACAAACATAATGAATTAATAAAGCAAAGGAATTCCAATAAAACAAGTAATATGTATGCACTTGATGTTAGACAGCAGCAATATATAGAGTAGCTAAAGTAAGTAGTGTGTGTTTCCATCCCTATTAGATGGGGATGTTAATGAGTTTAGTAGTTAACACAAGAAAATAAGAAAGGAACAACCACAGGATTGTTTTTTTCTTTTGGTTCAGCTCACAGAAAATAACACGGACACTGAGTTTGTGCCAAGATCAAAAAGTATTTTCTGTAATTGCTAAAAATGTTCTTAGCCTGAAAAAAAGAAAAACAATTCAGCCGCCACTTCAATTAATATGTAAATTGCACTCACCTCTGTCTCCCTATTGTGCTGATCTATCATTGTAAAGATGCGCTCAGAGCCAGTTGTGGAATGATGTCCCAGAGACTTCTATGGTCCTGACATTTAGTAAGCTGTGCAAAGTGTGTCTTCACAGAATTAAAGTTATATCAAAAGCCAAAACTTTTTTTTTCCAGTTTTGAAAAGAGCAGGGAATTTTTAAAATCTTTTGTCAGGTTTTTGATTTGGCCTAGTGGCCATTGTGACCAAAACAGAAAATGATAGGATATTTATAATATTACAGTTGTCACATGTTTGGGTGACAACTGTTTAGGAGGGGGTTTCCACTTTGAAGAGGACTTCCTCTTGTGTTTTCAGAACAGAAAGTAAAGGGAAATGTCTCTATCAGGACACAGACTCTGAACTCAGTGGCGGCTGATGCTCCATTTTATTTTGGGGGGGTTTGCGGCAAAACCGGCAACCGGTCGGTTGCACACCCCCGACACTCAATCGTCAGCACACCAGCCCCGCACTTACCCCATCTCTTGGTTGCGGGCAGCACTTCTTCCTCGTTGGCTTCAGCCTGTGTCTCCTCCTCCTCGGCTTCACGTGGCTACCCCTGCATCTTCTCCTCCCCCTCGCGGCCAATGCAATCACTTCTCCTCTTGGCCAACAGGTCTCAGGACCCGCTTCCTGATTGGCCGAGAGGAGAATCAGGAAGACAAAAGCAAATATAAATTTGCTATTGTCACACAACTTGGTGGACTCAAAGCGCAGTGCTCTGTGTCCTGAGGCCACCATTTTTTTAAGCCAATTAGAGCCTCTGGCTCCAATCACGTGCTATAAAAAAAAAATCATTGGAATCCATGTGTCTGGCACCCTGCATGTAAATTAAGGGCCGGACGCATGGATTAGGGGTGGCACCCCTGGGCCCTGTATGGACGGGCCGCCACTGTTTGAACTTTAAACGAATCCATCACATTTGACCTTTTTAACTGGCTATTATGCAGACTCACTGATGTTTAATTATTAAAGGCAAATAAACTGTTACATGGGAAGTTTCACTTTGCAAAGGAAATTTCCACATATGTTGATGAATGTGGCAAACTTTCAGTTTACATTGAATAGCCAGTCACGTACAAAAAAAATAAAATAACAGCACTTTTGCCTGAACATGGCTGAAAGATGAAAGTCAGCAGAGCTTCACCCCATTCACTAAGTTCTGGGGAATATTCCCAAAGTGCAACTTCCCTTGCAATGTGAACAGTCTACTTGCTGAAGACTCACTGTCTTCAACACTCTCTGGATCAATGATTTGGATCATGCATAAAGTCAAAGGGGTTGTACACCCCAAAGAAATGAAAACATGGAAAGGTTCCCCACTGGGTTTTTTAGCAGTAAAATAAACAAACTATATAATTGTAAAACTTTTTACAATTATATATTTTGTTTATTTTGCGGCTAAAAAACCCTGTGGGTAACCTATCCATGTTTTGGATCATGCATGAAGACCTAGAAAATCCTTATCAGCATTTTTGTTCTGGTTCGGTAAATCAGAGTATTGATGCCAGAGGGTCAGCATGACAGGCAACTAGCATGTCAGGTATAAACGTACAAGTAATATGCCAGTACACTTACTTCACACACTAATGGAATGCTCATTTCTAATCCTGCTTTGTTAACAGGTTCTACTTGCTTTCATTTATTTTCACCTGTAATGCTGTTTGCACGTCCACTAGTAATGAGAAACGCACTTCACTGGTGTGAAAAGGCCATTACTCTCAACATGAACATTGAGAAGCACATTACTAACACATCTGATTCTACTGCCTTTTACGAATAGCTTGTACCTCTAATGTGCATTATTTATTCATTCATCAATATATAATTACTATTCTTGCCTTTAGGGCCTGGAGCCTATAATCCAGTCATGAAACCAGTCATTCAGTCTACATCTTCTGTTCCCAGAGAAGAACGTTTTAAAGATCCAAAAGAAGTTACACCTGGTCCTGGATCATATGAGGTACCCCACGATGTAAAACTGATTAATTATGCATTTTACAACGTTTGCCATTATTTAAAGAAATTAATCTATAAACCTGAAGCAAAGTTGTTGTTTTTTTTGGATGACTTTGATAGGGTGAGTGTGGTTGATTTGCTAAATGCAAATAAGCTGTTCACTTTGCAAGGAAGTTGCACATTGCAAAGAAATTATCAACAGAGCATATGGTGGAATTTCATTTTGCTTGAATTCTTTCTGTTCTGAATTTCATTTTGCAAAGAATATCCAATCAAGTACAAGGAAAAAAAAAACAGCTGTGATTGGATGATGGAAGTCAGCAAAGCTTCACTACATTCACTAAGCTCTAGGAAAGCTTGGTTGTAGGCAGGTGTCTATTGTATACTGTACTGTTATTTTGTACTGTTATTTTATATTGTTTGACATTGTATTGTGATTTGGTACTGTGTTACTTACTATATTCTGGCTTCAGGGGTCCCGTCATGTGTGACTACTCTCTGCAGGTGACTACTCAACCCCAGTAAGAGAGGCCTGTGGGAGTGACCAAGAGTGATTTCTCTTTTTTTTTTTTGCTACGCCTTCCTTGTCTGTTCTTCAGAGAATCCAAGTTTTATGGACTCTTTGTTACTATGGACATTATCCAATTTAGTTATGAGCTGCACTAAGTCCTCTATACACCTTTTCCTATAGAAACTGCTAGGGACAGTGTACCATTTCAGCAGCACAGCCATTCTTCCTTAGCCAAATCACACTACTAATTTGTATGCAATCATATGCATATGTGAACAATGTTGTAAGATGTACGTGTGAACCTCATTTAAGTGAAGAGGTTGTCGGTGTCATTTACTGGAAAATGTCTATAGGCAATAACAAGTGTAACCCTGGTCTATCAAAAGAACATATGCTTTGAGAGTTAAAACCATGCAACCCTTTGGGTTAAACAGCCTTGAACTGATGCAGAACATTTGACCAAACTTTTGTGGTTAAATACATTTGGGGAAATATACAATTTAATCTTCTGGGTTGGGAAACTCTTTCAAAAGATAGCAGCCAGTCAGAGGAGGAAGTGTGTGACTGTGGCAGGTGACGGCGTCCTTTTTTGGTGGGAGGGCAGGTGCTTCTTGTGTCCCTCATCTCACGGCTCAGTCTCCATTTAGGAGCCCGCTTCAGCGCAGGATTGGCCTGTGAGTGCGGTCTGGGGAGTCACGAAAGCAAGGCCTTGCATCAACAGAAATGCGGTAGCTTCCTGTGGTGTGTGCCTATAAGGTGAAGTGAATTCAATATACATAATACTAATGTCAAGATATGTGTGTCTAGGGAAGACATGATGATTAACCACTTGACCACTGGGCACTTAAACACCCTTAATAACCAGACCAATTTTCAGCTTTTGGTGCTCTCACAATTTGAATGACAATTACTCCTTCATACAACACTGTACCCATATGAAATTTTTGTCCTTTTTTTCACACAAATAGAGCTTTCTTTTGGTGGTATTTAATCACCTCTGGGTTTTTTATTTTTTGCGCTATAAAAGAAAAAAACGACTGAAAATTCAGTAAAAAAATGAATTTTTCTTCGTTTTTGTTATAAAATTTTGCAAATTTGTAATTTTTCTTGATAAATTTTGGCCAAAATTTATACTGCTACATATCCTTGGTAAAAATAAGTACAAATTGGGGTATATTATTTGGTCTTTGTGAAAGTTTTAGAGTCCACAAGCTATGGTGCCAATATCTGAAAATTGATCACACCTGAAGTACTGACGGCCTATCTCATTTCTTGAGACCCTAACATGCCATAAAAGTACAAATACCCCCCAAATGACCCCTTTTTGGAAAGAAGACATTCCAAGGTATTTAGTAAGAGGCATGGTGAGTTTTTTGCAGTTGTCATTTTTTCCCACAATTCTTTGCAATAGCAAGATTTGTTTTCTTTTTTTTTTTTTTTTTCACAAAATTGTCATATTAGCAGGTTATTTCTCACACACAGCATATGCATACCACAAATTACACCCCAAAACATATTCTGCTATTACTCCCGAGTACGGCGATACCACATGTGTGAGACTTTTACACAGCGTGGCCACATACAGAGGCCCAACCTGCAGGGAGCACCATCAGGCGTTCTGGAGCACCCGGGCCAATTCTGACATTTCTCTCCTACATGTAAAAATCATCATTTATTTGCTAGATCCCCAAAACATTATATATGTTTTTTTAGAAAAGACCCTAGAGAATACAATGGCGGTCGTTGCAACTTTTTATCTAGCACGGTACTTGCGCAGCAATTTTTCTAACTTGTTTTTTTTTGGAAAAAAAATGTTTTGTGCTTTACAAAAAACAAAACTGTAAATTTAGCCCAATGTTTTTGCATAATGTGAAAGATGAAGTTACGCCGAGTAAATAGATACCCAACATGTCACCCTTCAAAATTGCACACACTCGTGAAATGGCGCCAAACTTCGCTACTTAAAAATCCCCATAGGCTTTAATTTTTTTTACTGGTTACATGTTTTGAGTTACAGAGGAAGTCTAGGGCCAAAATTATTGTTCTCGCTCTAACGTTCGCAGCGATACCTCACATGTGTGGTTTGAACACCGTTTTCATATGTGGGCGGGACTTACGTATGCGTTCGCTTCTGCATGCGAGCACACGGGGACAGGGACGCTTTAAAAAATATATATATATTTTATTGTTCATTTTACTTTATTTATTTTAGTTTGACCCTTTTTTTCCCCCCAAAATTTTTTTTGATCACTTTTATTCCTATTACAAGGAATGTAAACATCCCTTGTAATAGGAATATGGCATGACAGGTCCTCTTTACAGTGAGATATGGGGTCAATAAGACCCCACATCTCTCACCTCTAGGCTGGAAAGCCTGAAATAAAATAAAAAAACGATCCTGGCTTTGATCGTAGCGAGTATCGCAGGGTATTGTTGGGTATCGCAGGGTATTGTTGGGTATGGTAGAGTATCGCAGGGTATGGCAGAGTATCACAGGGTATGGCAGAGTATGGCAGGGTATCGCAGAGTATCGCAGGGTATGGCAGAGTATCGCAGGGTATCGCTGGGTATGGCAGAGTATCGCAGGGTATGGCAGAGTATCGCAGGGTATGGCAGAGTATGGCAGGGTATGGCAGGGTATGGCAGGGTATGGCAGGGTATCGCAGGGTATCGCAGGGTATCGCAGAGTATCGCAGGGTATGGCAGAGTATCGCAGGGTATGGCAGAGTATCGCAGGGTATGGCAGGGTATGGCAGAGTATCGCAGGGTATGGCAGGGTATGGCAGAGTATCGCAGGGTATGGCAGAGTATCGCAGAGTATCGCAGGGTATCGCAGGGTATGGCAGAGTATCGCAGGGTATGGCAGAGTATCGCAGGGTATGGCAGAGCATCGCAGGGTATGGCAGAGCATCGCAGGGTATGGCAGAGCATCGCAGGGTATGGCAGAGCATCGCAGGGTATGGCAGAGCATCGCACAGTATTGGAGGGTATGGCACAGTATTGGAGGGTATGGCACAGTATTGGAGGGTATGGCACAGTATTGGAGGGTATGGCAGAGCATTGCAGGGTATCCATCCATCCATGCTCAGCCATCCCTCCATACCCTGCAATACCCAGCAATACACTGCAGGCTATTGCTGTGTATTGCAGGGTATGGAGGGATGGCTGAGCATGGATGGATGGATGGATCGGTGGCATGCAGAGCAGGCTGTGGGCACTACAGATCCCGCCCACAGCACTGCTGCCACCGATCCCTCCCCCTCTCCTCTCACACTGTACCGATCGGTACAGAGAGAGGAGGAGAGAGGAACCGGCGTCATCAAATGACGCCGGTTTGCTTACATGTGATCGCTCCGTCATTTGACGGAGCGATCACGTGGTAAACGGCCGCGACGAGCGGCCGTTTACCGTGATCCATGATCCGCCGGGTCCTCTGGACCCGGCGATCATGGATGTTCTCGAGTGCGCGCCTAATGCCTCGTACACACGTACGGACATTTGCCTCGTACACACGTACGGACTTTTGCCGGCGGACCTAAGTCCAGCGGACAATCCGCTGGACTTTCCCGCTAGGTACGCTGGACTAAAAAGCGAACGGACTTGACCACACACGATCACGCAAAAAGTCCGGCGGTTCACGCGATGACGTACGCACGTACGACGGGACTAGAAAAAGGAAGCTCGAGATCCCAAACGACACCCTTTGGGCCCCGTCAGCTAATCTCGTGTGTATCGCGTGTTAGTTGACGTTTGGTTAGAGACGATTCGCGCTTCTCAGACTTCTGCTTAATTCGTTCGCTTCTGCCGTTCAGTTTGTGCTTGTGAGGTTTGTATCTGGCTTTCAGTGCGTGTGGATCAGTTCCTACCTGTTCTCAGGCCGTTCTGGTCCGCTCGTTCCTGTTTTTCAGGTCGTTCTTCATAGGCCTTGCTGTTCTTCAGTGCGTTCTGTTAAGTTGTTTGTTTGATCAGCCGACCGTTTTGAAGCCATGGAGTGTGGACGTACTCGGGAACGAGTTCGTGCTGTGCAGGGGCTCGGTGTTGCGGTTAACACCTTGGCACGAGCCCGGTCCATGAACAGGGTGAGGAGGAGTTCATGGACCAAGAATTGGTTGCGCCAGCGTGACCAATTCTCGCATATGCCTTTGCTCCGTGAGATCCGTGAGAATAATCCTGATGATTTCAGGAATTATCTCCGGATGACGGACCCCATTTTTCACCGTCTGTTGGCTTCGCTGTCCCCTTATATTACCAGGCAGAATACCTGCATGCGGCAAGCCATCAGTGCGGAGCAGAGGCTAGTCGCCACGTTGCGTTACTTGGCGACGGGGAGAAGCTTGCAGGACCTCAAGTTCACGACAGGCATCTCCCCCCAGGCTCTGGGGCTCATTATTCCAGAGACCTGTTCTGCCATTATCCACGTCCTGCAGGAGGAATACATTAAGGTAAGTCTTCTCTTTTAAAATTACCTATGTCTTGTATGTTTGTTAATGTAGTGCATCAATGTCATCATTAGCTAATTACCATGATAGGACTATTCTATGAATGTCCCCTATTCCTTTTATTTTTGGATTTTGTTTTTTTTGTCTAGTATTTTATGGTTGACTTATCGAAATAGTTTTAATAATGTATTATTTAGTGGGTCACATGCATATTTGCTTGCACCAACCTCCCCAGCATGGAAGCTTGGCCCACTAAACACCCCTAGCCTAGTCACTTTCTTTGGTTAAAAATGTATATTACCAGCTCCATTGTACAGCTTTACTCACCCCCCCTTTCACCCCCCTTGACCCTCAATTTTAAATTGATTGCATGTGGTTTTGGTCAGCTTGTAATTATCCCCCCACCCCCTGATAATTAATAGCATGTGGTTTGGGTCAGCTTGTAATTATCCCCACCCCCAACACCCCCTGATAATTAATAGCATGTGGTTTTGGTCAGCTTGTAATTATCCCCACCCCCACACCCCCTGATAATTAATAGCATGTGGTTTTGGTCAGCTTGTAATTATCCCCACCCCCCCACACCCCCCTGATAATTAATAGCATGTGGTTTTGGTCAGCTTGTAATTATCCCCACCCCCACACCCCCTGATAATTAATAGCATGTGGTTTTGGTCAGCTTGTAATTATCCCCCCCCCCACACCCCCTGATAATTAATAGCATGTGGTTTTGGTCAGCTTGTAATTATCCCCCCCCCACACCCCCTGATAATTAATAGCATGTGGTTTTGGTCAGCTTGTAATATCCCCACCCCCACACCCCCTGATAATTTAATAGCATGTGGTTTTGGTCAGCTTGTAATTATCCCCACCCCCACACCCCCTGATAATTAATAGCATGTGGTTTTGGTCAGCTTGTAATTATCCCCACCCCCACACACCCCCTGATAATTAATAGCATGTGGTTTTGGTCAGCTTGTAATTATCCCCCCCCCACACCCCCTGATAATTAATAGCATGTGGTTTTGGTCAGCTTGTAATTATCCCCCCCCCACACCCCCTGATAATTAATAGCATGTGGTTTGGGTCAGCTTGTAATTATCCCCACCCCCACACCCCCAGATAATTAATAGCATGTGGTTTTGGTCAGCTTGTAATTATCCCCACCCCCACACCCCCTGATAATTAATAGCATGTGGTTTTGGTCAGCTTGTAATTATCCCCACCCCCACACCCCCTGATAATTAATAGCATGTGGTTTTGGTCAGCTTGTAATTATCCCCACCCCCACACCCCCTGATAATTAATAGCATGTGGTTTTGGTCAGCTTGTAATTATCCCCCCCCCACACCCCTGATAATTAATAGCATGTGGTTTGGGTCAGCTTGTAATTATCCCCCCCCCCCCCACACACCTTTAATTAATTGCATGTGTATTGTGTGACCTTACAATTATTTACTCCCCACCCACATCCCCATTATTATCTTCTCTGGTCCATCAGAGGGGTCATCAATCAGAGATTTGTCCCTTTTATCCTTAATCTTTTGGCTTTATTTCAAGGATGTACTAAATAAATACATATGTTCTTCCAAATTGTTTGTTAATTTGTTGCATTTAGTTTGGTGTTTTGCCTGGTTTATAATTTAAATTGTATCTTTCTGTTTGACTTCACAGTGTCCCTCCACGCCACAGGAATGGCAGACTGTGGCTTCCCAGTTTGCTGCCCGTTGGGACTTTCCCAACTGCGGAGGGGCGATTGACGGCAAACACGTGCGAATTGTGCCCCCACCCCATTCGGGGTCATACTATTGGAATTATAAGGGGTTCCATAGTATCGTGTTGATGGCGGTGGTGTCGGCACAATATGACTTTCTGTATGTGGATGTGGGGAAAAACGGCCGGATGTCGGACGGAGGAGTCTTCAACCACACGGAGTTCGGTCATCGTCTCCAAACTGGTGGGCTGGAGCTGCCACCAGATGAAGATAATGTGGAGGGACTCCCCTTCGTCTTCATTGCCGACGAGGCGTTCGGTCTGGGTGACCATCTGATGAGGCCATTTCCCCAACGATCCCTCACCCCTGAGAGGAGGATTTTTAATTATCGGTTGGCCAGAGCAAGAAGGGTGGTGGAAAATGCATTTGGTATTATGGCCAACCGTTTCAGATTGCTCCTTACATCCCTACATCTGGCAGAGTACAAACTCAATACTATCATTCTTGCATGCTGTGTCATGCACAATTATTTACGGAAACATTCAGGAACATACTCCTTACCAATTGGCCCTGAGGCCGGAGTGGAAGGCAACATGACAGGGCTGGATAATCGCCCTCTTGGTTCCGCACCACAATCAGCCCAGCAAGTGCGGGACCTTTATTTACAGTATTTTAATGGTAGGGGGGCCATTGAAATGGCAGCAGACCCTTAAACCATCTTTTTGATTTACAAAGAATAAATACAGTTATTTATGTTTGAAATATTGGTAGTTTCGTATTGTTTTGCTTTTAATTTGGCCTGTTTTATATGTTGTCCTAGTGCACATCTTAATAGTGGCAAACTTGTTTAGCGTTTAGTAAATAAGCCCCTTTGTCAATGAACCACAACATGTTTTAGTCAAACTGGTAGTATTTAAAAAGAAGAAGCCACACATTTTTGAATTTGTGCAAACATTATTTTTTTTATTATAGTGCACATCCAAAACTTTTGTTTTATAATTTTTTTTTTTTTTTTTTTTTTTTTGTTGTTTTTGTATTTTTGGTTTTTTTTTTTTTTTTTTTTTGAACCAGATTTTTTTTTTTTTTTTTTTATGTTATCTTTTTTTACATTTTTTTGGTGTTTTTCTCACAACATATTTTTTTTTGTGATTGATTTTTTAAAAAAAAAACATAAAAACATGTTTAAAATTGTTAAAAAATTTAGGCTTAGCATTTGAAATTATTTACACAATGTAAAAGTCCAGAACTTACAAAGTTCAACAGGTAACCCATGAACAGAAGAAGCCAAATTTTGAATATGCACACTAATTTAACTGGAAAATGGGTAATGTCAACATGTGCTATGTTCCATCATGGGGAATCAATGGACGTGTTTTGTGTGTGAAACCCCTTCCCTCTCACCTACTAGCATTAGGGGTTGCAAACACCAAATGCGTCCATTGAGATCGCCTGATGGCACATAGCACATGTTGACATACCGTGTGCATATTAAAAATTTGGCCTCTAAAATTAGTTAAACAGCGCATCAAAAGGGGAATGAAGGACATGATTGATGTTAAGAAATGTAAAAGGGGTCTTTAGATTCTCCCCAAAACATCAATCATGTCCTTCATTCCCTGCTGCATGGTGGCCATCTCCTTCTGCATATTTTCCAGCTGCAGATTCCAGGCCATGATCTGGCCAATAAGCCTGTGGGCACTGTCAGTGGAAAATGGCTCCGCAGCTTGTCCTTCCACAAACAGATCAGCATCACCTAAAAGTTGGGTAGATAAAACACAAGAAAAAAAGTGTCAAAAACATGCAGACCTTAATTTATTACCTCAATCTGTGTTCTGAGACACTCACTTGGTGGGGTGCAGATTTGATCGACTTCAACGACCTGTTCCGCCACATCCACGCGCGGGCTTGGGCTAACTGCCCAATTAGTCTGGTGATGCCGGGAGGTCCTCGTAGGTTCGGACTGACGTCTGAGTCTTTTGCCCCCTATGGTAATGGAACACAAAAAGGTACACTTTTGAATCACACTGATATTTGAGTGCCAAAATAGGATTAGTAAACATTGTTTAAAAGTCTTGCCAATTATTAGCAGTTTGTTAGAAGATCCTACTTGAAGACAGAATTGAAATGTCTATCTAATGAAACTCCAATACTTAAACCGCCCTTCAACCCTAAATTTGAACTTCCGCTCATTGGATCCCTGCACCCCTGTGGTGTCTTATTTTGAACCTTTTAGGGGGGATGGGTTGCAGATACCTGTGTAAGGCAGGTATTTGCACACACATCCGGCCCTAGACTCCCACAGAAGTATACGCCACATCCCGTCCCACCGTGCTGTCTGCTGGGACACACAGGGGTCCCCGAGCTCGCGCGGACCAGTCCTATTGCATTGCGCAACTGGCGCATGCCCAATAGTGACCCGGGAAGTGAAGCCGCAAACATTAATTTCATGATTGCAAGATCAGAGATTGTAGCTGCACCATCCAAGGGACAGGTGAGTGTACTTCTTTGAAAAGTCACCACCTACAGTATTTAGAGATGATGAGCATTTTTTGGGAATTGTGAGCATGACACCCTGCTTAAAATATTTATCCCCCCCCCCCCCCAAAACAGCCTCTGGAGTCCCTGTGTAAGTTACCCCTAAAACCCTTACTACAGCAGTAATTGTATAGATAGTGACAATAATAAACAACCTTACAACTCCAACAACCCAAAGCCAGGTAAACTCAATAAACGTTATGAAGACAAACGGAACTTTCAACAAATATGCGCAAGTTTCAGGTACGAATGGTCTGCGCAAGTTTCACGTACGAATGGTAATAACATCTGCGCAAGTTTCACGGACGAATGGTAATTAAATCTGCGCAAGTTTCACGGACGAATGGTAATTAAATCTGCGCAAGTTTCACGTACGAATGGTAATTAAATCTGCGCAAGTTTCACGGACGAATGGTAATTACATCTGCGCAAGTTTCACGGACGAATGGTAATTAAATCTGCGCAAGTTTCACGGACGAATGGTAATTAAATCTGCGCAAGTTTCACGGACGAATGGTAATTAAATCTGCGCAAGTTTCACGTACGAATGGTAATTACATCTGCGCAAGTTTCACGGACGAATGGTAATTAAATCTGCGCAAGTTTCACGGACGAATGGTAATTAAATCTGCGCAAGTTTCACGGACGAATGGTAATTAAATCTGCGCAAGTTTCACGGACGAATGGTAATTAAATCTGCGCAAGTTTCACGGACGAATGGTAATTAAATCTGCGCAAGTTTCACGGACGAATGGTAATTAAATCTGCGCAAGTTTCACGGACGAATGGTAATTACATCTGCGCAAGTTTCACGGACGAATGGTAATTACATCTGCGCAAGTTTCACGGACGAATGGTAATTAAATCTGCGCAAGTTTCAACGCAAGTTTCACGTACGAATGGTAATTACATCTGCGCAAGTTTCACGTACGAATGGTAATAACATCTGCGCAAGATTAGACATATCAAGTATAACCATAGTAGCGCACGTGCTTGACTTACTTTTTTTGATGGCTTTTCGAATTCTCCTATACTGATCGTGCTCCCTGGATTTGATGTCGGACCATCGCTTGCGCAGTTGATCCTTGCCCCTTCGTACGCCGAATTTCTGCTCCAGGGTGCTGACGATTGTAGTGAGAATCTTGTCCTTGCGCAAGTTGGGACGAGGGTACGGGCCATTTTCCCCGTCGTAATCTTCCCTTTGGAGGATGTCCACCATCTCCACCATCTCTTCAAAGGCCATATTGGTGGCCTTATATCTGCTGCTGGATGCAGATGTGTTGGCTTCTTGGCTTTCCTCCGCGCTACTGGCTGAGAATGTGTCCGCCATATTCATGAATTAATTCACCAACAATGCAACGAGGGGAAGCGGGGCGGGGAATACTCGTCATGAGGAACGTCATGGGCGGGCGACGCGGAGGACGCAGGCGGACTTCGACGCGTGCGCAGTGTATATAAGGCTGTTTGAGGGGCCCACGTGTTCCCGAACGGAAGTAGCGAGCGCTCTGTACGAAGGTAAGTGTTTTCTAGGATGCATTACTGTGTTTTTTTTTTGGTTTTTGGGCCAGCATTTTTTAAGGATATGTGTGTGTGTTGCTGCCTGTGTGTAGGGGTTGCTGCCTGTGTGTAGGGGTTGCTGCCTGTGTGTAGGGGTTGCTGCCTGTGTGTGTGTAGGGGTTGCTGCCTGTGTGTAGGGGTTTGCTGCCTGTGTGGATGTGTTGCTGCCTGTGTGTAGGGGTTGCTGCCTGTGTGTAGGGGTTGCTGCCTGTGTGTGGGGTTGCTGCCTGTGTGGATGGTTGCTGCCTGTGTGTAGGTGTTGCTGCCTGTGTGTAGGGGTTGCTGCCTGTGTGGATGTGTTGCTGCCTGTGTGTAGGGGTTGCTGCCTGTGTGTGGGTGTGTTGTGTAATGTTTGTTAAGAAAAACTGGTTGTGCGTTTTAAGTAACATTTGTGTTTTTGGTCTTTTGTATTGCCATTACTAACAAAACAGAAACAAACATGTCATCACCCCAGTTGAATCCATTCAAGGACCAGCAGTTCATGTCCGAATTCATTGCCCTGTACAGAAAAAATACCAACCTGTGGCAGCTCAAGAACCCTTTATATGGCAATAGGGATGTCCGGAAGGCAACACTGGGGCCACTTGTGGCTTTTGTGAAGACTAAAGTCCCCAACGCAAACACCAAGTTTGTGGAAGCCAGAATTGCAAGTTTAAGGCACATGTACAAGCGGGAGCGCAAGAAGATTGAGGAATCAGTCAGATCAGGAGCAGCAGCAGAGAATGTTTATGTACCCAAGCTGTGGTACTACAACCAACTGACTTTTATAGGTGACCAGATGGAACCCAGGCAATCACTGTCGACTCTTCCCTCCACCCTTCCCTCCACTCTTCCCTCCACTCTTCCCTCCACCCCAGCTGAGGCTTCCACGGAAGGAGAAGACCCCTCCACCTTGGAGCAGGCTGATGCGCCCAGCTGGAGCCAGGTATATATTTAGTAGCCTAAATTGTGATTGTGTGAATATTAATGCTGTAAACGTTAAAATGTGAAACAATTAACACCCTGAACTCAGAATTGTGAAAAAAACTGACAAAAATTATGCACACTTCTAAAAAGTGTTGGTGCAACATATCGATACATATATAGTGTATACATACATCCAGTAGTGGCAAAAAAAAGCGTTAGACAACATTGGTGATCTGCTTGGAAAATGCAGGGGTCCAAATGATAGCCTTTTGGATCTTTTGGAAAATTTAGATGGTCGTTCCTAAGTTTACAATTGGATGATTGAGGAGGCCAGAAACCACAAAACAGGTGTTTGATTTTTGTTTTTATTTGCACACAGGATGAGCTGACCCAGGATGATGCCGGGACAAGTGGTATGGAGGAGGAGGAGGACATGACCAGCGAGAGCCAGGAGGTGGCTGGGCCCAGCACGAGCCAGAGTGACAGCCAGACCCAATTAAGAAGTCTACCTCCACCCCTGCCCTTACCCCCAAGAAGGCCCAGGAGGATGACCATTGTTGAGGAGGAATCACTGCAACTGATTCGGAAGGCGAGTGCGATTCTCGACAAACCCCCCCTTCCAGAAGAGGCCTATGCCAGCTACGTGTCCAGCAGGTTGCTGGAAATGGAGAGGGGCCAACGGCACCTGTGTGAGGGCCTCATTTCTGAGGCAATTAGGGGGGGTTTGAGGGGTGAATTACGAGAATCCACCCGCCTGACCCATGAAGGCCCGACACCAACTTCTCCTCCTCCTCCTCCTCGTCTTCCTTCTTCTCCTCCTCCTCCTCCTCCTCCCTCCTACTCCTCCTCCTCCTACCACAAGTCAGCCTCCAAGGAAGCGTGCAGGGAAGACTGCAGGGAAGAGTGCAGGGCAGCGTGGTGGGAAGAGTCGGAAGTGATTGCCTGGCTTCAGTCTGGTCTCACAGAAGACACAGGCTGTTGTAGTGCCACAGCTTGGGGACATAGATGTCATCTGCTGCTGTTCCTGGTCTGTCTGATTCCTGGTCAATCTTCTTGTGCTCCCTATATTGTATGAAATGTGCCCAAGCTTAATTTTTGGCTTCACAAACTTGGTGTCTGCCGTTGGGGCAAAAAGTCTTCACAAAATCTACAAGTGGCTCCAGTGTTGCCTTCCTATTTTGTTTTGCCTTGTTTGTTTTAACCAGAATAAATGGTCATTTAATTTTCATCAAATAATGATATACGTGCTTGTTATTCAAAAACATAGTTTCTTTAGGAGTAGGCAGGTACATGTCTAAACATTCATTTGACAATACAAGTGTAAAGTGCAACTTCAATGGAACTGCAAGTGCAGTCGCTGGAAAGGTGAGGGTTAAGATCTGAATTAAGGGCAAGCTCTGCTGACTCCACAATTGTATCATGTGTAATAACTAATCCTTTTGATAACCAACAAATAATAAAAAATATCTATATAGAGATATATGTACATATATAATATATATATATATATATATATATATATATATATATATATATATATATATATATATATTATTATACACGTATAGATCTATATATCTATATATATATATATATATATATATATATATATATGTAGATATCGCTATATATTTTTTTGGGCTTATTGAGAAATATAGATATATTTTTCATTTGGTGATTTGGATATCTATATCTATATATATATATATATATATATATATATATATATATATATATATATATATATATATATATATATATATATATATATATATATATATATATAAACAAATATATAACTTCACTAAAGAATGCTGAAGTAAAAACGTTCGGGAGTACTCTGCGTTAATATACAAGCAGCAAGGCAAAATCATTCTTCAAGTACGATAACATACAAATCGCGCTGTCAGAACAAAAAAAAAAACAAAAAAAATTCAGCAGCGTGACGATGGTGGGAGCTTCAAAACGAAGGCTAGTTTTACCAGACCGTGCGAGTCCGTGACATAATAGCTACTGAGCATGCATCCTTTTTGGTACGCCGGACCATACTACACACGACCGGATTATCCGCTGGACTGCCAAGTCCAGCGGATAATTTGAGAACAAAACCTGAAACTTTAGTCCGCCGTACTTTGGCCAAAAAAAGTCCGCCGGCGCCCACACCCGAGGGGATTCTCCGCTGGACTTCGGTCCAGCGGATAAAACCGCGGGATAGTCCCTTCGTGTGTACAAGGCCTTTTTATTCTTCTGGTTAGATTCTTTGTTTTACATTTTATAGAATTCAGGACTCTTCTGAGTGTAGCAGGAAGAATGAGATTCTGTGGCAGGGAAAGGGACTCCGGTGTGGAGATGTCACTGCTGTTGGAAGTTAGTGGCTGACCAAACTCACCTATTCCTATACATAATTAAAACAATTCTGTATATAGTTATTTGAGGTGGGGCTGGCCAATGGGACAAAAATATGTCTTTTTATTTAGTAATTTGTATACACTTGATGAGCAGGCACATCTGCCCAGCGTCATATTGCAAGAACAATCAAATGTATTGCTTTGGAGCCTGTACGACCAGTGAGAATGAGGATATTTTGCCTAGTGTGCTTATTAAAATGATTTGTCATTTGCACTAGTCTCTCTGAAGATATGCTTGTTACTGTCTTATATCAAAGAAGATGTGAAAGATGATAGTATGTAGCAATATCTTCTTTTATTGCTTCTGTTATGAGCCATAGGTGTGCAGAGAGATTGATGTAATGTAACTATATAGCATAGGGTGGGAAGATGAAGATTACCATTTAGCATTAAAACTATAGATATATGCTTATATTGTGGAACACAGTAATTACTATAGTATACTATAGTATTACCATAGTGTATTACCTGTACAGTATATCTGTTTTATCTTGTCTTATAAGCTTATTATGGATCATTAACAAAAATAATTGTCTGTGCTAGCTCAAAAAGTAAAGGTTGCTAGCAATGCGGAATAAAATATGTAAATCCCACATTAAATTATAGAAACATAATTGTAGCAACAACTGGTGCTGCAATTGTATTTTAAAATGTATTATGGATCTTACTAAAAGAATCGGCCACATCATTCACCCTCTTTAAATTTACTCATGTTCAGCAGTTTTTATTTGCTCAGTATGTACAAGTGTCTTTTTAGAGATCTTTACTTAGCAGTAAATATTGGTGTCTCATTCTAGCTTAGTGCAAATTTAAGCCATATACACAGCGCTGTCCCAATGCATAGACGAGTCAACTCGCCCTGTATTCTTTAAGTTCAGCTCACACTCATGCAATGGCAGCTGGTGCTCAACATTTTTTGGGGGGGCGCAAACAAACTGAAAAATTCTGAAAACAAAAACATCAAATGCAGCCACTGTGCCATCCAACGCAGCCACTGTGCCCATTAAACACAGCCACTGTGCCCATCAAATGCAGCCACTGTGCCCATCAATTGCAAACACTGTGCCCATCAATTGCAGACACTGTGCCATCAAACGCAGGCACTGTGCCATCAAACGCAGGCACTGTGCCATCAAACGCAGCCACTGTTCCCATCAAACGCAGCCACTGTGTCCATCAAACGCAGCCACTGTGCCCATCAAACGCAGCCACTGTGCCATCAAACGTAGCCACTGTGCCATCAAACGTAGCCACTGTGCCATCAAGCGCTGCCACTGTGCCCATCAAACGCAGCCACTGTGCCCATCAAGCGTAGCCACTGTGCCATCAAACACAGCCACTGTGCCCATCAAACGCTGCCACTGTGCCCCATCAAATGCTGCCACTGTGCCCATCAAATAGTGCCACTGTGCCCCATAAAATGCTGCTACTGTGCCCCTTCAAATGCTGCCACTGTGCCCATCAATTGCAGCCACTGTGTCCATCAAATAGTGCCACTGTGCCCCTTCAAATTCTGCCACTGTGCCCATCAAATTCTGGCACTGTGCCCATCAAATGCTACCACTGTGCCCCATCAAATAGTCACACTGTGCCCTATCAAATGCTGCCACTGTGCCCATGAAATAGTGCCACTGTGCCCATCAAAAGTTGCCACTTTGACCCACGCTCGCCGTCTGCCCGGCACTTACCCTGTCTTGTGGTGGGTCAGGCATACGGGTGTTGGCTGCGAGCAGTGGGACCTTGCAGCGGGTCAGACAGCAGCTCCTGTGTCCTCTGTGTGTCTCCTCCCCTCCTCCTGATAGGTGTCTAATCGTAGCACCTATCCTTTCAGCCAATCAGGTCACAGGTAACAGACCCACGCACCTGATTGGCTGAGAATATTCATTCGCTTTTCTAACACACCTGGGTGGACTGCGAGCGCAATGCTTTGCGCTCACAGTTCACCTTTTTTAAAGCCTATTAGTGCCTATGGCTTTAATCATGTGCTTCAAAAACAAGGGCATATAGCTCAATTGGGGGACTTACCTGTTCCATCTTCCATCTCGATCGCCGCCGGTTTTCGTCCGATGAAGTTCTTCATCTTCTTCTTTTGTGCTGGGGGCCATCTTGCCTGTGGGCATGTGAAACCCCCACAGGCACTTTAGATGGCCCAGCATGCACCGCCGTTACTCGCGCGTGCGCAGTAACGGCACATCTGCCGACATCTCCCGAGATTTCGGAAGATGTGTCCGAAATCTCGCGAGATTTCGGAAGATGTGGCCGAAATCTCGCGAGATTTCGGAAGATGCCCGCACTGACTCCTGGGATCAATGACACCAGATCCCAGGAGACAGTGCGGCGTGACGAGGATCCCGCAAGACCCCGCCCACCCCCGAAGAGACAGAAGACAGGAAGTCCTCGATTACAAGGTAAGTAAAAAAAAAAAAAAAACACATTTCATTTAGTACTCTTTGCCTGATTTGGAAGGCAAAGAGATTTACTAAATGAAATGTGTGCCGAACCGCTTTAAGAGAGCACTGGTGGGGGAGCCAAAAAGAACAGGGGTGGAGAGCACTGTGGGGGGTGGGGAGCACTGGGGTGGGAGCTGGAGAGCACCGGGGGCAGAAAGAACAGGGGTGGGGAGCACGGGGGGGCTGGACAGCACTGTGGGGGGGCTAGAGAGCACTGGGGTGGGGCCTGGAGAGCCCCGGGGGCAGAAAGAACAGGGGTGGAGAGCACTGGGGTGGGGGCTGGAGAGCACCGGGGCCAGAAAGAACAGGGGTGGGAAGCACGGGGGGGCTGGACAGCACTGTGGGGGGGGGCACGGGGGGAGCACGGGGGGGGCTGGAGAGCACTGTGGGGGGAGCTGGAGAGCACCGGGGGGCAGAAAGAACAGGGGTGGGGAGCACGGGGGGGCTGGACAGCACTGTGGGGGGGCTGGAGAGCACCGGGGGCAGAAAGAACAGGGGTGGAGAGCACTGGGGTGGGGGGGAGCTGGAGAGCACCGGGGGCAGAAAGAACAGGGGTGGGAAGCACGGGGGGCTGGACAGCACTGTGGGGGGTGGGGAGCACGGGGGGCTAGAGAGCACTGTGGGGGGTGGAGAGCACTGGGGTGGGAGCTGGAGAGCACCGGGGGCAGAAAGAACAGGGGTGGGGAGCACGTGGGGGCTGGACAGCACTGTGGGGGGGGCTGGACAGCACCGGGGGCAGAAAGAACAGGGGTGGGGAGCATGGGGGGGCTGAACAGCACTGTGGGGGGTGGAGAGCTTTGGGGTGGGGGCTGGAGACTCATGGGGAGAGCTGGAGAGCACCGGGGGCAGAAAGAACAGGGGTGGAGAGCACGGGGGGCTGGAGAGCACTGTGGGGGTGAAGAGCACTGGGGTGGGAGCTGGAGACTGATGGGGAGAGCTGGAGAGCACTGTGGGGGGTGGGAAGCAGGGGGGTGGGGGGGGGGCTGGAGAGCACTGTGGTGGGTGGGAAGCAGGGGGGGGGGCTGGAGAGAACTGTGGTGGGTGGGAAGCAGGGGGGGGCTGGAGAGCACTGGGTGGGTGGGAAGCAGGGGAGGGGGCTGGAGAGCACTGTGGTGGGTGGGAAGCAGGGGGGGGGCTGGAGAGCTGTGTGGTGGGTGGGAAGCAGGGGGGGGGCTGGAGAGCACTGTGGTGGGTGGGAAGCAGGGGGGGGGGGCTGGAGAGCACTGTGGTGGGTGGGAAGCAGGGGGGGGGCTGGAGAGCACTGTGGTGGGTGGGAAGCAGGGGGGGGGGCTGGAGAGCACTGTGGGGGGTGGGGAGCACTGGGGTGGGAGCTGGAGAGCACCGGGGGCAGAAAGAACAGGGGGGGGGGGAGCACGGGGGGGGCTGGACAGCACTGTGGGGGGGGGCTAGAGAGCACTGGGGTGGGGCTGGAGAGCCCCGGGGGCAGAAAGAACAGGGGTGGAGAGCACTGGGGTGGGGGGGGCTGGAGAGCACCGGGGCCAGAAAGAACAGGGGTGGGAAGCACGGGGGGGGCTGGACAGCACTGTGGGGGGTGGGGAGCACGGGGGGCTGGAGAGCACTGTGGGGGGAGCTGGAGAGCACCGGGGGCAGAAAGAACAGGGGTGGGGAGTACGGGGGGGCTGGACAGCACTGTGGGGGGGCTGGAGAGCACCGGGGGCAGAAAGAACAGGGGTGGAGAGCACTGGGGTGGGGGCTGGAGAGCACCGGGGCAGAAAGAACAGGGGTGGAGAGCACGGGGGGGCTGGAGAGCACTGTGGGGGTGGGGAGCACGGGGGCTGGAGAGCACTGTGGGGGTGAAGAGCACTGGGGTGGGAGCTGGAGACTGATGGGGAGAGCTGGAGAGCACTGTGGGGGGTGGGAAGCAGGGGGGGGCTGGAGAGCACTGTGGTGGGTGGGAAGCAGGGGGGGGGCTGGAGAGCACTGTGGTGGGTGGGAAGCAGGGGGGGGGGGGGCTGGAGAGCACTGTGGTGGGTGGGAATCAGGGGGGGGGGGGGGGCTGGAGAGCACTGTGGTGGGTGGGAAGCAGGGGGGGGGGCTGGAGAGCACTGTGGTGGGTGGGAAGCAGGGGGGGGGGCTGGAGAGCACTGTGGTGGGTGGGAAGCAGGGGGGGGGCTGGAGAGCACTGTGGTGGGTGAGAAGCAGGGGAGGGGGGGCTGGAGAGCACTGTGGTGGGTGGGAAGCAGGGGGGGGGGGCTGGAGAGCACTGTGGTGGGTGGGAAGCAGGGGGGGGGGGCTGGAGAGCACTGTGGTGGGTGGGAAGCAGGGGAGGGGGGGGGGGCTGGAGAGGGATGGGGAGCGCTAGAGAGCAGGGGAGGCAGAAACAACAAGGATTGAGAGAACTGTGGGGGGGGAGCTAGAGAGCGTGGTGGGGGAGGAGAGCACTGGGGGGAGCACAAGGAGAAGGGGGGGGCAGTAAAAGAAGTTGGATAGGAGGAGAAGCAGTGGGGCTGCATATAGAGGAGATGAGCTTTCTATGTTCCTCCATGCAGCCGCTGAATGCTTGATTCTCCTCCTCTCCCTCCTCCAAGCATTCAGCGGCTGCATGGAGGAATATAGAAAGCTAATCTCCTCTATATGCTGCCCCCCTGCCGATCCCCCTATCCAGGCACACATATAGGGCTGTACTCACAGGCATCTCTCCTCCTGTGATCACGGAGCTGGCCAGGTCTGTGTTCTGCGGCCGCGCACCACGATGTAACACGGTCCCGCCCCCATAGACCGGCTTGTGTGATAGGTGGAACACTGATTCTCTACTATCACATGAGCCAGTCTAGGGGGGCGGGACCGTGTTACAGCGCGGTGCGCGGCCGCAGAGCACAGACCCGGCCAGCTCCGTGATCACAGGAGCAGAAGAAAGGGGATTAAGGGGAGCACCGCAGCCGCAAAGCGGCCCCAGGGCAGGCAGCCTACCGGGAAATATCCCGGTATCCCGGTAGGCCAGTCCGGCCCTGCACCAAACTGTACACCAGAGGGCACATGTTATAGGGAGCCTAACACGCATCACTTGATTACTAGTATTATCCGTCATCAGTATGCTAAAAATCTGATTGTCCTTTGTATACCATTATTGCTGTTTGCATTACTATATTAAATACAATGTAGGTTACAAGTAGGCTTAGCTAAAAACTATACATACCACAATTATATATATTTTTTTCTTTTTTTAGAATTTTAGGTGAATTAAGTGGTTGACAAAGTGACAATGATAAATGTGTAAACAAGCCTTTGGTCATATACAAGTTCTCTTTTTAACAGTATTTTTACATATTTTTACATTTCTGCTTGCAGCTGTTTCCTTGTAAATCGCTATGCATCTACTGTATATAGATTTTTTGTTAGTGTCTGCAATGAAAATTCTGTGTCTTCTTATACAAAAAAAAAAACACTTAAAACAGCGTAATATTCTAGAGTCACAACCTTCAGTGCAACACTTTGCTTGATTCATGTTTTCATGGGCTATGCACAGACTTATTACAGTTTCACAGAAATTATCTTGTAATATTATATCTTTGAAAAGACCAGTGAACGCCGTCAAAATTGCATGTGAAGAGTCATCCATCTTCATAACGTGGTTTGGTGGCAATAGCAATGAAAATAGTAGTCAACTCAATTCTGGCGTAATACACTGCATTTTCCATCATTACAGAGGGCAGACATATGAGGGCAGTTGTTTCTTTTCCAGAAAGAACATGTGTGTCACATCCTGGGAGAAAAATGATTTGGAGGTCAACCATAAATACAAGGCTACGGCGTAAAACCCCTGTGATGCTCTAGTGTTACCAGGATGCAGTGTCTACAAACCTAACAAACATTCCACATGATTATTCATTGATGAAGTCAAATGGCAAATTATGAGAGATGTCTACAGGGCTGCATTTTCATCATTGGAACCTGTAGATGTACAACCTTTAATTGTATGTGATTGAAAAACAAGTAGCGGCGCCAAAAAATATATATATAATATACGTGCAAACAATGTGATTTTAGCTGCCCTTTTTCAAGTGAATATGCCACCTTGTAAATGTATTTCAGAAAATAAAAAGTTTGGCGCTAAATCAACACAGTGAATCATAAAGAAGAAGAAAGTCCTCAGGAAAAATCCAAACACTGTGAAAAAAGGAACAGAAAATGTGCAGTGACAAGTAATCTTGATTATCCGTGCTTCACCATCACTCGTGTGAGAGAAATAACAACTCACCAGATGACTAAATATAATGAGCTTTGTAATAATCAGATTCCCTGGATATCGATATATGCCTGAAGAGGGTGATCCTCAGCTTAAACTCAGCTCATGAAGTTCAACTCAAAAACCTTCTAAAAATAACAGCTCTAGACAATAATTTAGTGCATAGCAATGTTCCACAAGAAATCAACACAGTGGGGGTTATTTACTAAAGGCAAATCCACTTTGCACTACAAGTGAAAACTACAAGTGCAAATTGCACTTGACATTGCACTCAAAATGCACTTGGAAGTGCAGTCTCTGTAACTCTGAGGGGTAGTTCTGAAATGAGGGGAAGCTCTGCTGATTTTATTATCCAATGTGCAATTTCTACTTGGCTGGCTGTACATGTTGGTGCTGACTTATTAGCACCTTAAAAGTGTAAGTGTGCATTTATTATATATACTTGCTTGGATACCTGCTACAATAAACTTGTTGCGCTATGATATACATTCTGCTTCTCCTGGGCTTCTTTGGTATTTTATTCTAAGGAGATATCTCATGAGCTGATGATCACCCTCTTCAGACATATATCGATTTGCAGGGAATCTGATTACTACAAGGCTCATTATATTTAGTCATCTGGTGAGTTTATATTTCTCTCACACAAGTGATGGTGAAGCATGGATAATCAAGATTACTTGCACATTTTTTTTGTTCCTTTTTTCACGGTGTTTGGATTTTTCCTGAGGAATTTCTTATTTTTTATGATTCGCTGTATTGATTTTTTGTGGAACTTTACTATGCACTAAATGATTGTACAACCTTTAATGTCCAATTCAACAGCTCATCTGTTACGATCAACCAATGGTATAAAATATTGGCAGTGTGTAAGTAAGCATGTACAAATCTAACTTTAGAGCTAGAACAAGAGGGACGCCATGTTGTGAAGATATATGAAAAGTAGGCAAGGCTATGTTGCACTGAATGGTGGCTGTGACTTAAAGGGGCATGGATACTTTCTTTGCTGTGCTATACATTACACACTCCTGGCCCTTCTATTCATACATGTTATGCTGTACATTTTATACATCAGACTGCTTCACTCTGTTCATTGTACTGTACACTATACACTTCTGACCGCTCTAATCTTGCCATGTTTTACACTACATACTACTGCTTCAGTCTATACACTGTAAAGTACATTACTAGCTCCTGCTCCACTCTGCACACTGTACTGTTTGGTACAGAAATGCTCCATTCTGTACACTGTACTGTATTGTACATACTCCTAAGGACGCCACCCTTTTCTGTATTATACCCCCTACTAGCACACTCTATACTGCTTCAGTCTATACTGTCTAAGGTGCGCTACTTCTTACTGCTCCACTATGCACACTGTACTACATTATGTACTCCCTGCTGATCCACTCTGTACACTGTAATGTATGTTACATACTGCTTATGGCTCCATTCTTCTGTACAAGTAAATATAATTTACTCCCTACTAGTGTGCTTTGTACTGTATATTACACACTCCTGACTGTTCTACACTTCATGCCATGTTTTACATTACATACTACTGACTGTGCCAGTCTATACAATGTAAGGTGCATGGCTCCTTACTGCTCCATTCTGTACACTGTACTGTATGTTACATACTCCTGATGGCTTTATTGTTCTGTACAATGATATATATGTTATATGGCTGTTCTATTCTTCATGCCATGTTTGACATTACATACAACTGGCTGCTCCAGTCTATTTTTTTTTTTTTTTATGAAGGAGCCATATGTATCAATTAAGGACAGCAGCCAAAGATGATGAGGTATCCCCTAGAAATAGTAATGTGTCATCGGCATATAATGCTATTTTGTCTTCACTCATGGATCTCTGGAAACCAATAATTGCTGGGGGAAAATGGATGGCCTCTGCCAATGACTCCAAAGCTAGGGCGAATAGTCGAGGTGACAGGAGGCATCCCTGCCTCCTTCCTCTATGCAATGGAAAAGGGTAAGATATATACCCATTCACCTGAACCCGAGCTTTCGGGGCAGTAACTGCTCCAGTCTATACACTGTAAGGTACATTACTACCTACTGCTCCACTCTGCACACTGTACTGTAAATTGCATATTCTTTACCCCTCCATTCTGTACACTATACTATGTTACATACTCCTAATGACTCCGCTCTTTTTATATGTACAATGTATGGTACTCCCTACTGCTCCACTCTTTACACTGTACTGTGCATTACATATGCCTGGGTGTAGTACAGTGATGCAACTTCCTGAGGTGGAGTTTGAATGTGTGCCAGGATACTGTTAGTGGTGGTGCTTCCCCAGGGAAATACAGGATCCTTACCTCCAATGTTTTATGTATCACCAGCGACATGTTTACTCTGTGCTTGTATATTCTGTGCAGTATGTAATGTGCAC
>CM053026.1:527601601-527634101 GCA_028564925.1 Lithobates sylvaticus | reverse complement strand
AAAAAAAAAAAAAAAAAAAAAAAAAAAAAAAAAAAAAAAAAAAAAAAAAAAAAAAAAAAAAAAAAAAAAAAAAAAAAAAAAAAAAAAAAAAAAAAAAAAAAAAAAAAAAAAAAAAAAAAAAAAAAAAAAAAAAAAAAAAAAAAAAAAAAAAAAAAAAAAAAAAAAAAAAAAAAAAAAAAAAAAAAAAAAAAAAAAAAAAAAAAAAAAAAAAAAAAAAAAAAAAAAAAAAAAAAAAAAAAAAAAAAAAAAAAAAAAAAAAAAAAAAAAAAAAAAAAAAAAAAAAAAAAAAAAAAAAAAAAAAAAAAAAAAAAAAAAAAAAAAAAAAAAAAAAAAAAAAAAAAAAAAAAAAAAAAAAAAAAAAAAAAAAAAAAAAAAAAAAAAAAAAAAAAAAAAAAAAAAAAAAAAAAAAAAAAAAAAAAAAAAAAAAAAAAAAAAAAAAAAAAAAAAAAAAAAAAAAAAAAAAAAAAAAAAAAAAAAAAAAAAAAAAAAAAAAAAAAAAAAAAAAAAAAAAAAAAAAAAAAAAAAAAAAAAAAAAAAAAAAAAAAAAAAAAAAAAAAAAAAAAAAAAAAAAAAAAAAAAAAAAAAAAAAAAAAAAAAAAAAAAAAAAAAAAAAAAAAAAAAAAAAAAAAAAAAAAAAAAAAAAAAAAAAAAAAAAAAAAAAAAAAAAAAAAAAAAAAAAAAAAAAAAAAAAAAAAAAAAAAAAAAAAAAAAAAAAAAAAAAAAAAAAAAAAAAAAAAAAAAAAAAAAAAAAAAAAAAAAAAAAAAAAAAAAAAAAAAAAAAAAAAAAAAAAAAAAAAAAAAAAAAAAAAAAAAAAAAAAAAAAAAAAAAAAAAAAAAAAAAAAAAAAAAAAAAAAAAAAAAAAAAAAAAAAAAAAAAAAAAAAAAAAAAAAAAAAAAAAAAAAAAAAAAAAAAAAAAAAAAAAAAAAAAAAAAAAAAAAAAAAAAAAAAAAAAAAAAAAAAAAAAAAAAAAAAAAAAAAAAAAAAAAAAAAAAAAAAAAAAAAAAAAAAAAAAAAAAAAAAAAAAAAAAAAAAAAAAAAAAAAAAAAAAAAAAAAAAAAAAAAAAAAAAAAAAAAAAAAAAAAAAAAAAAAAAAAAAAAAAAAAAAAAAAAAAAAAAAAAAAAAAAAAAAAAAAAAAAAAAAAAAAAAAAAAAAAAAAAAAAAAAAAAAAAAAAAAAAAAAAAAAAAAAAAAAAAAAAAAAAAAAAAAAAAAAAAAAAAAAAAAAAAAAAAAAAAAAAAAAAAAAAAAAAAAAAAAAAAAAAAAAAAAAAAAAAAAAAAAAAAAAAAAAAAAAAAAAAAAAAAAAAAAAAAAAAAAAAAAAAAAAAAAAAAAAAAAAAAAAAAAAAAAAAAAAAAAAAAAAAAAAAAAAAAAAAAAAAAAAAAAAAAAAAAAAAAAAAAAAAAAAAAAAAAAAAAAAAAAAAAAAAAAAAAAAAAAAAAAAAAAAAAAAAAAAAAAAAAAAAAAAAAAAAAAAAAAAAAAAAAAAAAAAAAAAAAAAAAAAAAAAAAAAAAAAAAAAAAAAAAAAAAAAAAAAAAAAAAAAAAAAAAAAAAAAAAAAAAAAAAAAAAAAAAAAAAAAAAAAAAAAAAAAAAAAAAAAAAAAAAAAAAAAAAAAAAAAAAAAAAAAAAAAAAAAAAAAAAAAAAAAAAAAAAAAAAAAAAAAAAAAAAAAAAAAAAAAAAAAAAAAAAAAAAAAAAAAAAAAAAAAAAAAAAAAAAAAAAAAAAAAAAAAAAAAAAAAAAAAAAAAAAAAAAAAAAAAAAAAAAAAAAAAAAAAAAAAAAAAAAAAAAAAAAAAAAAAAAAAAAAAAAAAAAAAAAAAAAAAAAAAAAAAAAAAAAAAAAAAAAAAAAAAAAAAAAAAAAAAAAAAAAAAAAAAAAAAAAAAAAAAAAAAAAAAAAAAAAAAAAAAAAAAAAAAAAAAAAAAAAAAAAAAAAAAAAAAAAAAAAAAAAAAAAAAAAAAAAAAAAAAAAAAAAAAAAAAAAAAAAAAAAAAAAAAAAAAAAAAAAAAAAAAAAAAAAAAAAAAAAAAAAAAAAAAAAAAAAAAAAAAAAAAAAAAAAAAAAAAAAAAAAAAAAAAAAAAAAAAAAAAAAAAAAAAAAAAAAAAAAAAAAAAAAAAAAAAAAAAAAAAAAAAAAAAAAAAAAAAAAAAAAAAAAAAAAAAAAAAAAAAAAAAAAAAAAAAAAAAAAAAAAAAAAAAAAAAAAAAAAAAAAAAAAAAAAAAAAAAAAAAAAAAAAAAAAAAAAAAAAAAAAAAAAAAAAAAAAAAAAAAAAAAAAAAAAAAAAAAAAAAAAAAAAAAAAAAAAAAAAAAAAAAAAAAAAAAAAAAAAAAAAAAAAAAAAAAAAAAAAAAAAAAAAAAAAAAAAAAAAAAAAAAAAAAAAAAAAAAAAAAAAAAAAAAAAAAAAAAAAAAAAAAAAAAAAAAAAAAAAAAAAAAAAAAAAAAAAAAAAAAAAAAAAAAAAAAAAAAAAAAAAAAAAAAAAAAAAAAAAAAAAAAAAAAAAAAAAAAAAAAAAAAAAAAAAAAAAAAAAAAAAAAAAAAAAAAAAAAAAAAAAAAAAAAAAAAAAAAAAAAAAAAAAAAAAAAAAAAAAAAAAAAAAAAAAAAAAAAAAAAAAAAAAAAAAAAAAAAAAAAAAAAAAAAAAAAAAAAAAAAAAAAAAAAAAAAAAAAAAAAAAAAAAAAAAAAAAAAAAAAAAAAAAAAAAAAAAAAAAAAAAAAAAAAAAAAAAAAAAAAAAAAAAAAAAAAAAAAAAAAAAAAAAAAAAAAAAAAAAAAAAAAAAAAAAAAAAAAAAAAAAAAAAAAAAAAAAAAAAAAAAAAAAAAAAAAAAAAAAAAAAAAAAAAAAAAAAAAAAAAAAAAAAAAAAAAAAAAAAAAAAAAAAAAAAAAAAAAAAAAAAAAAAAAAAAAAAAAAAAAAAAAAAAAAAAAAAAAAAAAAAAAAAAAAAAAAAAAAAAAAAAAAAAAAAAAAAAAAAAAAAAAAAAAAAAAAAAAAAAAAAAAAAAAAAAAAAAAAAAAAAAAAAAAAAAAAAAAAAAAAAAAAAAAAAAAAAAAAAAAAAAAAAAAAAAAAAAAAAAAAAAAAAAAAAAAAAAAAAAAAAAAAAAAAAAAAAAAAAAAAAAAAAAAAAAAAAAAAAAAAAAAAAAAAAAAAAAAAAAAAAAAAAAAAAAAAAAAAAAAAAAAAAAAAAAAAAAAAAAAAAAAAAAAAAAAAAAAAAAAAAAAAAAAAAAAAAAAAAAAAAAAAAAAAAAAAAAAAAAAAAAAAAAAAAAAAAAAAAAAAAAAAAAAAAAAAAAAAAAAAAAAAAAAAAAAAAAAAAAAAAAAAAAAAAAAAAAAAAAAAAAAAAAAAAAAAAAAAAAAAAAAAAAAAAAAAAAAAAAAAAAAAAAAAAAAAAAAAAAAAAAAAAAAAAAAAAAAAAAAAAAAAAAAAAAAAAAAAAAAAAAAAAAAAAAAAAAAAAAAAAAAAAAAAAAAAAAAAAAAAAAAAAAAAAAAAAAAAAAAAAAAAAAAAAAAAAAAAAAAAAAAAAAAAAAAAAAAAAAAAAAAAAAAAAAAAAAAAAAAAAAAAAAAAAAAAAAAAAAAAAAAAAAAAAAAAAAAAAAAAAAAAAAAAAAAAAAAAAAAAAAAAAAAAAAAAAAAAAAAAAAAAAAAAAAAAAAAAAAAAAAAAAAAAAAAAAAAAAAAAAAAAAAAAAAAAAAAAAAAAAAAAAAAAAAAAAAAAAAAAAAAAAAAAAAAAAAAAAAAAAAAAAAAAAAAAAAAAAAAAAAAAAAAAAAAAAAAAAAAAAAAAAAAAAAAAAAAAAAAAAAAAAAAAAAAAAAAAAAAAAAAAAAAAAAAAAAAAAAAAAAAAAAAAAAAAAAAAAAAAAAAAAAAAAAAAAAAAAAAAAAAAAAAAAAAAAAAAAAAAAAAAAAAAAAAAAAAAAAAAAAAAAAAAAAAAAAAAAAAAAAAAAAAAAAAAAAAAAAAAAAAAAAAAAAAAAAAAAAAAAAAAAAAAAAAAAAAAAAAAAAAAAAAAAAAAAAAAAAAAAAAAAAAAAAAAAAAAAAAAAAAAAAAAAAAAAAAAAAAAAAAAAAAAAAAAAAAAAAAAAAAAAAAAAAAAAAAAAAAAAAAAAAAAAAAAAAAAAAAAAAAAAAAAAAAAAAAAAAAAAAAAAAAAAAAAAAAAAAAAAAAAAAAAAAAAAAAAAAAAAAAAAAAAAAAAAAAAAAAAAAAAAAAAAAAAAAAAAAAAAAAAAAAAAAAAAAAAAAAAAAAAAAAAAAAAAAAAAAAAAAAAAAAAAAAAAAAAAAAAAAAAAAAAAAAAAAAAAAAAAAAAAAAAAAAAAAAAAAAAAAAAAAAAAAAAAAAAAAAAAAAAAAAAAAAAAAAAAAAAAAAAAAAAAAAAAAAAAAAAAAAAAAAAAAAAAAAAAAAAAAAAAAAAAAAAAAAAAAAAAAAAAAAAAAAAAAAAAAAAAAAAAAAAAAAAAAAAAAAAAAAAAAAAAAAAAAAAAAAAAAAAAAAAAAAAAAAAAAAAAAAAAAAAAAAAAAAAAAAAAAAAAAAAAAAAAAAAAAAAAAAAAAAAAAAAAAAAAAAAAAAAAAAAAAAAAAAAAAAAAAAAAAAAAAAAAAAAAAAAAAAAAAAAAAAAAAAAAAAAAAAAAAAAAAAAAAAAAAAAAAAAAAAAAAAAAAAAAAAAAAAAAAAAAAAAAAAAAAAAAAAAAAAAAAAAAAAAAAAAAAAAAAAAAAAAAAAAAAAAAAAAAAAAAAAAAAAAAAAAAAAAAAAAAAAAAAAAAAAAAAAAAAAAAAAAAAAAAAAAAAAAAAAAAAAAAAAAAAAAAAAAAAAAAAAAAAAAAAAAAAAAAAAAAAAAAAAAAAAAAAAAAAAAAAAAAAAAAAAAAAAAAAAAAAAAAAAAAAAAAAAAAAAAAAAAAAAAAAAAAAAAAAAAAAAAAAAAAAAAAAAAAAAAAAAAAAAAAAAAAAAAAAAAAAAAAAAAAAAAAAAAAAAAAAAAAAAAAAAAAAAAAAAAAAAAAAAAAAAAAAAAAAAAAAAAAAAAAAAAAAAAAAAAAAAAAAAAAAAAAAAAAAAAAAAAAAAAAAAAAAAAAAAAAAAAAAAAAAAAAAAAAAAAAAAAAAAAAAAAAAAAAAAAAAAAAAAAAAAAAAAAAAAAAAAAAAAAAAAAAAAAAAAAAAAAAAAAAAAAAAAAAAAAAAAAAAAAAAAAAAAAAAAAAAAAAAAAAAAAAAAAAAAAAAAAAAAAAAAAAAAAAAAAAAAAAAAAAAAAAAAAAAAAAAAAAAAAAAAAAAAAAAAAAAAAAAAAAAAAAAAAAAAAAAAAAAAAAAAAAAAAAAAAAAAAAAAAAAAAAAAAAAAAAAAAAAAAAAAAAAAAAAAAAAAAAAAAAAAAAAAAAAAAAAAAAAAAAAAAAAAAAAAAAAAAAAAAAAAAAAAAAAAAAAAAAAAAAAAAAAAAAAAAAAAAAAAAAAAAAAAAAAAAAAAAAAAAAAAAAAAAAAAAAAAAAAAAAAAAAAAAAAAAAAAAAAAAAAAAAAAAAAAAAAAAAAAAAAAAAAAAAAAAAAAAAAAAAAAAAAAAAAAAAAAAAAAAAAAAAAAAAAAAAAAAAAAAAAAAAAAAAAAAAAAAAAAAAAAAAAAAAAAAAAAAAAAAAAAAAAAAAAAAAAAAAAAAAAAAAAAAAAAAAAAAAAAAAAAAAAAAAAAAAAAAAAAAAAAAAAAAAAAAAAAAAAAAAAAAAAAAAAAAAAAAAAAAAAAAAAAAAAAAAAAAAAAAAAAAAAAAAAAAAAAAAAAAAAAAAAAAAAAAAAAAAAAAAAAAAAAAAAAAAAAAAAAAAAAAAAAAAAAAAAAAAAAAAAAAAAAAAAAAAAAAAAAAAAAAAAAAAAAAAAAAAAAAAAAAAAAAAAAAAAAAAAAAAAAAAAAAAAAAAAAAAAAAAAAAAAAAAAAAAAAAAAAAAAAAAAAAAAAAAAAAAAAAAAAAAAAAAAAAAAAAAAAAAAAAAAAAAAAAAAAAAAAAAAAAAAAAAAAAAAAAAAAAAAAAAAAAAAAAAAAAAAAAAAAAAAAAAAAAAAAAAAAAAAAAAAAAAAAAAAAAAAAAAAAAAAAAAAAAAAAAAAAAAAAAAAAAAAAAAAAAAAAAAAAAAAAAAAAAAAAAAAAAAAAAAAAAAAAAAAAAAAAAAAAAAAAAAAAAAAAAAAAAAAAAAAAAAAAAAAAAAAAAAAAAAAAAAAAAAAAAAAAAAAAAAAAAAAAAAAAAAAAAAAAAAAAAAAAAAAAAAAAAAAAAAAAAAAAAAAAAAAAAAAAAAAAAAAAAAAAAAAAAAAAAAAAAAAAAAAAAAAAAAAAAAAAAAAAAAAAAAAAAAAAAAAAAAAAAAAAAAAAAAAAAAAAAAAAAAAAAAAAAAAAAAAAAAAAAAAAAAAAAAAAAAAAAAAAAAAAAAAAAAAAAAAAAAAAAAAAAAAAAAAAAAAAAAAAAAAAAAAAAAAAAAAAAAAAAAAAAAAAAAAAAAAAAAAAAAAAAAAAAAAAAAAAAAAAAAAAAAAAAAAAAAAAAAAAAAAAAAAAAAAAAAAAAAAAAAAAAAAAAAAAAAAAAAAAAAAAAAAAAAAAAAAAAAAAAAAAAAAAAAAAAAAAAAAAAAAAAAAAAAAAAAAAAAAAAAAAAAAAAAAAAAAAAAAAAAAAAAAAAAAAAAAAAAAAAAAAAAAAAAAAAAAAAAAAAAAAAAAAAAAAAAAAAAAAAAAAAAAAAAAAAAAAAAAAAAAAAAAAAAAAAAAAAAAAAAAAAAAAAAAAAAAAAAAAAAAAAAAAAAAAAAAAAAAAAAAAAAAAAAAAAAAAAAAAAAAAAAAAAAAAAAAAAAAAAAAAAAAAAAAAAAAAAAAAAAAAAAAAAAAAAAAAAAAAAAAAAAAAAAAAAAAAAAAAAAAAAAAAAAAAAAAAAAAAAAAAAAAAAAAAAAAAAAAAAAAAAAAAAAAAAAAAAAAAAAAAAAAAAAAAAAAAAAAAAAAAAAAAAAAAAAAAAAAAAAAAAAAAAAAAAAAAAAAAAAAAAAAAAAAAAAAAAAAAAAAAAAAAAAAAAAAAAAAAAAAAAAAAAAAAAAAAAAAAAAAAAAAAAAAAAAAAAAAAAAAAAAAAAAAAAAAAAAAAAAAAAAAAAAAAAAAAAAAAAAAAAAAAAAAAAAAAAAAAAAAAAAAAAAAAAAAAAAAAAAAAAAAAAAAAAAAAAAAAAAAAAAAAAAAAAAAAAAAAAAAAAAAAAAAAAAAAAAAAAAAAAAAAAAAAAAAAAAAAAAAAAAAAAAAAAAAAAAAAAAAAAAAAAAAAAAAAAAAAAAAAAAAAAAAAAAAAAAAAAAAAAAAAAAAAAAAAAAAAAAAAAAAAAAAAAAAAAAAAAAAAAAAAAAAAAAAAAAAAAAAAAAAAAAAAAAAAAAAAAAAAAAAAAAAAAAAAAAAAAAAAAAAAAAAAAAAAAAAAAAAAAAAAAAAAAAAAAAAAAAAAAAAAAAAAAAAAAAAAAAAAAAAAAAAAAAAAAAAAAAAAAAAAAAAAAAAAAAAAAAAAAAAAAAAAAAAAAAAAAAAAAAAAAAAAAAAAAAAAAAAAAAAAAAAAAAAAAAAAAAAAAAAAAAAAAAAAAAAAAAAAAAAAAAAAAAAAAAAAAAAAAAAAAAAAAAAAAAAAAAAAAAAAAAAAAAAAAAAAAAAAAAAAAAAAAAAAAAAAAAAAAAAAAAAAAAAAAAAAAAAAAAAAAAAAAAAAAAAAAAAAAAAAAAAAAAAAAAAAAAAAAAAAAAAAAAAAAAAAAAAAAAAAAAAAAAAAAAAAAAAAAAAAAAAAAAAAAAAAAAAAAAAAAAAAAAAAAAAAAAAAAAAAAAAAAAAAAAAAAAAAAAAAAAAAAAAAAAAAAAAAAAAAAAAAAAAAAAAAAAAAAAAAAAAAAAAAAAAAAAAAAAAAAAAAAAAAAAAAAAAAAAAAAAAAAAAAAAAAAAAAAAAAAAAAAAAAAAAAAAAAAAAAAAAAAAAAAAAAAAAAAAAAAAAAAAAAAAAAAAAAAAAAAAAAAAAAAAAAAAAAAAAAAAAAAAAAAAAAAAAAAAAAAAAAAAAAAAAAAAAAAAAAAAAAAAAAAAAAAAAAAAAAAAAAAAAAAAAAAAAAAAAAAAAAAAAAAAAAAAAAAAAAAAAAAAAAAAAAAAAAAAAAAAAAAAAAAAAAAAAAAAAAAAAAAAAAAAAAAAAAAAAAAAAAAAAAAAAAAAAAAAAAAAAAAAAAAAAAAAAAAAAAAAAAAAAAAAAAAAAAAAAAAAAAAAAAAAAAAAAAAAAAAAAAAAAAAAAAAAAAAAAAAAAAAAAAAAAAAAAAAAAAAAAAAAAAAAAAAAAAAAAAAAAAAAAAAAAAAAAAAAAAAAAAAAAAAAAAAAAAAAAAAAAAAAAAAAAAAAAAAAAAAAAAAAAAAAAAAAAAAAAAAAAAAAAAAAAAAAAAAAAAAAAAAAAAAAAAAAAAAAAAAAAAAAAAAAAAAAAAAAAAAAAAAAAAAAAAAAAAAAAAAAAAAAAAAAAAAAAAAAAAAAAAAAAAAAAAAAAAAAAAAAAAAAAAAAAAAAAAAAAAAAAAAAAAAAAAAAAAAAAAAAAAAAAAAAAAAAAAAAAAAAAAAAAAAAAAAAAAAAAAAAAAAAAAAAAAAAAAAAAAAAAAAAAAAAAAAAAAAAAAAAAAAAAAAAAAAAAAAAAAAAAAAAAAAAAAAAAAAAAAAAAAAAAAAAAAAAAAAAAAAAAAAAAAAAAAAAAAAAAAAAAAAAAAAAAAAAAAAAAAAAAAAAAAAAAAAAAAAAAAAAAAAAAAAAAAAAAAAAAAAAAAAAAAAAAAAAAAAAAAAAAAAAAAAAAAAAAAAAAAAAAAAAAAAAAAAAAAAAAAAAAAAAAAAAAAAAAAAAAAAAAAAAAAAAAAAAAAAAAAAAAAAAAAAAAAAAAAAAAAAAAAAAAAAAAAAAAAAAAAAAAAAAAAAAAAAAAAAAAAAAAAAAAAAAAAAAAAAAAAAAAAAAAAAAAAAAAAAAAAAAAAAAAAAAAAAAAAAAAAAAAAAAAAAAAAAAAAAAAAAAAAAAAAAAAAAAAAAAAAAAAAAAAAAAAAAAAAAAAAAAAAAAAAAAAAAAAAAAAAAAAAAAAAAAAAAAAAAAAAAAAAAAAAAAAAAAAAAAAAAAAAAAAAAAAAAAAAAAAAAAAAAAAAAAAAAAAAAAAAAAAAAAAAAAAAAAAAAAAAAAAAAAAAAAAAAAAAAAAAAAAAAAAAAAAAAAAAAAAAAAAAAAAAAAAAAAAAAAAAAAAAAAAAAAAAAAAAAAAAAAAAAAAAAAAAAAAAAAAAAAAAAAAAAAAAAAAAAAAAAAAAAAAAAAAAAAAAAAAAAAAAAAAAAAAAAAAAAAAAAAAAAAAAAAAAAAAAAAAAAAAAAAAAAAAAAAAAAAAAAAAAAAAAAAAAAAAAAAAAAAAAAAAAAAAAAAAAAAAAAAAAAAAAAAAAAAAAAAAAAAAAAAAAAAAAAAAAAAAAAAAAAAAAAAAAAAAAAAAAAAAAAAAAAAAAAAAAAAAAAAAAAAAAAAAAAAAAAAAAAAAAAAAAAAAAAAAAAAAAAAAAAAAAAAAAAAAAAAAAAAAAAAAAAAAAAAAAAAAAAAAAAAAAAAAAAAAAAAAAAAAAAAAAAAAAAAAAAAAAAAAAAAAAAAAAAAAAAAAAAAAAAAAAAAAAAAAAAAAAAAAAAAAAAAAAAAAAAAAAAAAAAAAAAAAAAAAAAAAAAAAAAAAAAAAAAAAAAAAAAAAAAAAAAAAAAAAAAAAAAAAAAAAAAAAAAAAAAAAAAAAAAAAAAAAAAAAAAAAAAAAAAAAAAAAAAAAAAAAAAAAAAAAAAAAAAAAAAAAAAAAAAAAAAAAAAAAAAAAAAAAAAAAAAAAAAAAAAAAAAAAAAAAAAAAAAAAAAAAAAAAAAAAAAAAAAAAAAAAAAAAAAAAAAAAAAAAAAAAAAAAAAAAAAAAAAAAAAAAAAAAAAAAAAAAAAAAAAAAAAAAAAAAAAAAAAAAAAAAAAAAAAAAAAAAAAAAAAAAAAAAAAAAAAAAAAAAAAAAAAAAAAAAAAAAAAAAAAAAAAAAAAAAAAAAAAAAAAAAAAAAAAAAAAAAAAAAAAAAAAAAAAAAAAAAAAAAAAAAAAAAAAAAAAAAAAAAAAAAAAAAAAAAAAAAAAAAAAAAAAAAAAAAAAAAAAAAAAAAAAAAAAAAAAAAAAAAAAAAAAAAAAAAAAAAAAAAAAAAAAAAAAAAAAAAAAAAAAAAAAAAAAAAAAAAAAAAAAAAAAAAAAAAAAAAAAAAAAAAAAAAAAAAAAAAAAAAAAAAAAAAAAAAAAAAAAAAAAAAAAAAAAAAAAAAAAAAAAAAAAAAAAAAAAAAAAAAAAAAAAAAAAAAAAAAAAAAAAAAAAAAAAAAAAAAAAAAAAAAAAAAAAAAAAAAAAAAAAAAAAAAAAAAAAAAAAAAAAAAAAAAAAAAAAAAAAAAAAAAAAAAAAAAAAAAAAAAAAAAAAAAAAAAAAAAAAAAAAAAAAAAAAAAAAAAAAAAAAAAAAAAAAAAAAAAAAAAAAAAAAAAAAAAAAAAAAAAAAAAAAAAAAAAAAAAAAAAAAAAAAAAAAAAAAAAAAAAAAAAAAAAAAAAAAAAAAAAAAAAAAAAAAAAAAAAAAAAAAAAAAAAAAAAAAAAAAAAAAAAAAAAAAAAAAAAAAAAAAAAAAAAAAAAAAAAAAAAAAAAAAAAAAAAAAAAAAAAAAAAAAAAAAAAAAAAAAAAAAAAAAAAAAAAAAAAAAAAAAAAAAAAAAAAAAAAAAAAAAAAAAAAAAAAAAAAAAAAAAAAAAAAAAAAAAAAAAAAAAAAAAAAAAAAAAAAAAAAAAAAAAAAAAAAAAAAAAAAAAAAAAAAAAAAAAAAAAAAAAAAAAAAAAAAAAAAAAAAAAAAAAAAAAAAAAAAAAAAAAAAAAAAAAAAAAAAAAAAAAAAAAAAAAAAAAAAAAAAAAAAAAAAAAAAAAAAAAAAAAAAAAAAAAAAAAAAAAAAAAAAAAAAAAAAAAAAAAAAAAAAAAAAAAAAAAAAAAAAAAAAAAAAAAAAAAAAAAAAAAAAAAAAAAAAAAAAAAAAAAAAAAAAAAAAAAAAAAAAAAAAAAAAAAAAAAAAAAAAAAAAAAAAAAAAAAAAAAAAAAAAAAAAAAAAAAAAAAAAAAAAAAAAAAAAAAAAAAAAAAAAAAAAAAAAAAAAAAAAAAAAAAAAAAAAAAAAAAAAAAAAAAAAAAAAAAAAAAAAAAAAAAAAAAAAAAAAAAAAAAAAAAAAAAAAAAAAAAAAAAAAAAAAAAAAAAAAAAAAAAAAAAAAAAAAAAAAAAAAAAAAAAAAAAAAAAAAAAAAAAAAAAAAAAAAAAAAAAAAAAAAAAAAAAAAAAAAAAAAAAAAAAAAAAAAAAAAAAAAAAAAAAAAAAAAAAAAAAAAAAAAAAAAAAAAAAAAAAAAAAAAAAAAAAAAAAAAAAAAAAAAAAAAAAAAAAAAAAAAAAAAAAAAAAAAAAAAAAAAAAAAAAAAAAAAAAAAAAAAAAAAAAAAAAAAAAAAAAAAAAAAAAAAAAAAAAAAAAAAAAAAAAAAAAAAAAAAAAAAAAAAAAAAAAAAAAAAAAAAAAAAAAAAAAAAAAAAAAAAAAAAAAAAAAAAAAAAAAAAAAAAAAAAAAAAAAAAAAAAAAAAAAAAAAAAAAAAAAAAAAAAAAAAAAAAAAAAAAAAAAAAAAAAAAAAAAAAAAAAAAAAAAAAAAAAAAAAAAAAAAAAAAAAAAAAAAAAAAAAAAAAAAAAAAAAAAAAAAAAAAAAAAAAAAAAATGGGTTTTATGTATCACCAGCGACATGTTTACTCTGTGCTTGTATATTCTGTGCAGTATGTAATGTGCACCAATGGAAATTAGTTTTTAGAGTTGCTTTAATAAAGATTGTCATGTGTTTTTTAACTGTAAGCCTCTCTACTGCTGTTGAATAGCAAAGGAGTTCTCCCTTGGAACAATTATATTGATCATCCCATTGGAGTAGCTGAAAGGCGCATTTAGACCTTTTAGAATTAAAAAGTTCAGCAAAAAGTTGAGATTTTGTCCACGGTGAGGATCTTTTGACTTTTTTCTGAGTTTAGTGGATTGGATAACTGTTTTCTTTGTTTTTCTGAAGATCCATATAGAATTTTCCAGCACTGATTATTTTATATTTTACTATTTTTTTGTTTGTTGAAAGACAAAACAACAAAAATTATCACAAAATAAAGACATAAACAACAAAAAAAATCAACAAAACCTATTCACAAAATTTCACGGGTCAGAATCCCACTTCATCAGAAAGACAAGCAATAACAACATAAACTCTGCAATTATAGAAGAATATATAAAAACAATTTGTTCAAATCATATGAAAAAGGACATTCCATATATATTTTGTTATTCTACTTTGACAAATATTCTTCCTACCTATAGCAGATGCCAAATTGCTCATAAAAACAAGAAATCATTGCAGCCAGCAATTCAAACCTCATGGGGAAAATGGACCCATACACTGATGTGTGTTCAAATGAGCCAACGCAGAAAAATTGACCCAGTATGGGACTGTGTTCCACAGAGTATACTGAAAGATTGTTTCATGATATGTAATGTTATTCTTATTACCTAGGAATCCATATATTACCTAACTACACCCCTATTCCCCATATAGATAAGATCGATCTATCTATCTATATATCTATATATATATATATATATATATTATATATATATATATATATATAGAAGAAGAGAGCCTAGGCATATAGGAAAGGGGTGGCACCAAAACAGCGTTCTCAAATTGATGCACATATGCATGAGCCATGATGTCACTATCGACCACCCCCTGCTATAGAAATGTATTGCACATAGGGAATATTGTCCAGTTCGAAGTGTTCATGCATTTGTCATGATGCCTGCGCGCCGCTGACGGCGCAGTGACACCAGGCACATCGCTGTGCCATAGCGGAAGATATAACATGAAAAATCAATAGTTAGGACCTGGCAAGGGTAAGGACAAAAAATAAACAAAGATCACCAGATCCAACTGTCCATTAGATTTGAAATTGCATGCTGATTACAATATTAATCACATTAAAATTCATTAAACAATCTACTTAGAAACAATGTATCTCAAAAAAGAAGCCTATAACTTTTATATAAAGGTAGGTTTTCAAAACCTATATTAGCACATGAGTTTCCTAACTGGAAGAGAAAAGTAAAAGTGATTTAACAGAACAGGTACATACTAAATAGATTGATAGATATTTGTTCAATAGCTGGGAAAGTTATGAGTTTGCAGCACTGGTGTTGTGGTCTCACTTACCACATAGTTTTTAGGAAATGTTATAATATATTCATATTTATGTATTGCGTGATTGTTATTAAGTTATTTCTTATACATTTTATGTAGATAGACAGAGTTTTTATTATAGTTTTAATGCAATACATCTTTGTTTCTTATGTGCTTATGGTGGCTGACTGGCTGTATTCTTTTACTTAGTGCTTGCAGCTAAGTAGGTTTAGGTCAAGGGGAAGCACAGAAAATTTCTATATTTCTAGGTCAGTAATGGCAATCTACATATTTTTCTCAGTAAAGCGTTCCTTTTAGCAAGCTGACAGTGGAACAATGATACTTATTTATCTTTTGTTATCATTAGCATTTCAAAGAATGTTTGCAATTTTTATTGCGTCTTCTAAATGTTTAGTTTTACTTTCTTGAAAAGTTCACTCTGAGCTATGTAATTAGCTATTTAACAAGCCTCCAGAATCGATAAAGAAAAAATATCAACCTTTGTGCAGAATCTGCAGTGATTATAAATGTCATTCCCACCTAATAAAAATGCACTAGCAGGTTATGGATAATTATGCTAATATAGGCATTTGAGACTTCAAAAATCACTTAACTTTTTTATTGCATCCGTACAGTGGGTGAGACTTTTTCAGTGATGTAACAGCTTTCTTTTGTTCAGTATACTGGTCTTGTACTGTGGAAGAGCTCCCGGGCCAAGTAAAACAAAAGAACTCTGAGCTACTCTCTTAGAGCTTTGATATATTAATACAAAGCTGTGAACAGATCTATGATTTTATTTCAGAATTATTTCAGTAAGGTGTTTGGGTAGCAATAAGTTAAAGTGTATTTTAGCTTTCCGCAGGAAAAATGAAATCCTTTAAGACATTAAACCTAAGATGTTAGCAAATCTAACCTTTTTTTTTATAGTGTTTTAGAAGGAGACAGACACCTTACAGATCTTTAACAATGGATCTAAATTTACAGTTTAAAACTATGTACACTTTGCAAAGAATATTCACTTAAATGAATAAATAAGGCAAATCTAGATATGCCCATGTTGAATACCTGGCTATGTAGAACAAGATTTTTTTTTTTTTTCATATATTGTATATAATCTGAAGTCAACACAGCCTTACCTTACTCTCTAAGCAAAGTGAACCTTCACTTTGCAAAGTGAACATTCACATTGTAATGTGAACATTCACTTTTTTCTTAAGTAAACCAAACCCACTAAAGTAAAAAAAAAAAAACTACGCTAGGATCATTGATCTCTACACATACTTCCTGTCCTCTACTTGACAGTGGGTATGCTTTGTTTAGCAGAAAGGACTTATTAAAGCAGATCCTTACCCTCCAATCTTTAGATCTATCCACTCCTCCTCTCCTGAAATAATGCTGTAGTTTTTTTTTTTTTTTAGAAAAAAGTTTGGGCTGCCCCCAGGTGCATGCCATTCGCCATTCCAGGAAACCTGGAAGCTGATAGGTTTCTATGCAGGGCTGCATCAAATTGTGCACTCGCCAGTTTGATTAAATGAACCCCATAGTTTCTTTTTTCATTCAACCACCCGTTTAAATTAAAAAAATTGCATGCATAGTTTTTTTCCCACTGAGACATTTTAATCTGGTGGGGGGACTCTCCCCCACCCATCAGAATACACTGATCAGTACTTGCAGCCATTGGCTGCAAACTCTAATTGAATGTTGGGTTTCTAACAAGACCATTTGACAGAAGCATGTGGTTAGACCGGCTTCTGTTGAACAGAGAAGAATACACACATACCGAAAGGCAGACAGTTCCTGTTAAACCAGCCAACTTTCAGTACATGTGTACTTGGCTTTAGTTACTAGATGATTCCATAGCAGACATTTCTCCACTCTAACATAGCAATGTAAAGCATAGCTGTGACAGACCCATCTGGTAAAGGGGCTTTTGGAGGTGACTGTAGGGTAGCCTCTCGCCTACTGACTATGGGCCCTGGCGTTTGAGGGGCTCTAATCTTTGGAAGGTGTGTCTTCCTGAAACACACAGACTCTGGGAACCTAGGACCTGGATACAGATTTGGGGCCTCTGTGCCCAAAGCAGCAGTGACTGTTTTACCCCCCCTTCTAGACTCAGAATGCTTAAAACAACCTGATGCCAGTGTCTTCTGCTGTTATATGTAATCTGTTTATTAAGGTGTCTTTCATTGTATAATTCCTCATTGTGTGCCTCCTAGGTGCAATTTCCCATTGTTAATTAAGTCACTTTTTTTTTTCTGTCTGCCTGCTAGTATTGTGTCCACTTCACCTCATTAGCAAACTATGGTGGGATGTTTATGTGTTCATATTAGCCATTCATGAGATGTACTGCTGTTTAGGGTAATGTGATCAAGCTCTTGCATGATTTTGTGTGGTATATATACTGTGTGAATTAACAATAAAGTCAGTTCCAGTTTGCACCTAAGCTAGTGTGTCAGAAACCATGAAATCAGGCCGAGACAGAAGTACAGTTAAATCACACTTGTTTAATAATAAAAGTAAAAAGAACAAACGTAGTCAAAACATAGCCAAAGTTCAGTAACCGGAACAGATAGTCAGCCAAGCCAGAAGTCAGGGATCAATGTAGTGGAACTGCAAGCAGGATTTGGAGCCAGAAGGGAGCAAGTTTTGAACAGGATCGCAGGAGATGTTTCTGTGATGTTGACCAAGGCGAAGGCAGAGCTCCTCTGGACTGGACGGCTTAAGTAGGCAGGACTGACAAGCAGGATATCATCAACAGCTGAGTAACTGTGGAGAGATAGGAGCTGGCAATTAGCCGACAGCTGAGTGGCCAGCTCAGAGAAGGAAGGGCTGAGCCCAGCCCTGACATAGTGTCGTCTAGTTCTTGGGTGCAATTCTCAGCAATAATACCTGGTTTCTGGTTCCAAAGTGTTGGAAGCTGTATCTTGGCGGAGGCACCCAGGCTGTGTGAGAGGTGGTCCGTCACAATTGCTACATGTTTGATATGCCTCTACCTTGGGCAGTCAATGTTGTTCCTGTTGCAGGACATTGTGTGATAGTAAAAATCCACACTGTCAAAGCTGATATCCGCGATTCTTTGTAAAAAGGACACTGATTATGATCACTAAAGTTTGAAGCTGGCAGTGAGATGGTTACCCAGTGGCCTGGGAACCTTATCATTACATATTTAAATCAGGTAGATGTGAATGTATAGCTGCACATTAATAATTCAGCATATACATTCATCATGACAGCATTATAGCTGTATATGCAAAGGCTTCTAAGGCATGCTGATGGTTTTGTGCCATAAGGCTAGAACAGACTTAGCAGCAGTAAAGTATATAACAGTAAATACATCTTTATAATCCATGCTTACTCTATTCCAGACCATCCCTGCATCTGTTTCATTGAACGGAATAAACCATTTAGCTTATAGATTCCCCAGCAACTAATTTACAGTGACTCCTGGTCACATTTCAGTGGGCTAAGACCATTATTTCTCTGTTGAGCTTCCAACACTCAGTAAGCCATTGCTCCAATAAATAAAGGTTGTTCTTAGGCCAAATGAAAGAGCTAATCACTGTTAGCCAGATGCACCTAATAAAATGATGGTTCAAGGCGTATAATAGTCATCCCTCACTATGATCTTTACTTCTGTATGAATGTTACAGTTTGGCCCCTTTTCCTTAGAAATATCTCCCAGCTCTTCCAATGCTGTTTGCATTTAAATTGCTAAATGTCATATCTAGAGAAAAACATTTCACTAGATTGGCAGCATTCAGTGTCAATATGCAAAGAACTGAATGTTTTTTAAAAAACAATCATTTCAGTCTGACAGAACAAATCTTGGTCGTAATGGCTCCAGTCACTTACATGAGATATCTGATGTATTTTAGGTGAGCTGTAAATGTTCATCTGCGGCATATATGAATAGTGTATGCCTTGCTCTATTTTCTTCTTCCATTAAATAAAATTCCATTTAACAATAACATTGTCACATTTAGAACAATGCTCTAATGTAATTAAAGTATATCAATAGTGTTTCAGTACAGTTTGTTGTATCTCTTCATCAGCATATAATTGGTAATACCTTGGAATTATTATTGCGCGCATTTCATCAGGACACGTTAAATAAGTAGAGCAAATGTCAAATATGAAATTGATTCCACTTTGTGAATTAATTATTTGATAGAATATATTGGTGGGGAGTCTATGATTAATATTAATGAAGTAATTATCACCAATATTTGTAAAGACTGCTATAATGAAATATATGGCAAATATGTACCAAATACATGTTTCAAAGGCTAAATATTCTGCTGATAAACTGAAGTCCATCTAGACTGTATACATGGAACATAATTTTGAGCTTGACCTTATCATTTTAGGTACACATATGGGGAGAGAGTGGATCTCTTATGCCGCGTACACACGACCGGACTTTCCAGCAGACTAGGTCTGACGGGACATTCCAATCGTGTGTTGGATAATCTGATCGTTTTTATATAAAAAAATTAGATGGAGCTAGAAATAGAACATGTTTCAAATCTGTCCGACGGACTCAATTCCTATCAGGAAAACCGTTCGTCTGTATGCTGGTCCGACGGACCAAATACGACGCAAGAGCAGCTATTGGCTACTGGCTATTGAACTTCCTTCTTTAGTCCCGTCTTACGTCATCACGCTCAAAATGAATGGACTTTCGACTAACTTAGTCCGTTCGTTTGTGGGCAAGTCCCTTCGTTCGGAAGTCCATCGGAACTCCGTCTAAAGTCCGTCGAGAAGACCGTCGGACCTAGTCTGCCGGAAAGTCCGGTCGTGTGTACGCGGCATTATCATTCATGTTCAATGTACCGTATATACTTATGTATATACTTATTCTGTTCTGTAATAAAAGCTGTGTATGCTTATTCTTCTGATCTGAAGAAAGCTAAAACATGCCTGACACCCTGGTGTGCTGGAATGAAGTGTATACAGGCAGTTCCAGGCAACAAGTTAAATTTTTACATGGGCAATGGAATTTTCTTGCATCGGGGTCCCAAACTGGCTAAGGAAATGAATGGTGCAAAAAAGAAAAGCAAATAAAAAACACAAAATTGTTTTTAAAATGCTTCAGCCACGTCACTTATTGCAATTGTGCTGCAGTTATGTCTTATACAGCGCATGATATGTTTGCTTAGGTTCCAGTGCAGGTCGAAAACACACATCCATGGAAAGCATCCCTAGCCCAGCATTACTGCCATCTAGAAGACAGTGCAGGTATTGCACAAGAGTATCTGGAGGGAGTCTGAGGGTGGAAGCAGGATTTTTTATTCACACCTCCCACCTAGTCTAGCCCTGGTCATATTTGGGAACATTGTGATATCAATGTTTTTAGAGTCATGCAGTCAAGGCATTCATAGAAACATAGAAAAGTGACGGCAGAAAAAGACAGAGTAGTCCATCAAGTCTTCCTTTTTTTTTTGTTTGGTTTGTTTTATTTATTTAATTGTTTTGTTTATTTATTTTTTCCGTTAACTTCATTGTCAGACTATAGATCTATGTTTATCCCAAGCATGTTTGAAGCCATTTACTGTTGACTGTCTTACTACCTCTGCTGGTAGTTTATTCCAAGCATCAACTACCCTTTCAGTAAAATAATACTATCTAAGAATAGTTTTGAACTTCCCTCCAGTTAGTTTGAGGTCATGTCCCCATGTTCATGATTTTGGTTTCATATTGAAAAAAATGCCTTCCTGAAGATGTATTTAAAGTTTTCAATCATATCTCTTCTTTTCCTTCTTTCCTCCAGACCAGGGGTCTCCAAACTTGTAAAAGAAAGGGACAGTTTACTGTTCTTCAGACTTTAGGGGGCCTGGACTGTGCTCGACCTTTGGTATTGGGGGGGGGGGATATTTGGGTGTCGTTGGGAGAAATAGTGCCCCATTTTTGTTGTCAGAGGAGGAAATTATGCCCCATTGTTGGTGTCAGTGGCAGGCATTATCCCCACTGTTGGTGTCAGTGTCAGGAATAATGCCTCAAGGGGCCAAATAAAGGCAAGCAAAGGGCTGCAGTTTGGAGACCACTGCTCCAGACTGTACATATTAAATTCCTGAAGTCGATCTTGATATGTTCCCCCAAACCTTTCACCATTTTTTTTTTAAAACCATAGATTTTTATTGAGATTTACAGTTTACATAGAAAGTAAGAGAATCTTGTAAACAACAGGTATATGCATTACAAAAGGGTTATAATGAATAGGTAAACAGGTCATTTATGGTAAAGATTGTCTACGAGCTACTTGTATTCAAAAGCTAATCGGCCCCACATGGGGCAGAGCCAGTCACCCCTTTCGGGTACACACTGTGACATGGCTCAGCGTAATGTAGGTTGTAGAAAAAGAAGCTCCCAGTGGACCTTAACGAGGGTCCCTGGAGTTACAGTAAGGCAGAAAAAGTGCAAAATATAACCAGAACAATGTAAACTTCGATAACATTGAAGAGAACCAAGAACATTGATACTTCTGTTGTGCTATAAGGTACATATTACGTCATAGTCCATGAACTGTTGTATATTATCGGGAATTTACGCATTGGAGTGTCATTCCTATGTGGACGTATTCTAGCCACTGGATGCGCTGATTCTTACAGTAGGTTTCAGTCATGAGAGTAGTGAGTCATGAGTTACAAGTGTGGAGAGGCATATTTAGAAGAGCTCCAGCTTTCCCAACGTTTATGGAAAGCCGAGGTTCTTCTTTCTTTGTATGCAAGTAATTTTTCCATGAGAAATTGATTGTTGACCCTGGAAATTACCACGTCAAGCTGAGGTGGTGTGGGTGAGCGCCATTGCTTCGCTAGGGACATACGGGCAGCAAACAAGATATTTGCTACTAAGCATCTTTGTAGGGGCGGAACTAGCTCAATTCCAATACTAAGTAGTGCCAATGCTGGTGTAAGAAGTATCTTGGTATGGGTAACATTGGATATCATAGATTCTATCTCTTTCCAAAAGGTAGTAATAACTCCACAACTCCACAGTATGTGGAGCAAACTGCCAGTAGATTGACAGTTCCTCCAGCATAGGGATGGTAGTGACGGGTCCATTTTGTGGAGCCGCAGGGGTGTAAAGTACCATCTGTGAAGAATTTTCTGTGCATTATCCCAATGATCTATGCAGGCTGAAGATTTGCTATTATATTTCACTGCTACGTGCCATTGTATGAGTGAGAATTCCGCTTGAAGTTCCTTTTCCCATTTAATCATGGTGGGTAATTTAGCGTTCATGTATAGTGGATTTGCTAGTTTGTAAAATAAGGAGATACCCTTTTTTTGTCCCGAGTGACTGTTAGTTAGGAAGTTCCATAATGTCTGAGGTATTTCCGGTTTAGTACCTGGGTTTTTGTCTGAATATTGTTTTATTTGAAACAGCATGAAGGTATCTAGTGGGTCTTGTTGTGCGATAGGTGGTGAGGTAAATCGTTCCCCTCTTTTTTCCCAATGGTGTATTGACAGATGAGGTATCAGGTATTGGTAGGATGACAATGGAATTTGTAGTTTGTGCAGAGGTACATCAGTGAAATGTTGATGTATGAGGAAGGACCAAGCTTCTAAGGAGGCTTGTATTGCAGGGTAAGGCGGAGTGGTTGGCTTATGGTGTATACTAAATGCCATAGCCAGGGCAGGTAGGTCATGACCCGGGGTGACAGTACGTTCTATATCTGACCATCTATTATCCTGTTGGCCTGAGAACCAGTGTTTCATTTGGTCTAACAGGGCCGCTCTGTAGTATGCTTGTGCGTTGGGGAGTCCTAGTCCCCCTAGGTGTTTAGCTTTGTAAAGCTGAGTTAGTGCAATCCGTGGCTTTTTTCCCACCCAAATGAAGTTATTTAGTTTTTTTGATAGAAGGTTGAAGAATTTCTGGGGGATGTGGATAGGGAGAGTTCTGAAAAAGTATAGTAGTTTAGGAAATATTTGCATTTGGTATGCAGCTACCCGTCCTATCCAAGAGAGATGTAGTTTTGCTATAAGGTTCATTTCTTCTTCAATCTTATGTAACAATGGTGGGAAGTTACATGCGTATAAATTTGAGGAGGTTGCGGACAGCTGCACACCAAGATAAGTGATCGAGGGGGGGTCCCATGTGCAAGGAAAGAGCTGTTGAAGGGCTTTACGCACCTTAATCGTGGTATGTAGAGCCATAGCAAAGCATTTTGATGTGTTGATCCCTTTCACCATTTTTGTTACCCGTCTCTGGACTTGTTCTATCTTATCAATATCTTTTTGTAAGTGAGGCCTCAAGAACTGAACAGTATTCTAAATGAGGTCTCACTAAAGATCTATATAGGGGAATCAGAACCTCCTTCCTCCTGCTGGTGATCCTTCTAGTGATACATCCTAGAATTCTATTCGCTTTTTCCACTGCTGGGTCACACTATTTGCTCATTTTGCAATCAACTGAAATAAGTACTCCCAAATCATTTTCTTCTGTTGTGCTGACTTACACTGTACCCCCAATGTTGTACTCTCCCAGGAGATTATTTTTCCCTAGGTGCATTATTTAAAATGTTACCAATCTTCCCAGCAATGCCAAATCATGTTCCATGTTACAGACACCTCCAGGGATACCAACCCTATTACACACCTTTGTATCATCAGCAAAAAGACATACCTTGCCCAACAAACCTTTAGTTATATTACTTACATACAGATGAAATAGAAGAGGACCTAGTACAGAGCCTTGTGGTACACCACTAGTGACTGCTCTCCATTCCGAGTGAACCCCATTTAAAACCACACTCTGGTATCTATACTTTAGCCAACTGCATATCCACTGAAACACCCAAGGTTTAGGTCCAAGCTGCACTTCCAATTACACTAAGTTCAGTCAGCAAAATGGCGGACTCCAATGTATCCCTCAACTTATACTAAGAAATATGGAGGCAAACATTACTTATATCTTTTGAAACTCTCTATTGCCTGGTTGTAACACTGATCCTCATGGCTTTGATAACCTCTGAGTTACTACACTGAGAAAAAGTATGCAAAAAGGTTTTTTTCCACTATAATTTCACTGGATGCATGTTTTTTCTAGTTAAAGTCAAAGCATCAGCATTAGCATCAAGCAATTAGCATTTTTTTTCAGAAGAACGTAGCAATGGAAGACTCCATATTTCTCTTGGCACAAGTTTCCTTTAAACAATGTAATACAGAAATGGTAACTAAATGTGCTACCTAAACAGTCTATTGTTTATAACCTATATGGCTGTAAATTTCCACTCGTTGGTAAGAATCATTTGGATACCTTTTTATAATAAAATAAACCAAGATGTAACATTAGAGTTTTATTTGCAGGTTTAAGAGTTTGTAAAGATGTCAAGTGGTATTAGCCTGTGCATTCCTAAGCAGAGAAATAAATTTAAGTTGCTCTGCATACAAATCACATGGGGAAGTGAAAAGCCAAAAGAGGCATTTTATGTAATGTAACTTATTGTACTTGTAGTTATAGAAATCGTGTGTACTGCAATTATAGTAGCATAGCAGAAGTCTCATCTTTATTCAGAACCAGCAGATGTTAAAATAATTGATCTGATCTCCCCTTTGCAGAATTTTAATGATGACAAAAAACTTTCAATTTAGAGACATTCATGTGTATACATATGGAAACAAATTAGAGATGTGAGAGAAAACCCCTCTTAACAGTTTAATACAGTATTTACGAGCTCTGTGTGTTGGATGCTGTATTTTCATATATGTGTGCCAATGAAAGGCTATTATTTTGGTTCCATGCTATTCTTAATAATCCAGCTGTGCTTTTATTTAACCAATTCTGTCCCAAAACCTTTCTTCTCTTTTTGCCATTAAAGCTAAATTAAACTTTCTTTTTTTTATTGCTGTGATAAATTCAGGATGCATGATTGGTAAGAAATATTTTTAACACTACTGTTTACTGAAAGAAGGGTTAAAATAGGTCCAGATCTCCAGGGGTCTGATGCACTCCCTGTCCATGTGCCAATCAACAGTACTACTGCACTATGCTTTAAACAGGGGAATGGCCCTATAGCATGCTGCTATAACAAAGCAACAAATAGTAGTATTAAAAAAAGAAAAAAAATCATATTAATTAGTATTTAAGTATATTGAATGGCTTACTATAATAATCCAGGGGAGTTTGGTTAGGCTTTAATTTTTATTTTAGAGATATCTTATATTGTATTTGGCAAAGTGTAGTCATAAAGTCAAGGAAAGTCAAGGAAAGTTGGGACCTATTTGTTTTCTTTATTATTATTGGTATAAAGTTATAAGACATATTTTGGTGTTGGATCTCTCACTTTTAAACTTTAGAACTCTATAGAGTTCTCAGCTTTGTCACTGGAAACTGTGGCTTGGTAGTCCCATTCTTAAAATGTATTTATTTTTACCTTTTTACTCTGGTGGGGGGACTCTCCCCCACCCATCAGAATACACTGATCAGTACTTGCAGCCATTGGCTGCAAACTGTAATTGAATGTTGGGTTTCCAACAAGACCATTTGACAGAAGCCTGTGGTTAGACCGGCTTCTGTTGAACAGAGAAGAATACACACATACCGAAAGGCAGACAGTTCCTGTTAAACCAGCCAACTTTCAGTACATGTGTACTTGGCTTTAGTCACTAGATGTTTCCATAGCAGACATTTCTCCACTCTAACATAGCAATGTAAAGCATAGCTGTGACAGACCCATCTGGTAAAGGGGCTTTTGGAGGTGACTGTAGGGTAGCCTCCAAAAGCCCTGTGATAAATTCAGGATGCATGATTGGTAAGAAATATTTTTAACACTACTGTTTACTGAAAGAAGGGTTAAAATAGGTCCAGATCTCCAGGGGTCTGATGCACTCCCTGTCCATGTGCCAATCAACAGTACTACTGCACTATGCTTTAAACAGGGGAATGGCCCTATAGCATGCTGCTATAACAAAGCAACAAATAGTAGTATTAAAAAAAGAAAAAAAATCATATTAATTAGTATTTAAGTATATTAAATGGCTTACTATAATAATCCAGGGGAGTTTGGTTAGGCTTTAATTTTTATTTTAGAGATATCTTATATTGTATTTGGCAAAGTGTAGTCATAAAGTCAAGGAAAGTCAAGGAAAGTTGGGACCTATTTGTTTTCTTTATTATTATTGGTATAAAGTTATAAGACATATTTTGGTGTTGGATCTCTCACTTTTAAACTTTAGAACTCTATAGAGTTCTCAGCTTTGTCACTGGAAACTGTGGCTTGGTAGTCCCATTCTTAAAATGTATTTATTTTTACCTTTAAAATAAGAAAATCGTCAAGGAGAGTGCCATGTAAAATAACAAGTTATTTAGTCCAACGGCAGTACTATTGTAGAAATACTAGATTTGGGTGGTGTTTTCCATGTTTGTTGGCAGGTTTGTTGCTTGTTATTTTATCATACCAAATTTATTTTGCATGAAAAAAATTGTGTACTTACTATAAAAAGAAAATTTGCAATATATCATTAGTTGATTTTATATTTGTTTCTCATGCAAGGTATAACTGCATGGGCAAAAACATCTATTGAAAGTTTGCATGAAACCATAAGGTGGTGACACCAATGCAAGGCTGTTTGACACCGAAATCTGGCCCATATGGCCGCAGAATATACAGTAAATCAGCAACATACAGGCAATGCAAACTTTTCATACTACCCAAAGACCTTATTCACCATATATAAACTTCATGTTGATTTTGCTAGTGCCCAAGGTCACAGTGTCAATGTGTTTAGTTACATTTTACTTTTTTTCAGGGAATGAATAATGAGGGGAATTAAAGTGGTTGCAAACCTGAGTCATGACATTTTAGCAAAGCACCTATATCTGCAGTGTTTACTTATCTCTCTCCAAAGCTCTAAGTGTCATCTATCTCTGGTTCTTCGTTCCTCTGTTATCAGCATCTTCTTCAGTCACTTCTGAAAAGTTTTCCTGACACATGAGATAAATTTGTGTCGGGGGAGAGCTCAGAACGGAGCTTGTCTATACACTTCTGGTGTGTGGAGGGGTGTGTGTTCCTTTCCTTCAATCAACTCTCACATACTGTAAAGGCAGTCTCTTCTTCTATTGTCAATCATTGCCTTCCAGCATTTTTTATTAAATAACTTTTTCTAGATGTGTGTGTTTCTCTTTACTTTTATATCTTCATGTGAATGGGTAAGGTACCCCTGTGCGAGGGCAGGATATATAGGGGCCCCCTTTGTTAAAACGGGGACTTCCAGATTGCTATAAGTCCCCCCACAAACACTCACATTGAATGCGGATAAGAGGCCTTTGTCTATCCTAGAGGGCTTAACACTGCCTTCTCGTTTTCAGGTTTTCAATAACGAATTACGGTAGTTTTTTTGGGTATGGTTTCTATATGGACATGTTTTTCTAGACTGTTCTACTGTGACATGTTGTATCATTTTGCTCATGCTGCACCAGATTTATATACTGTTACATTACTGTATGTCACACTATATGATGAAAATGTTTAAAAATCATGGACTGTGATATTCAGCATTTTTCTTCTTATGTGCAGCCTTTTTTGTTGTTTTGGATTCATTTTGATTATGTTGCCCATAATGCGCATGTATATACTTTATTTTGCTTTGTTTCTTTTTAATCCCTTTTTTTTAATTTTTGATCATGCAGACTGCCTTCCTCCATGTGAGGTGTACTCAAGTAGGAGTTTTTGATAGTATCAGTTACTGATTCTTGGCAGATCCCATACACATTTTGATTTTGCGATTATAATGCGCATGCACATACTGCATTCTGCATGTGCACCAATTGCATACAATGCATATGCCAGCATGGAGACATGTTGTTCTCAGTTTACCCTGTCATCCATGTGGCATTATCAGGTAATTAGGAATGCTTTACACTTGTTTGTTTTTTGTGCACTTTTTTTGCGAATATCTTTGATTTAAATACAGCACAGTGTTGTTTTGTAGGGGGATTATGACATCATCATTATGTCACATGGGATGGGTATTTGCTTCCGTATGTTCACTTATGTTTTATATATATATATATATATATATAATATATATATATATGTGTATATATATATATATATATATATCTATATAGATAGATAGATATATATCTATCTATCTAGATAGATATATATAGATATACTGTATATACAATATATATTATTGTATTGCTAGTTGTCACAATGTTGCCTTAGGGAGGGACCCTGCGTGGCCCCAATACATTGACTTACATGACTGCAGTGCACCCGGGCGCCAGAGAGGTGGGGCGCTGAAGCGCTAGAGTACTCCCCTCCCTCCTCTCCTTGTCCAGAGGCGGCTCTCTCTGCCCGTCACTGCCGCTGAGAAGGGGAGCAGCCGGAGATCGGAGCGGCTGTCTCTGTGTGGATGGAGACCAGCCGCGTAGTGACATCGCTGGGGGGGGGGTGGTCCGTGCCTGACACATGTTCTCCTCCTCTCTGTGTCTAACTCCTACCTGCTGTGATCTGTTCTCCATCCAGGTGGCGTGGCTGCACATTGTCCTCTCCTCTCCAGCTGCCGCCGGGTGTTTTTATGTACCCTTATGGGGGGGTTTGTCCTGGTGGGGGTCTGTAATAATGGAGGGGGGGTTTGTCCGGTTGGGGGATGTCTGTAATAATGGAGGGGGGGGGGGTTGTCCTGGGGGTCTGTAATAATGGAGGGGGGTTGTCCTGGTGGGGGTCTGTAATAATGGAGAGGGGTTTGTCCTGGTGGGGGGTCTATAATAATGGAGGGGGATTTGTCATGTGGAGGTCTGTAATAATGGAGGGGGATTTGTCCTGGTGGGGGGGGGTCTGTAATAATGGAGGGGGTGTTTGTCCTGGGGGGTCTGTAATAATGGAGGGGGTTGTCCTGGGGGGGGTCTGTAATAATGGAGGGGAGTTTGTCCTGGGGGTCTGTAATAATGGAGGGGGGTTTGTCCTGGGGGGGGGTCTGTAATAATAGATGGGGGTTGTCCTGGGGAGGTCTGTAATAATGGAGGGGGGTTGTCCTGGGGGTCTGTAATAATGGAGGGGGGTTTGTCCTGGGGGGTCTGTAATAATGGATGGGGGGCGTTTGTCCTGGGGAGGTCTGTATTAATGTAGGGGGGTTTGTCCTGGGGGTCTATAATAATGGAGGGGGGTTTGTCCTGGTGGGGGGGTCTGTAATAATGGAGGGGGGTTTGTCCTGGGGGGTCTGTAATAATGGAGGGGGTTTGTCCTGGGGGGGGTCTGTAATAATGGAGGGGGGTTTGTCCTGGTGTGGGGGTCTGTAATAATGGAGGGGGGTTTGTCCTGGTGGGGGGGTTAATGGAGGGGGGTTGTCCTGGGGGTCCTGTCTGTAATAATGGAGGGGGTTTGTCCTGGGGGGGGTCTGTAATAAAGGAGGGGGGTTTGTCCTGGGGGGTCTGTAATAATGGAGGGGGGTCTGTAATAAAAGAGGGGGTTGTCCTGGTGGGGGGTCTGTAATAATGGGGGGAGGGTCGGTTTGTCCTGGGGGGTCTGTAATAACGGAGGGGGGTTTGTCCTGGTGGGGGGGGTCTGTAATAATGGAGGGGGATTTGTCCTGGTGGGGGGGTCTGTAATAATGGAGTGGGGTTTGTCCTGGTGGGTCTGTAATAATGGAGGGGGGTTTGTCTTGGTGGGGGGGTCTGTAATAATGGAGGGGGATTTGTCCTGGTGGGGGGGTCTGTAATAATGGAGGGGGGTTTGTCCTGGGGGGTCTGTAATAATGGAGGGGGGTTTTGTCCTGGGGGGTCTGTACTAATGGAGGGGGTGGTTTGTCCTGGGGGTCTATACTAATGGAGGGGTTGGTTTGTCCTGGGGGGGTCTATACGGATGTAGGGGGGTCTGTACTGAGGGAGGGGTTTATACTTAGTGAGGGGTCTGCACTGACGGAGGGGGTCTATACTTAGTGAAGATGGGTCTGTAATGAGGGGCAACTATAGTTGGTGGAGGGGGGGTGACACCAAGTTTTACCGCACCTGGTGACACCAACCCTAGTGACACCACTGCATCTGCGGGCTCTTCTTTCCCCCTCCCTCTCCTCCTCACAGGCGCTGCTGCACTAGTGAGCGGCGCTTGCCAGCACAGCCGCCCACTATGTTTCTTCCCCCGGCTTCATATCAGCCAGGGAAGAAATAGAATAGAAAAAGGAGCAGATAGGAGGATTGGTTTCTCTTCTGGCATTCTGATTCCATTGTGACTCCAATGTAATACCAAAAAATTCAATTAGTGGCGCAGGAAGACCGTTTTCTCAGCAGCAATAGGCACCACAAATGACTCCATCAGATCATCCAGACAAATGTTATTCAAAAGGAATTATATATGAGCCAAATATGTGAGTCAGCATGGCCTATGTAACAAAAAATCGTACTCAAATAATGAGCAAGGACACCTCACAGCCCGGATAAGAGTGGGACAAGACACTCAATAGATAAAAGAACTTGGAACATAAAAGCCATCATATAAAAAACATGATAAGAGAACAACCCAATGTACCGAGAACAATTGTCAAAATATGAGATTTACCTTAGAAAACATGCAGAACTACCCCAAGATGAATAAAAATCCTTAGAGGAATGCACGGGAAGCAAGAGCACACAAAGACTTATTTTAAAAATCTGGCCTATGACAACAAAGCTCCCCTGCCCGCAAAACGACTCAATACTACCCAGGGCTATACGTCAAAAGAAGTAATAGAGGAATACCGGGGCCATCAACAAATCTAAACACATACGTTCAATAATTTGAAGAGATATCAGGTGGATAGGACCAAAATTGATAGGATAAGCCTAAATAGCTGATCCTTGCTACCATCTGTGTGAACAGATGCCCCAAATGAGGTAGAAGATTTTCAGAAACAGATGAGGAAAAAAGTATTGGGAATGGAGACAAGAAAGCCCCTCGCCCCCCCAACAGACAACCCCAAACCCTCTCAAAGCACCTCCCTATCAATTATTCATTCTTCGTACAACACCCTAGTAATGCATTCTGGAAGCTGAAAGACTGAAATTTTTCATATTAACCACAAACACAGCTATCACATAATTCCAAAAAAAACAGGAACGCAAAAAAGCCTTCTTCAAAGCCCTCAAGATTAGTAAACCTGGACCAATCGTGCCGGGATCCTGGGTATATGGTCTAGCCAAGAGCCGCATTTTTCTAGAGACAAGCTCACGTCGGATGTTCCATCAGGGATATTTCCCCATCTGAATCACGGATAGCAAGGGGAGCTGACAGATAATACTGGTTGGTCTTTGCGAAAAACAACCTGCATCGCGGGATATAACCATAGCATTAAGAGCATTCGTGCCTAATAATCTGCAGATGGAAAAAGAAGAATATTACATTTCCCTTCTAATTAGAAGGCGTAAGCAGAAGCCCTTGCGCAAGGCTTCTGTATGGGGAGTAACATTGCCGATCGCAACAAAACTGAGTCTTTTTATGCGGCAGCATGAGGATCAAGCCAAGAGACCCACATAGCCTATAACCAACTCCCACTTGCACATAACAGTAATCGGGTCGTACTGCCACTTTTTCTGTCTAGAAAATCTCGATCGAAAAAAACACTGAACCAAAGCTGTGAGGACTCTTGCCGAAAGAAATGGCGAAAAGCTTCAGCAATGATATCGTCCACAGAGCTTAGGAGAAAAACACTCGAACTTTTCCTTCTCCGGAACAATGTTCACATCCAGTACAGGCTAGCCTAAATGTCAAAAGAAGGCCTGCCAGCCAATTTATTGAAAAGTCCTAGGGAAACAGATAATCAGCAATTATAACATGTAACAACCCTTACTCCTCAAAACTACTATTCCACATAAAACCACAAATTCCACTTATGGAAGCATGGCAGCGCCATCACAGCAAAATTCAGTAAACTCACTCGCCTTTCCCAAATTTTCTACAATAACATGGTCCAGACATAGAGCGAAACCCAGTTGGTAAATTATCACACTGAGCATGAGCGTAAGCTTTAAAAAAAGGAAAAGATTCTACCAACCAGAGCGTTTAGAAAGACACATTCTAAAGCACCCTGCATATCTACAACCACTAGGTCCGCAAACATATAGCATTAAACTGAATATTTCCAGACATCATTGACGCCAGACATGGACTGACATAATCAGCCATAATTTTATGGCTGTTGTTCATATTGCGTAACTAAAATTGGAAAAGACACCAATGCATACCCCAGGTGCTTCCCCTGTTAATAATCAGGAATACCAGAAATACATCTTTAACAAAGCACCAGAACACAGGAGATCCACCATCATGTTATACTTTTAAAAGCCAACCACAATGCAACCATAGAGTAATATACAACACATCAGCAAGCTGTATGCCTCTAAATATAAATAAAAAAGATTGGATATCATGTGGCACACACCAGAAAAACTGTGTGCCCCCAAATATAATTTAAAATATATTTAATAGCATCCAATGCAAAGACAACCAGAGATACTGAGTGCCTCAATCCTACTGCGTATTCACATTATCCTGCCAACGTAAGTATGCGCTCCATGCTCTTAAGTCCATTCACAAATGCTAGATAATTGACAAAAGAAATTTAAGAAAAGAACATGTTTCAACTCAGAGTACAGATAGAGAACACAGGTCTCAAGACTACAACCACTAGGCGAACACCCAAGTCAAGTCACACGGCATTGCAGCGTGTCTGTGCTGTGAGTAGGATGTCTCCTTGTGTTTCTATTGTGGGATGTACCACTGGCAGCTAGAAAGCCCTGTGGGCGTTCTCTCCGCACAAAGACTTAGGGAGAATCTTGGGGACATGAAGTCAGTCTTCCTCTTCCTCTACACTCAGTCTGGCGTCGATGGAACTTGGACAGCATATGGTCACTAGCGGACTCTCCTACCACATTTTTACTTCTGCGTCCAGAGAATGAAGAGCAGAAGAGTGGCCATAGGGACAGGGCTGGAGCTCTCAGACAGATGACCGGCACCTCCCAGTCTATAGACTAGAAGCGCACTCCACCACTTCTCGACCTTAAGGAGCCCTCCGCCTACGCAAACGAAGGTGGTCAATGTAACCGGACTGTTCTCTGCCCTCATGTGCGCGCATGCTTGTCCCGACGGTCCTTGGCTGTGAGACCCCGTTTCTCCTGAGATACTGTGTCCCTTCTAGTATGGCCCGACGTGGCCTCGTTTACTAACACCTCTGATTCTGGCGTTAAGCTCTGACTCCCACCGACAACACCACCAAATTTAGGTAAGATTGGGTTCTGCTGTTTGACTAGCCCCTGCCACATGGGCTATTCCAGCCAGATAGCCACCTGTAATCACGACAACAGCATTCACCACCTTTGAATGGCAGTCCCGCATGTCAAGGACCCTGCAAATTGCAAGGACCTTTCATTCTTACAGAAGTCGAGCAATTATTAGAGAGGTCATGCACTGATTGGACGTGAAGGCCTGGCTATGCATGATCTCCACTCTAAATCATCCCACAGATTGGATTTACTAGCAGGTATGAGATAGGACTCGTAGGTGCAAGGCCAGTTAATGTTCCTCCCACCCCAAACCCAGACTCACACCATATTCTTATGGACCCTGATGTATGTGTGCAGTAGTGCGCAGTCATGTTGGAACAGGAAGGGGCCATCCCAAACTGTTCCCACAAACTAGGGGAGCATGGAATTGCCCAAAATGTCTCGGTAAGGTGCTGACTGTCCTTAAGAGTTAATAACGGGTCCAAGCCCAACCCCTGAAAAACAAACCCAACACCATTATCCCCCCTCCACCAAAATTATTTGGACCATGCACAAAAGCCAGGTCCATAAAGACATGGATGAGTGAGTTTGGTGTGGGGGAACTTGACTGGGCCCACACAGAGTCCTGACCTCAACCCGATCAGAACATCTTTGGGAGGAATTAATAATGAGACTACGAGCCAAGCGTTCTCCTCCTCCTCATCATGCCTAAACTCACAAATGCGCTTCTGGAAGAATGGTGCAAACATTCCCATTGGACACTCTCCTAAACATTGTGGATTCAGCCTTCCCAAGAAGAGTTGAAGCTGTTATAGCTGCAAAGGGGTGGGCCAACTCAATATTGAACTCTACGGCCTAAGACTATTGTGAAGCCAATGAAAGTTCAAATTGACGTCTAAAGAGCAGGCGTTCCAATACTTTTGGTAATATAGTGTATGATTCCGATGAAAGTAGATGTTAAACTACCATTGTAAACAAGTAAGAGTCCATTTAGAAAAATTCGTCCCGTTTTTCTCTAAGGCTAAACAACACACTGGAGACCAAGGTGGTAGCCACCATTGGATAAGAAATCAGTAAAT
>CM053026.1:527591601-527596601 GCA_028564925.1 Lithobates sylvaticus | reverse complement strand
CCCCCCCCCCCCCCCCCCCCCCCCCCCCCCCCCCCCCCCCCCCCCCCCCCCCCCCCCCCCCCCCCCCCCCCCCCCCCCCCCCCCCCCCCCCCCCCCCCCCCCCCCCCCCCCCCCCCCCCCCCCCCCCCCCCCCCCCCCCCCCCCCCCCCCCCCCCCCCCCCCCCCCCCCCCCCACCACCACCCCCACCCCTCCCCCCCCCCCCACCCCCCCCCCCCCCCCCCCCCCCACCCCCCCCTACTGCACTGATACCCCCCCCCCCCCCACCACCCTACTGCACTGATACCCCCCCCCCCCCCACCCCCCCCACACTGATACCCCCCCCCCCCACCCCCCCCCCCCACTGATACCCCCCCCCACCACCACTACCCACTGATACCCCCCCCCCCCCCCACCCACTACTGCACTGATACCCCCCCCCCCCCCACCACCTGCACTGATACCCCCCCCCCCACCACCACTACTGCACTGATACCCCCCCCCCCCACACCACCCTACCACCCCCCACCACCCCCCCCCCCCACCCCCCCCCCCCCCCCACCCCCCACTGATACCCCCCCCCCCCCCCCACCCACCTGCACCCACTGATACCCCCCCCCCCACCACCACCACTGATACCCCCCCCCACACCACCACCACCACCCCCCCCCACACCACCACCACTACCACCCCCCCCCCCCCCCCCCCACTACTGCACTGAACCCTACCCCCCCCACCCCCCCCCCCCCCCCACCCCACTACTGCACTGATACTACCCCCCCCACCACCACCACTACTGCACTGACCCCCCCCCACCCCACCACTACCACCCCCCCACACCACACCCCCCCCCCCCCCCCCCTACCCACTGATACCCCCCCCCCACCCACCACCCTACTGCACTGATACCCCCCCCCCCCCCCCCCCCCCCCCCCACCACCCCCCTGTACCCCCACCACTACTGCACTGATACCCCCCCCCACCACCACCACCACTACTGCACTGATACCCCCCCCCCCCCACCACCACCTCACTGCACTGACCCCCCCCACCCCCCCCCCCACCCCACCACTACTGCACTGATACCCCCCCCACACCACCACTACTGCACTGATACCCCCCCCCCACCACACACTACCACTGATACCCCCCCCCCCCACCCACCCCCCCCCACCCCCCCCACTACTGCACTGATACCCCCCCCCCCCCCCACCCACCACCTGCACTGATACCCCCCCCCACCACCACCACTACTGCACTGATACCCCCCCACCACCACCTGCCTGACTACCACCCCCCCCCCACCACCACTACTGCACTGATACCCCCCCCCCCCCCCCCCTACTGCACCCCCCCCACCCCCACTACTGCACTGATACCCCCCCCACCCCCCCCCCCCCCCCCCCCCCACCACCACTACTGCACTGATACCCCCCCCCCCCCCCTACTGCACTGATCCCCCCCCACACCACCACTACTGCACTGATACCCCCCCCACCACCACTACTGCCCACTGATACCCCCCCCCCCACACCACCACTACTGCACTGATACCCCCCCCACCACCACTACTGCACTGATACCCCCCCCCCCACCACCCCACCACTACTGCACTGATACCCCCCACACCCACCACTACTGCACTGATACCCCCCCCCCCCCACCACTACTGCACTGATACCCCCCCCACACCCACCACTACTGCACTGATACCCCCCCCCCCCACCCACCACCACTACTGCACTGCACTGATACCCCCCTACTGCACCCCCCACCACCACCACTACTGCACTGATCCCCCCCCACACCGGTCACACCACTACTGCACTGATCCCCCCCACCCCCCCCCACACCCCCCCCCCCCACCACTACTGCCACTGATCCCCCACCACCACCTTACCCCACGCCTGATACCCACCGGCACCACCACCCATACAGCACCCCCCCCCCACACCACCACCCCTGCACTATCCCCTCCCACACCCAGCTCCCACTGATACCCCCTAAACCCACATCCACCACTACTACTGCGCACTGATCCCCCTACCCCACCCCCTGCCACCTGATCCCCACACCACCCGCCTACTGCCCTGATCCCCCCCCACCCCCTCAACTGCCACTTGGATCCCCACCCCACGCCCTACCCACCCCCACTGATCCGCCCCCCCCCACACCACAGCTGCCCACTGATACCCCCCACCACGCACCCCCCCTGCCACTCCTCCCCACACCTCCACCCTACTGCACCCCGATCCCCCCCACACCACCCCCCCCCCCCCCCCCCCTCACACCACCACTACCCACCCCCCCCCCGCCTCCCCCCCACCCACCCCCCCTCCCCCCCCCCCCCCCTCCGCCCCCCCCCCCCCCCCCCCCCCCCCACCCCCCCCCCCCCAGCCTCCCCCCCCCCCTTCCCGCCCCTTGTTCAGGTACCGCACATTCCCATCCCACCGTGCCCTCTCCCTCCATTTCTTCCATACCATTCCTCCACCTCTTCCTCTCATCTCCCCTCTTCAACCTTCACGTACTCCATTACCTCTCACCAATTCCCAACCAACCCTGCCGCGTCCTCCCCCTCGTTACGTTCCCCCCCCCTGTTCCTATATCTCTCTCTCATACGCCACTGACCTCCCCACGATGACTGATCCTCTCCAAACGATCGATTCACCCTGCCTCATGATAAACATCACAATGAAACACACAGCCAACACCAGATTGCAAATTCATTTCACTTCTCACACTTTATGGCATTGTGAGAAGAGTTAGTATTCAGGGGGCCCCTTTCCCCAAGTTCTAGACCACTGCTATTCAACTCAATTCAGTGCATTTAGATTCCAGTTCTCTGTAATAAACGACACAGCTATACAAGTTTGTATTACCATAACACAACACCCTCACAGCACATCATTATCTGGGCACATGCCCCAATTCCACTCATACCATTCAAGGCTGAAGGCAGAAAATTCTGGGTGCACTAAAATGCTGGAAGCTAGAAGCCTCGGTGTACAGGGGGGCCTAATGCCGCGTACACACGATCGAAATTCCGCCAGCAAAAGTCCAATGAAAGCTTTTGGTCGGAAAATGCGACCGTTGTATGCTCCATTGGACTTTTGCTGGCGGAATTCCATCCAGCAAAAGATTGAGAGCAGTTTCAGTTTTTTCAGTCTGAAAAAGTTTTGATCGGAAATTCCGGTCATCTGTACCAATTCCAACGCGCAAAATTCCTACGCATGCTCGGAAACAATTTGACGCTTGCTCGGAAGCATTGAATTTAATTTTCTCGGCTCATCGTAGTGTTGTACGTCACTGCGTTCTTGACGGTCGTCAAGCTTGATCGGAAATCTGTTATAAAAACCATCCAAGATTTTTCCGACGGAAAATCCGCTCGTGTGTATGCGGCATAAGAGTCCACAAAGCAGTCCATGTTCAAACTGGCTGCTACTAACTTTTAGACATGTGCACAACAAAAAAATTTGTTTATTTTCGTTTCGTTTTTTTCGTTTCCCAAAAAAATTTGTTTATTTTCGTTTCGTTTTTTTCGTTTCCGTTGATTCGTACATTCGTAAGTCGTCGTGGTTCGTATTCGTAACGATTCGTACATTCGGAAGTCGTCGGTGTTCGTATTCGTAACGATTCGTACATTCGTAAGAGTTATTTTTCGTTGATTCGTTTTTTCGTTAGTTTAATTTTCGTTTTTTCGAAATTCGGACGCATTCGTATTTATTCGTACATTCGTAACATTCGTAGATTCGTAATCGGAGCATAATTCAAATTTTATGTAATGTGTATGCTATTATTACATTTTAATAATTTACGAATCGAAAAAAAAAAGTTACGAATCGAAAAAAAAAGTTACGAATTTAAAAAAAAAGTTACGAATGTACGAATTTTTTAGTTCAATCTATTCGAAGCACGTTAAGCAGCACCATTGTAAGGGACACGGAAAATTACCAAATCAACAAAAAAAAAGTTACGAATGTACGAATTTTTTTCGTTCATTTTTGTTGTTCCTTTTTTTCGTTTTTCAGATTTTCTTCATTCGTACATTCGTTATTTCTAATTTGTTTTTTTCGGATTTTTGTTGTTTTTCGTTCGTTTTCGTTGTTTTTCGGGTTCGTTCGATTCGAACGATTCGTTAATCGATTCGTACGATTCGAACGATTCGTTATTCGTACGAAAACGAAGAACGAAAAAAACTAAAGAAAACGAAAAACGAAAAAAAACTAAACTAAATTGCACATGTCTACTAACTTTATTGCATTTGAGAAATATATTGACGTAGGGAGCATTTCCAACTGCTGTGCATAGACTTGCATTAAATGTAATTTTTAGACATTTCATTAAGGTAAAAAAAAAAAGCAGAAAAATAGTAAATGTTGCAATGTTTTACCATTACATCACACCACCCTACACAATGCACATCGGTTATACCTGAGGCATAAACAATGCCTAATTCATAACTTTCTTTTAATAATTTTAATATATTGCATGTGTTAGGATTTAAGACAATAGCTGAAATATATAATGCGGTTTGTGCACGTACACTGTTGGCAGAGCACTAATAAATGGCATACTGTTCAGTAATGTGTCTAAAATAAAACCGATGAATAAATTGGTTTTCTAATTTAAGGTGTGACATAAAGCTTTCTTTGCTGATTGGAAATTCAGATTAATATTGCAGATGGCCCTCTCCTCTATTGGCTGTAGAATGTATCTAATCAGTACAGCATATGGTGCTACCACTGACAAGTGACAGTGAAGGCCAACATCCTGAGGCATTTGGATTTAGTGTAGGCCAAAGATATCTTTTGTAAAACTCACAGCTGCATATCCAAAATAAATGCAAATCTAAAGGGAACCACATAAACTAGAACCATATGCGTGATCTAGGATAAAATACAACCATATGTAATATAATTATTTAGCATAACTGCGAACCAGCGAAATCCAATACAAAGCAGTACAGCTGAAAATATGTACAGACCAGGTCACAGAAACCCTATACATGCTATTATTTTAATGT
>CM053026.1:527539781-527591168 GCA_028564925.1 Lithobates sylvaticus | reverse complement strand
ATTCCGCCACTGACAATCAGCTTCTAACTTCTGCTTGTTCAATTGGGCTTTGACAATAAATCCTGGAAGCTGATTGGTTTCTATGCAAAGCTATGCCAGATTTTGCACCATGCAATTTTAGTAAGTAACCCTCACAGTCTATGTCCAGGGCCAGTCAAAGGCCAGTCAGAAGAGCAGTTGTATGTGAATAGTGGCGGCACCAGCCATTTGTTTGTGCATACACAGCATTTAGAACCAACGGCAAGAATCTACTGATTCTCACTGGTGGCTACCCCTGGTCTCCAGTTTGACTGTAGCCTTAGAAAGGGATTTTCCATGGTCACTACTTGTTAATAAATGGGTTAACGTCTACTTTAACCAAACATACACTATATTACCAAACGTATTGGAACGCCTGCTTTTACGCACAAATGAACTTTAATGGCATCCCAGTCTTAGTCCGTAGAGTTCAATATTGAGTTGGCCCACCCTTTGCAGCTATAACAGCTTCAACTCTTCTGGGAAGGCTGTCCACAAGGTTTAGGAGTGTGGCTATGGGAATGTTTGACCATTCTTCCAGAAGCGCATTTGTGAGGTTAGGCACTGATGAGGAGGAGAACGCTTGGCTCGTAGTCTCCATTTTAATTCATCCCGAAGATGTTCTATCGGGTTGAGGTCAGGACTCTGTGTGGGCCAGTCAAGTTCCCCCACACCAAACTCACTCATCCATGTCTTTATGGACCTGGCTTTGTGCACTGGTCCAAATCATTTGGTGGAGGGGGGATAATGGTGTTGGGTTGTTTTTCAGGGGTTGGGCTTGGCCCCTTATTAACTCTTAAGGCGTCAGCATACCAAGACATTTTGGGAAATTCCATGCTCCCTAGTTTGTGGGAACAGTTTGGTGATGGACCCTTCCTGTTCCAACATGACTGCGCACTACTGCACAAACAAGGTCCATAAAGACATGGATGAGTGAGTTTAGGGTGGAGGAACTTAACTGGCCTGCACAGAGTCCTATCCTCAACCCGATTGTTGGCCAACCGAGTGTCTGATTTTTGTCTTAAGGGCGTGTGCCAGGATTTTGTCATGCATACTAATGGTACACAATTGTCGTGCATCAATCACAAGTGTGGTGACGTACTACGAGGAATTTCAGCACTTGAGCGCCACCCTTTGGGCCCCTTCTGCTAATTTTGTGTTTGGCGAGCATTGAATCCGAGCATGCGTGTTTGTACTTTCGACTTTTGTGTGATGGATTTGTGTACTGACCATACGAAAATCAGACAACAGACCGTTGTCCGCCGAAAATTTACTAGCCTGCCATCCAACATTTGTTGGCCAAAAGTTGGACAACAATTGTCAAAAGGAGCGTACTAACGGTCAGATTTTACGCCAACAGTCTGTCAACAGGCAATCCCCTGCCAGCAATCGTATCATGTGTACGAGGCTTAAGACTGGGGTGCCATTAAAGTTCATGTGCGTGTAAAGGCAGGCATCCCAATACTTTTGGTAATAGTGTATACTCAATGATATTTCATACTATGGAAACTCTCATTTTTGGGTATTTTACTAAAGGTTCAGTAATCAGTGTGACTTTTTGATCAGTGCAGCCAATCAGCTGGAGAGAAATTAAAACAAAATAGCCTCATAAAAGGGTAGCTCCAGGCAATATGGCGAAAACATTTATCTACAGGCCCATACACACGATCAGACTTTTTGACAACAACGGTCCGACGGACCTGTTTTATCGGAACAATCAGACCGTCTGTATGCTCCATCGGACAATTGTTGTTGTTTTTTCAACGGACAAATGTTTGGTGCGCATGCTTTCAAACTTTTCAACAACAAATGTCCGATGGAGGATAATCCGATCGTGTGTACACAAGTTCATCGGACTAAAGTCCAAACACGCATGCTCAGAACCAATGCGAAACATCAGCCAACAATAGCAGAAGTTGCCCAAAGGGTGGCGGTAAAGAGCTGAAAAAACACGTGATTTGGTGAAAGTTGGCTGAAAATGTTCTGCTTTGTGTATGCAGAACAAGTTCGTGGCCAACGCCCCTTCAGACAAAAATCCACGGAAAAGTCCGATGGAAGTCCAATCGTGTGTATGAGGCTTTAGTTGAGGGGCGAAGAGATACATGAATTAACTTTTCCTTGGGTATTCTGCAAGTTTCCTGATCTTTTCATATTTTATTCAAGGCTCTGAGACTAAAATATTCTTTAATGTCCTTGAAATATGTACAATTCTCCATCAATACTGTATGTACTAGCGTGCTTTTTTCTGAAAAAAAAAAAAACACATACCTGCTAACAGCCATTCGTTTTTTTTGTCAAGCGGGCAAGATCACATTATAAAATAATACACATTGAGGATTTAATTAGAGTTTGAAGCACATCCTTACTAGAAGTATAGAATTGCATCAATATGAATGTCAAGCTGTTGACAGAAAGTCAATGTCTTTGGTATGTCCAGAGGGTGATACTGTCTGCTAACGTTTGCTGGACCCTCTGTGCTGTTTGCCTGAGGTGTCTTCAGATACACAGAGTACACAGCTAAGTTTAAAGAAAAAAAGAAATAAAAATGGAAGCGGGAAGGAAAACACAGAGAAGATTGGAAAATATATGCCGTTGTATGATGGCCCCCTGATAGAATCTATTGTATAAGTCTAGCACAAGCAGTATGTTTGCTGTTCAGCATGTTAGGAGGAAGCATTTTCATAGACTACAGTAAAAGAGAACTTTGGAACACATTTTTGGGGGGTATGATAGGACATCACATAGACAAATAATTACTGAAAGTCAGATAGCTGAAGCCAGAATAACTGTGTCTAGTCTGTATATTCCCTGTATACCCACTCGGGGGTTTTAAAAGCATTGTATGAGCTCAAAAAAATAACAAGGTGAATTGTCAAGATCAAATAGAGAGCATTTCTAGATATGACCTACATAATACAATAACACAACGTAAATCCATGTCCAAAGAAAGCCTGAGCCTAAAAGTTTAAAACAACGGATAAAGGTGCAGGGATGCTGCAGGACAATACGTAAAATTATACCATAGTTAAAGTGATATTAAAGGTTAGTTTTTTTTTTTCTTTTTAAATAACAAACATGTTACACTTACCTGCTCCATGCAGTGTTTTTTTTTTCACAGAGCAGCCCCAATTCTCCTCTCCTTTCCGGCGCTCTAGGCCCCTCCCTCCTGCCTAGTGCCTCCATTGCAAGCAGCTTACTATGGGGGCGCCGGAGCAGGCTCACTTCTGAGCCGCTGCTCTGTGTGTCCATTTACACACGCAGTGTTGCTCAGCCCCATCCCTGCTCTGTCCTCATTGGCACACTGGCTGTGATTGATAGTAGCGGGGGGCAATGGCTACCGCTACTATCTCAGCCAATGAGGAGGGATCGAGATGGGGCTCAGGTAAATTTTAAGTTGGGGGGGGCTGGGAGGTGCTGCTGCATATACAGGGGGTCCCCGGGTTACAAACAAGATAGGGACTGTAGGTTTGTTCTTAAGTTGAATCTGTTTGTAAGTCGGAACAGGTACATTTTTTAAGTGTAGCTCCAGACAAAAAATCTATTTTTAAGTTTTTTTAGATAACATAGAGAAGGGTTATCACCCCTGTAACATTTGTTTTGCTGTCTGTGCCCCTGTTCAGAAGATTTCACCTCACCTTCTGTCCCTGTGACAATTGGATTTTGAAAATTTGGGGTTGTTAGGGAAACATGGACTGGTGATAAAGCATCAGTGGAGACACCCTTTTCCCATATTAACTCGTTTGTAAGTAGGAGTCGTTTGTAAGTCGGATGTTTGTAAGTCGGGGACCCCCTGTAGAAGGCTTTTCACCTTCATGCATACCTCCATGCATAGAATGCTTGAAGGTAAAACACCTTGAGCCTTTAAGACTTTAAATCAGTTTCAATGATAAGACAGTTATACCAGATGAATTACATACCAAGGACCTCTATGAAACTCTTTGTTGGAACATGGACTGATGAGTCATGTTCCTACTGACTCCTATAAACTTTTAATATGTTTTGCTGTTGTAAAGGTGTCTCATTAGGCCAACCTGAACTTGAAGCTTAAAGTGTACTAAACCTAGGACCCTGCATTTACCATATCTGGTCTCCTACAGTACACAGAACATGGAAATGCAATTATTTTAGTAAATATAAACTGCTAAATACCATACTTTTTCTTATTAACAGTATATAGCAGTCTTGGGACTTCTATAAGTGTCTGGTTAAAGCTTGTAGGAGGAGTTTTCATTCTACTCTGACTGTCCTATGAGGCTGCAGGACCCCTGACCTGTCTGGACAGCGCTGATTGGCCATGTGCTGATCACATGCACCCTCCCAAGAAAAAATAAAAATAAAATCTAGCAATACACACCAAACTGAGCATGTGCAGAGTGCCTCCAAGGCTGTCTTATCAGGAGATGGATTGGGAACAGCGCAAGAAGGGGAGGATCAAAGAAGACAGAATCAAACAGACTTTTTACACAATGCAGAGAATAAACCCCTTAGGTTCTACAGTGAGTATACCAAGTATGCTTTACTGCATGTACAGACTGATTTTACGGTTGTGGGTTTAGCAACACTTCAGTTAATTACATTCCAGGTACAAAAGTAGTATCAAAGATATCAAAACAAAGGGTGTCCAAATTATTATAGTTTGTTTTCTGCCAAAGGCAGCCACAACCATAGTAGGAAAGCCTGTCCCCTACCAGCATGGTGTGGAGGGCTCTTGATCTCACTGTAGAAGCTGTGGCCTACCTGCAGAGGTCCAACACACCCCTGCTAAGTTAGAGCTAAAGCTCTCCAATCAGCAGGAATTACAAGCTTTCCTGATTGCAGTGTGATGAGCTTGGCTCAGAAAGGGTCATGTCAGACCTCTGCAGAGTGACTACTGCATCTAGTAGTTCCTTTATTGGAGTCCGCCAAAGACAGCATTGTTAGCTTCACTTTTTTGAGTACAGGTACACTTTAACTTCTATTCTCCCTCAGAATTAGAAACCTTTCTATGCTCAGAAACCTTTTCTGGCTCTTTGTAGCTCTGTTTGAAGCACTACACAGGTGTAACAATGGGGGTTATTTACTAAAGGAAAATCCACTTTGCACTGAATGTGCACTTGGAAGTAAAGTCGCTGTAGATCCGAGGGGGGACATACAAGGAAAATAAAAAAAAACAGCATTTTAGCGTGCACATGATTGGATTATAAAATCAGCAGAGCTTTCACTCATTTCAGATCTACCGATTAGATTTAGAGCGACTGCACTTCCAAGTACACTTTCAATGCAAAGTGGATTTGCCTTTCGTAAATAACCCCCCATGTTATTATTTACTGGGCAGTGCGCAACATGTCATGAATCTGTCCTCCCGAGCGGCATCACCATGGCACCCTTAACTCACAGCGTAATAATGCAGAGAGCAGCGCTGTCTCTATGTCATTTACGTCAACCCCACTCTCTTCATCTTCAAGAACCACCCACTGCTGGGAAATATCCAAACAGGATGATGATCCTGTGTGCCATGTGACTGGCATTAAGACTTCTGAAAAGGGGAATTTTAAATATTATACATCCGGGAAGCCTCCAGGAGATAATGGGGGGAAACTGGGGAGGCCGAGCCGAGAGGTGGGATTTAACACAACACTTCTCAATGTGGTAAAAAATGTAACCATACAGTTCAATGTAAAGCCTTTTCACTAAGCACCATGAAGAAGTTAAAGTGTGCAAGAAACCTATGGTAAGGGCTCTTATTTGCCGTACATGAACTAAATAAAAATTGCCAATTTCTCACAGATGTAGCACCTGGCAAAATAAAGTTTTTGAACTGAATAGCAGCTAGCAAGATCAGAAATTTGGTTCTGATGCTAATTTCATACTAAAACATTCCTGCCAACTGTAAACTTATGACAAATTCAGAACTCACTAAGCTTACTGAACTGTGATTTTTGCTAAATCAGTATAACTAAATTAGAACTGCTCACTCTGCTAAAATACATTAACTATTAATCCTTCCCATAATGTCTGTGGTCAAAAACAGCTGTACATACGCAGGTAATTTGTGACTCTGGGACTGATGCATGCAAATAATGCACATAAGGAAGTTTTTTGCGCTCATAGCAACAGATCAGAATCCTTTTTCCTTTTCACACTTAGATTACATAAGTGACAAATTCAGGATAGTTATTCATTATAGGCACCAAGAAATGTTCCTGCTAAAACACTTCTCATACATTAACTCTCACAATTTAAGTTAGGAGTGCCCCTGTTTGACCTGGGGTAGGAAAACTCAATTCCATAACTCACAGTTATTTAAGCATAAATGTAGGTATACTTTAGCTTATGCTCCTTAAAATCTGCTGAAGAACAATTTAAAACATAAGGTTAAGGGATACTAACCAACAATATCAACTTCTGCAGCTGAGCTTTGAATACATGTGGACATTTCAAGTTTATTTAAACACAAAAATGTAATATATTGTAGCTTACTAGTCATTCGATTTGGTGACTGCATCTGTTTTTTTTTTTCTTTTTTTGTTCACCTTGTGATTTGCCAGTAATAGACTTCCTGTCCTAGAATGCGTTCTCACCATAGTGTTATTTTTTGAGAAGTAGCATTGTCACCATTGGATTGGACTACAAACATCTCCCCTGATGACAATTGTTTTGGCAGGATTAACATGTATTGTTTACACTTATTTCTCAAAACTTTCAATGTTATAGTTAATAGACCAATAAGGGACTGTATGAGAAATCCACAGGGTTTACATACCCTTTAAGTGCATTGTAGTTTTAGGTGTAGTCAAATTGCGACTAAGAGGCATGTAGGCAGGTGCAATCTATTTTTTCCACTGTAGGTGGCTCTTGACCACAGCAGCATTGGAGTTGGAGGGGAAGTAAAGAGGAACTTGGTTCCTCCAAGGTTTCCTGGGTCGCTGGTGAAGCTATCTGATTGAATGCTGCCACCCCATGTGTCAGCCATCTTGGGTCAGACAGAGCCCTTTTTAAGGCCCTGGCTGTATTTTGCGTGTGGGTAGTATAGGGACAGGTTACCCGTCTGGTAGAGACAGTGACTAGCGGCCAGCCCCCAACCTGGATGGGGTAAGTGCGGGGCTGCATGACCGACCACCCACGTGGGGGGGTGGGATGCAGGTGACCCGACAGACCAAATAACCGCCAGTCGCCACTGGTCAATACTGTAACCATTTGGTCCATCTGTTGAGAAGTTTGTCTCTACATAGAGTCTAATTACCTCATAAATGTCTTATGTTTCCTAATCCTTTCAAGGCTAGAGGTAATTGATGTCTAAATGCCCAAGTCAGATTTAGCAGCATCGGCATCTGGTTAACTTGACAATAACTTAAGGACATATAAGACTTTTATTTGGGACACAGTTATAAAAGCTCTGCTGAAGTGCCATCTGCAAGCTAAAAGCTTGCAAGGTCAATGAAGCCTCAAGCCTGGACATGATTACTATATCATAGCCAACATACCGATCCCATAATAAGGAACCACTCTGGTTCCTAATCGTTAGTAGAGACCAAAGCTGTTAGAAAGATCCAATTTCGAGACCTACTAACCATGCAACGTTGCATCTGGTTGCTCTTAATGGAAGGATGTTTCTTAACTAGAGATGGGCTTAACCCCCCCCCGGTTTAGTCCAGAACTTTCAATCATCACACAAGTTTGGAACTGAACAATGAACCCCATTGAAGTCTATGGGACCCAAACTGGAAAAATCAAAAGTGCCTACTTTGAAGGCTTATATGCAAGTTATGGGCATAAAAAGGGTATGGTGGTCTGGGTACTTCCCTGGGGGACGTGCATCAATGAAAAAACTTTGTAAAAAATATATTTTTATATAAGCAGTGGCGCATCTGTACCGTGTAGAGACTTTCTGCAACAAAAATTACGTCAAAGAGCAAGTAGCTGATGCTGTGTTCAAAAACCTCAGCTGACTCCTCCATGCATTATGGCAGGAGTAACTGTGGACAAGGAGGCAGAATAAGCCACTCTGGCAGCTGCAGAGGACTTCGCACTAGTCTCTGCTTGGGTGACAGAGGATGGGGATGCTGTCTGCATGCTGTGGCTAGATAGCACGGGCAACATCACTAAACAGAGGAAATGGTGCCTTGCCCGAGGACGGACCATGTCCACCTTTGCCTGTGGACACAGACACTGCTGGTCCCCTCACAGTGCCATGGAAACATCTGTCTCTCCTTGTTGGCCTCCCAGACATGATGGGGGAGGGGGCTTATTACCAAAATGTAATAGAGATGGGGAAATGTGTACTTGGAAGTGCACTAACACACTTCAATATACTGCAGTAAAAGGGCCCTGACACTACACAGACACACTTCAATATATTGCAGTATATATGCCCTGACACACTAAATTGACACGCATTTCAATATACTGCAGCAAATCTACCCTGACACACTTAAGTAACACTAAAGTAAAAAAGGAAGGTCGCACTACACGCACGCTGCACTATAACTACATTCACACTACACTGATACTTCACACAATAGAATCACAATAGCACACTACAGCACACTAATTCACTTGTAGCAATGAACAAAGCCAGCCAGCTCAACTCCAATATCACACTGCAAATGTCTGCTCTGGGAAGGAACCTTTTATATTGTGGGGTGGGTCATTGAGCAATGAGCCATTATTGGGCACAGTCATCATTACTTTCTCCAATTATGGCTCTGACATTGTTCTGTGCCCTGATTTGGCAAAGCCTTTATTGCTTCAGCCAATCAGGGCTTCCAATGCATTGTGCCGGGCGTAGTGCATTGTGGGATGTTCAGCGAGCCAAACAAACAGTGAAATGCCCCGACAATTTGGGTTTTCACAGAAGGGGCGAACAGCCAATGTTCGGGCCGAACTTATGCTCGCCCCAAACTATTCGCACCAACACTATTCTTAACATATTCTCAGCACAGGGCATCGTGCTGAGGAATGTTATCATAGGGATATTGGGCTGGAAGGCGTTATATTGTCAGTCCATCAAAAACTGACGGTTTAAAACAATGGATAGTTAAACCACCTGACAGTCTCTTGCACCTGTTGTATACTGCTGGAGCATCTGAAATGCATAGGAAGCAAATACTCCACAGAAACTAATCAGAACATCATTACTCTTTGTGCTGCTTTACTCACAGAGACATACACTGATAAGCCAACTTTATGACCACCCACTTAATATATAGTAGATCCCCCTTTTGCCTCCAAAACAGCTCTGACCCACTGAGGCATGGACTCCACTATACCTCTAAAGGTATGCTGTGGTATCTTACACCAAGCTAAAAGAAGCAAATCCTTTAAAGCCTGTAAGTTGTGAGGTGGGCCTCCATGAATGGGACTTGTTTTTCCGGCACAACCCTCAACTTATTGCTGTGTTCCTCAAGCCATTCTTGAACCATTTTTGCAGTGTGGCAGGCCATGTTATTCTGATGAAAGAGAGCACTGTCAACAGAGAATACAGTTTCTTTGAAGGGGTTAGTTGATCAGCAACAATATTTAGGTAAGTGGTAAATGTCAAGTAACATCCACATAACTAACAGAACCCAAGGTTTCCCAGCAGAACATTGCCCATAGCATCACACTGCCTCTGCTGGCTTGCCTTCTTCCCATACTGCATTCATCTCTTTCCCAAGTAAGTGACGCACACACACACCTAGTCATCAACCTGATGTAAAAGTATACATGATTCATCAGAACAGGCTACCTTCCATTGCTCTGTGGTCCAGTTCTGATGTTTACATGCCTATTGTAGGCTCCTTTGGCTATGGAAACAGGTCAGCATGGGCAATCTGACAGGTCTGCAGCTATACAGCCCCATATACAACAAACTGTGGGGCCCATTTTTTATGCTTTCAACACATTAACCTTAAGGACAACGTGTTTACTTGTCATTTACTTGCTGACTAATATCTACCAACAACTTTCAGATGCTATTGTAACGAGATAATCAGTGTTATTCACTTAAAGGGGTTGTAAAGGTTCGTGTTTTTTCACCTTAATGCATCCTATGCATTAAGGTGAAAAAACACCTGGCAATGATGGCCCCCCCAGCCTTCCCCCCATTTACTTACCTGAGCCCGTTGAACTGCTGTGCGCATCCCCCAGCATCCTCTTCTCCACGAAGTCTGGCCGTTGTTTGGATAGATGGGAGAGATTGATAGCAGCGCAGCCATTGGCTTGCGCTGCTGTCAATCACTTCAATGATGCGGCCTGCCTGGGAGTGGGACCGAGTCATACACCCTGTGTCTATGGACGCAGCGTTTATGACATGGAGCGCGCCTGCAAGCTAACCCCCTTGGGATAGAGCTTCCCAGAGGGGGGTTAGCTATTGCAGGGAGGAGCCGAGACAGCTGCAGAGGGACCCCTGAACAGAAGGATCGGGCCACTACGTGCAAAACAAACTGCACAGTGGAGGTAAGTATAACATGTTTGAGTCATACACTCTGTGTCTATGGACACAGCGTGTATGACAAGGAGCATGCCCACAAGCTAACCCCCTTAGGATAGAGCTTCCCAGAGGGAAGTTAGCTATTGCGGGGAGGAGCCGAGACAGCTGCCGAGGGACCCCAAAACAGGAGGATCGGGCCACTCTGTGCAAAACATACTGCACAGTGGAGGTAAGTATAACATGTTTGTTATTTAAAAAAAAAAAAAAAAACCCATACAACCCCTTTAACCTGTCAGTGGTAATAACGTTATGGCTAACCAGTGTATATAGCGAGACAGAATAGAAATCTTGTAAAATAATTAATTGCATAAATTCAGTGACTGCTATTTATATTCATTTATTCCCACTTTTCCTATGACAAACAAGAATGAAGATTGTTTAAAAATGCCATTAGATCGAAAAAATAAGATCTTCCATATAGTGTTTGAAAGGCCTAATATCTTACAGCAATTATTTGAATGTAATTCAGATCGGGTGTGCATAATCTGAATGTCAAGTTATACATTTCTGGAGCCAGTCTCATTTGTTTAATGCGCAGTGATAATCTTTGACAGCGCAGGAACATTTACAAAAAGATAGCTGGTCTCATCGCCTTGGCTTGACAGTGCAAACAAAGAATCCGCAGAAAATAACAAGTTTAAGAATGCAAATGATGTTTATACATCAGACTGGTTTAAATAAAATGGAATTATAGTGTCCATAAAAATACTTCTAATCCTGACCTTAATGATAAACACAAAGACGGAATGTTCCAAGATTTTCTTGCTAATTAAGCTATCAAGTGTGAGTACATTTGTTTGTTCATTTTTATTAATTTTTTTGTGTTATCACAAAGGCTTAAGAAACTGGATAGAATGGTGTACAGCGTATACTACAGTATCCCCACAACACTTAAAAGACACAGAAAAAACGGAGTGAAAGTTCACATTCATTCTCATGTCAACTCATCAGTTATAGATGTGTCATACTAATGACTGAGCAGGAGCAGAGGCGCAGTGACATTATGCACATTTATCTTGCCATTTTTTCTGAAAAAAGGTGTATCTGCAACCCGATCCACTCCGTCTCCTGCTGTAGTCATGATGAGTGCCCTCACTGACAGTAGAGCGGATAGACAGAATGCTACCTATCCGTCATCGTCCCCGCTGAAAGGCACCTTGGCTGCAGTCGGGAGCGCGAGGAGGGGAAAAAAAAGTATTTCCTGCATGATTGCAGATAGCTATACTTTTAATATTATTATTGTTAGCACGTAGATAAATGTGCAACTATCAGACATGATTATCTTCAAATATGTCTAAGATTTAATTATGAAATGAGTAAATGGATTTTAGGAAACCGGTGGGACCAGGTGCACGAAGCCCATTATCCTGATAGAGAAGCCTACTGTGCTCGCTTTTACTTAAAGCAGTAATAATTAATTGAAAATCTGTTTAGATTCTTGTTTCATTTTAAATATTGCTAGCTCCTTACATTCAGATTGAATCTTCTGTCACTTGCATGGTTCAGCATGACAGTAACCATGGAAATGATATATACAGTGCTGCTGCTCCTGACTGTGGCATTTACCTGCAGTCATTATATCAATACATATTAAATCAAATTACTGTCTTATGACTTGACTGTTATTACCGACTGCAATGGTTAATTTTATTTTCTGTCTTTGAAAACGGAATGGCTGAGGTGACATTGATAAGAAACATGGTAAGAATGTACATTAACAAACTGATATATATAAATGCAATAGAATGAGATATACTGTACGTGTATATAACTAATACCATATGCAGCCCACTTATGGAAAGTTATTACTTTTTGTTACAAGGTTGGTGTAATATATGCATAAAGGAAACTTGAGCATGAATAAAAATACCCCAGTTATTGGTAAGGTATTTGTTAGAAATGTGTGTTTTAAATGCTAGAGCAAAACAAGGAGATGTCACCAGAACTCCGTTGCAAACATATACGCTTTTTTATTACTGAAATCAGTCATCAGGGCCGATCCTAGGGTCACAAACGCCTGGGTGCAGAAATATTTCTGGTGCCCCCATATGGGCGTGGTCATCTTACCAACCCCTTCCCTTAACAAATGTTTCTATGGCAACGACTCAAACACAGAGATGCTCCCCTAAGAAGTCTTCGTTACCCTGGGATCCTCCCATGATCTTTTAACAATAAAGAAAATACAGGAAGAGCGTACACTAATGAGACCTGGAGGGGAGTCTCTCTGATGCACACAGAGAGGGCTTCTGTTAGATAGTCTGTTAGAAAGAGCCCCCAGACATAGTACAGGAGACAGTCAAAGACTGCAGATATGATACAATAGATGATTAGAGACTGCAGACATAATACAGGAGATGGTCAGAGACTGCAGACATAATACAGGAGATGATCAGCGACTGCAGACATAGTACAGGGGATGATCAGAGACTGCAGACATAGTACAGAAGATGGTCAGAGACTGCAGACGTGATACAAGAGATGGTCAGAGACTGCAGACATAATACAAGAGATGGTCAGAGACTGCAGACATGATACAAGAGATGGTCAGAGACTGCAGACATGATACAAGAGATGGTTAGAGACTGTAGACACGAAACAACAGATGGTCAGAGATTGCTATCATAGTGCAGGAGATGGTCAAAGACTGCAGGCATGATACAAGAGATGGTCAGAGACTGCAGACATGGTACAAGAGATGGTCAGAGACGGAAAACATAATACAGGAGATGGTCAGAGACTGCAGACACAATACAGGAGACAGTCAGAGACTGCAATCATGGTACAGGAGATGGTCATAGACTGCAGACATGATACAAGAGATGGTCAGAGACTGTAGACACAATACAAGAGATGGTCAGAGACTGTAGACATGATACAAGAGACGGTCAGAGACTGCAATCATAGTACAGGAGATGGTCAGAGACTGCAGACATAATACATGAGATGGTCAAAGACTGCAGACATGATACAAGAGATGGTTATAGACTGCAGACGTGGTACAGGAGATGGTCAGAGACTGCAGACATAATACAGGAGATGGTCAGAGACTGCAGAGATAATACAGGAGATGGTCAGAGACTGCAGACATAATACAGGAGACAGTCAGACTGCAATCATGGTACAGGAGATGGTCAGAGACTGCAGACATGATACAAGAGATGGTCAGAGACTGTAGACACGATACAAGAGATGGTCAGAGACTGTAGACATGATACAGGAGACAGGAGACAGTCAGAGAATGCAATCATAGTACAGGAGATGTTCAGCTATCTCTGAATTGCCCGTGGCGACTCCACTGGGTAGCACCCAGATCTGTATTCTGGCAATGACTCCATTCCTTTCTCCGCCAGGGATGGCGCCAGACTGTGTGGCTTCCCCACTGGTGGCACAGGGCAGCAGGGTTCTCTATCTGATGGTGTTCTTTCAGCACTGTCCTCTGGAGTCCTGGGTGTACTTCCTTGAAAGCTTCTCCAGGCTCCTGGCTCTCTCTTGCTCCCATTCTAAGCATGCTGTGTGGGCTGCAGTTTCCATATTACAGTGGGGCTGCCAGTCCTCGGGACTACATGTCCCACAATCCTCCCATCTGCTCCTTTTTCTATTCTATTTCTTCCCTGGCTGATATGAAGGTGGGGGAAGAAACATAGTGGGCGGCTGTGCTGGCAAGCGCCGCTCACTAGTACAGCAGCGCGTGTGAGGAGGAGAGGGAGGGGGAAAGAAGAGCCCACAGCTGCAGTGGCGTCACTAGGGTTGGTGTCACCAGGTGCGGTAAAACATGGTATCACCCCCCACTCCCCCAACTATAGTTGCCCCCTAGTACAGACCCATCTTCACTAAGTATAGACCCCCCTCCCTCAGTACAGACCTTCATCAGTACAGACCCCCCCTCCGTCAGTATAGACCCCCCCTAGACAAACCACCCCCCCCTCACATTATAAGTCTAAACCCCTCCCTCAGTACAGACCTCCCTCAGTACAGACCTTCATCAGTACAGACCCCCCTCCATCCGTATAGACCCCCCCAGGACAAACCACCCCCTCCATTAGTATAGACCCCCCCAGGACAAACCACCCCCTCCATTATTACAGACCCCCCAGGACAAATCCCCCTCCATTATTACAGACCCCCCCACCAGGACAAATCCCCCTCCATTATTACAGACCCCCCCACCAGGACAAACCCCCCTCCATTATTACAGACCCCCCAGGACAAACCCCCCTCCATTATTACAGACCCCCCAGGACAACCCCCCCTCCTTTATTACAGACCCCCAGGACAAACCCCCTCCATTATTACAGACCCCCAGGACAACCCCCCTCCATTAACCCCCCCACCAGGACAAATCCCCCTCCATTATTACAGACCCCCCAGGACAAACCCCCCTCCATTATTACAGACCCCCCACCAGGACAAACCCCCCTCCATTATTACAGACCCCCAGGACAAACCCCCCTCCATTATTACAGACCTCCCCAGGACAAACCCCCCTCCATTATTACAGACCCCCAGGACAAACCCCCCTCCATTATTACAGACCTCCCCAGGACAAACCCCCCTCCATTATTACAGACCTCCCCAGGACAAATCCCCCTCCATTATTACAGACCCCCCCACCAGGACAAATCCCCCTCCATTATTACAGACCCCCCCACCATGACAAACCCCCCCTCCTTTATTACAGACCCCCCCCAGGACAACCCCCTCCATTATTACAGACCCCCCAGGACAACCCCCCCTCCTTTATTACAGACCCCCAGGACAAACCCCCTCCATTATTACAGACCCCCAGGACAACCCCCCTCCATTAACCCCCCCACCAGGACAAATCCCCCTCCATTATTACAGACCCCCCAGGACAAACCCCCCTCCATTATTACAGACCCCCCACCAGGACAAACCCCCCTCCATTATTACAGACCCCCAGGACAAACCCCCCTCCATTATTACAGACCTCCCCAGGACAAACCCCCCTCCATTATTACAGACCTCCCCAGGACAACCCCCCTCTATTATTACAGACCCCACCAGGACAAACCCCCCTCCATTATTACAGACCCCCCATGACAAACTCCCCTCCATTATTACAGACCCCCCCAGGATAACCCCCCTCCATTATTACAGACCCCCCCCCCCCCCCCCCCCCCCCACAAACCCCCCCTCCATTATTACAGACCCCCCCACCAGGACAAACCCCCCTCCATTATTACAGACCTCCCCATGACAAACCCCCCTCCATTATTATAGACCCCCAACCAGGACAAACCCCTCTCCATTATTACAGACCCCCCACCAGGGCAACCCCCCCTCCATTATTACAGACCCCCCAGGACAACCCCCCCTCCATTATTACAGACATCCCCCAACCGGACAAACCCCCCCCCTCCATTATTACAGACCCCCCCACCAGAACAAACCCCCCCATTAGGGTACATAAAAACACCCGGCGGCAGCTGGAGAGGAGAGGACAATGTGCAGCCACGCCACCTGGATGGAGAACAGATCACAGCAGGTAGGAGTTAGACACAGAGAGGAGGAGAACATGTGTCAGGCACGGACCGCCCCCCCAGCGATGTCACTACGCGGCTGGTCTATGTCCACACAGAGACAGCCGCTCCGATCTCCGGCTGCTCCCCTTCTCTGACAGGAGGGGGAACGGGCTTCAGCAGGAAACACAGCGGCAGTGACGGGCGGAGAGAGCCGCCTCTGGACAAGGAGAGGAGGAGGAGGAAGGGGAGCACTCTGGAGCTTCAGCGCCCCACCTCTCTGGCGCCCCCGTGCACCCGCCTGGGATCGGCCCTGTCAGTCATGTAAGCCAATGTATTGGGGCCACGCAGGGTCCCTCCCTAAGGCAACATTGTGACAACTAGCAATACAATAATATATATTGTATATACAGTATATCTATCTATATCTATCTAGATAGATAGATATAGATATATATCTATATCTATCTATCTATATAGATAGATATATATACACACACACACATATATATATATATATATATATATATATATATAAACATAAGTGAACATACGGAAGCAAATACCCATCCCATGTGACATAATGATGATGTCATAATCCCCCTACAAAACAACACTGTGCTGTATTTAAATCAAAATTCGCTAAAAAAAAGTGCACAAAAAACAAACAAGTGTAAAGCATTCCTAATTACCTGATAATGCCACATGGGTGACAGGTTAATCTGAGAACAACATGTCTCCATGCTGGCATATGCATTGTATGCAATTGGTGCACATGCAGAATGCAGTATGTGCATGTGCTTTATAATCACAAAATCAAAATGTGTATGGGAGCTGCCAAGAATCAGTAACTGATACTATCAAAAACTCCTACGTGAGTACACCTCACATGGAGGTAGGCAGTCTGCATGATCAAAAATTAAACAAAAGGGATCAAAAAGAAACAAAGCAAAATAAAGTATATACATGTGCATTATGGGCAACATAATCAAAATTAATCCAAAACAACAAAAAAGGCTGCACATAAGAAGAAAAATGCTAAATATCACAGTCCATGATTTTTAAACATTTTCATCATATAGTGTGACATACAGTAATGTAACAGTATATAAATCTGGTGCAGCATGAGCAAAATGATACAACATGTCACAGTAGAACAGTCTAGAAAAACATGTCCATATAGAAACCATACCCAAAAAAACTACCGTAATTCGTTATTGAAAACATGAAAACGAGAAGGCAGTGTTAAGCCCTCTAGGATAGACAAAGGCCTCTTATCCGCATTCAATGTGAGTGTTTGTGGGGGGACTTATAGCAATCTGGAAGTCCCCTTTTAACAAAGGGGGCCCCTATATATCCTGCCCTCGCACAGGGGAGTACAGGGGTACCTTACCCATTCCCATGAAGATATAAAAGTAAAGAGAAACACACACATCTTGAAAAAGTTATTTAATAAAAAATGCTGGAAGGCAATGATTGACAATAGAAGAAGAGACTGCCTATACAGTATGTGAGAGTTGATTGAAGGAAAGGAACACACACCCCTCCACACACCAGAAGTGTATAGACAAGCTCCGTTTTGAGCTCTCCCCCTCCCCCGACACAAATTTATCTCATGTGTCAGGAAAACTTTTCAGAAGTGACTGAAGAAGATGCTGATAACAGAGGAACGAAGAACCAGAGATAGATGACACTTAGAGCTTTGGAGAGAGATAAGTAAACACTGCAGATATAGGTGCTTTGCTAAAATGTCATGACTCAGGTTTGCAACCACTTTAATTCCCCTCATTATTCATTCCCTGAAAAAAAGTAAAATGTAACTAAACACATTGACACTGTGACCTTGGGCACTAGCAAAATCAACATGAAGTTTATATATGGTGAATAAGGTCTTTGGGTAGTATGAAAAGTTTGCATTGCCTGTATGTTGCTGATTTACTGTATATTCTGCGGCCATATGGGCCAGATTTCGGTGTCAAACAGCCTTGCATTGGTGTCACCACCTTATGGTTTCATGCAAACTTTCAATAGATGTTTTTGCCCATGCAGTTATACCTTGCATGAGAAACAAATATAAAATCAACTAATGATATATTGCAAATTTTCTTTTTATAGTAAGTACACAATTTTTTTCATGCAAAATAAATTAGGTATGATAAAATAACAAGCAACAAACCTGCCAACAAACATGGAAAACACCACCCAAATCTAGTATTTCTACAATAGTACTGCCGTTGGACTAAATAACTTGTTATTTTACATGGCACTCTCCTTGACGATTTTCTTATTTTAAAGGTAAAAATAAATACATTTTAAGAATGGGACTACCAAGCCACAGTTTCCAGTGACAAAGCTGAGAACTCTATAGAGTTCTAAAGTTTAAAAGTGAGAGATCCAACACCAAAATATGTCTTATAACTTTATACCAATAATAATAAAGAAAACAAATAGGTCCCAACTTTCCTTGACTTTCCTTGACTTTATGACTACACTTTGCCAAATACAATATAAGATATCTCTAAAATAAAAATTAAAGCCTAACCAAACTCCCCTGGATTATTATAGTAAGCCATTCAATATACTTAAATACTAATTAATATGATTTTTTTTCTTTTTTTAATACTACTATTTGTTGCTGTGTTATAGCAGCATGCTATAGGGCCATTCCCCTGTTTAAAGCATAGTGCAGTAGTACTGTTGATTGGCACATGGACAGGGAGTGCATCAGACCCCTGGAGATCTGGACCTATTTTAACCCTTCTTTCAGTAAACAGTAGTGTTAAAAATATTTCTTACCAATCATGCATCCTGAATTTATCACAGCAATAAAAAAAAAGAAAGTTTAATTTAGCTTTAATGGCAAAAAGAGAAGAAAGGTTTTGGGACAGAATTGGTTAAATAAAAGCCCCGCTGGATTATTAAGAATAGCATGGAACCAAAATAATAGCCTTTCATTGGCACACATATATGAAAATACAGCATCCAACACACAGAGCTCGTAAATACTGTATTAAACTGTTAAGAGGGGTTTTCTCTCACATCTCTAATTTGTTTCCATATGTATACACATGAATGTCTCTAAATTGAAAGTTTTTTGTCATCATTAAAATTCTGCAAAGGGGAGATCAGATCAATTATTTTAACATCTGCTGGTTCTGAATAAAGATGAGACTTCTGCTATGCTACTATAATTGCAGTACACACGATTTCTATAACTACAAGTACAATAAGTTACATTACATAAAATGCCTCTTTTGGCTTTTCACTTCCCCATGTGATTTGTATGCAGAGCAACTTAAATTTATTTCTCTGCTTAGCAATGCACAGGCTAATACCACTTGACATCTTTACAAACTCTTAAACCTGCAAATAAAACTCTAATGTTACATCTTGGTTTATTTTATTATAAAAAGGTATCCAAATGATTCTTACCAACGAGTGGAAATTTACAGCCATATAGGTTATAAACAATAGACTGTTTAGGTAGCACATTTAGTTACCATTTCTGTATTACATTGTTTAAAGGAAACTTGTGCCAAGAGAAATATGGAGTCTTCCATTGCTACGTTCTTCTGAAAAAAAATGCTAATTGCTTGATGCTAATGCTGATGCTTTGACTTTAACTAGAAAAAACATGCATCCAGTGAAATTATAGTGGAAAAAAACCTTTTTGCATACTTTTTCTCAGTGTAGTAACTCAGAGGTTATCAAAGCCATGAGGATCAGTGTTACAACCAGGCAATAGAGAGTTTCAAAAGATATAAGTAATGTTTGCCTCCATATTTCTTAGTATAAGTTGAGGGATACATTGGAGTCCGCCATTTTGCTGACTGAACTTAGTGTAATTGGAAGTGCAGCTTGGACCTAAACCTTGGGTGTTTCAGTGGATATGCAGTTGGCTAAAGTATAGATACCAGAGTGTGGTTTTAAATGGGGTTCACTCGGAATGGAGAGCAGTCACTAGTGGTGTACCACAAGGCTCTGTACTAGGTCCTCTTCTATTTCATCTGTATGTAAGTAATATAACTAAAGGTTTGTTGGGCAAGGTATGTCTTTTTGCTGATGATACAAAGGTGTGTAATAGGGTTGGTATCCCTGGAGGTGTCTGTAACATGGAACATGATTTGGCATTGCTGGGTAGATTGGTAACATTTTAAATAATGCACCTAGGGAAAAATAATCTCCTGGGAGAGTACAACATTGGGGGTACAGTGTAAGTCAGCACAACAGAAGAAAATGATTTGGGAGTACTTATTTCAGTTGATTGCAAAATGAGCAAATAGTGTGACCCGGCAGTGGAAAAAGCGAATAGAATTCTAGGATGTATCACTAGAAGGATCACCAGCAGGAGGAAGGAGGTTCTGATTCCCCTATATAGATCTTTAGTGAGACCTCATTTAGAATACTGTTCAGTTCTTGAGGCCTCACTTACAAAAAGATATTGATAAGATAGAACAAGTCCAGAGACGGGTAACAAAAATGGTGAAAGGTTTGGGGGAACATATCAAGATCGACTTCAGGAATTTAATATGTACAGTCTGGAGCAGTGGTCTCCAAACTGCAGCCCTTTGCTTGCCTTTATTTGGCCCCTTGAGGCATTATTCCTGACACTGACACCAACAGTGGGGATAATTCCTGCCACTGACACCAACAATGGGGCATCATTTCCTCCTCTGACAACAAAAATGGGGCACTATTCCTCCCAACGACACCCAAATACCCCCCCCCCCCCAATACCAAAGGTCGAGCACAGTCCAGGCCCCCTAAAGTCTGAAGAACAGTAAACTGTCCCTTTCTTTTAAAAGTTTGGAGACCCCTGGTCTGGAGGACAGAAGGAAAAGAAGAGATATGATTGAAAACTTTAAATACATCTTCAGGAAGGCAGTTTTTTCAATATGAAACCAAAATCATGAACATGGGGACATGACCTCAAACTAACTGGAGGGAAGTTCAAAACTATTCTTAGATAGTATTATTTTACTGAAAGGGTAGTTGATGCTTGGAATAAACTACCAGCAGAGGTAGTAAGACAGTCAACAGTAAATGGCTTCAAACATGCTTGGGATAAACCTAGATCTATAGTGTGACAATGAAGTTAACGGAAAAAATAAATAAATAAACAAAAAAATTAAATAAATAAAACAAACCAAACAAAAAAAAAAGGAAGACTTGATGGACTACTCTGTCTTTTTCTGCCGTCACTTTTCTATGTTTCTATGAATGCCTTGGCTGCATGACTCTAAAAACAGTGATATCACAATGTTCCCAAATATGACCAGGGCTAGACTAGGTGGGAGGTGTGAATAAAAAATCCTGCTTCCACCTTCAGACTCCCTCCAGATACTCTTGTGCAATACCTGCACTGTCTTCTAGATGACAGTAATGCTGGGCTAGGGATGCTTTCCATGGATGTGTGTTTATGACCTGCACTGGAACCTAAGCAAACATATCATGCGCTGTATAAGACCTTAGCTGCAGCACCATTGCAATAAGTGATGTGGCTGAAGCATTTTAAAAACTTTTTTGAGTTTTTTATTTGCTTTTCTTTTTTGCACCATTTATTTCCTTAGCCAGTTTGGGACCCCGGTGCAAGAAAATTCCATTGCCCATGTAAAAATGTAACTTGTTGCCTGGAACTGCCTGTATACACTTCATTCCAGCAGACCAGGGTGTCAGGCATGTTTTAGCTTTCTTCAGATCAGAAGAATAAGCATACACAGCTTTTATTACAGAACAGAATAAGTATATACATAAGTATGTAAAATATGGCAATATTATATATTATGAGCAAGCGATGCTATTGGCTCAGTCCGTATACTATTGCAGCAGCGCTCATGTCCTTATTATCACCCAGGACCATATGGTAAAGAACAGAGTCTAGTTATAAAGAGTTATTTCCACGTAGTGCTTCTTCAGATAAAAAATAGTGACAGCTTCCACCGTATATTTCAATCAATTCTTCACCACGTGCGGAATAAAACTCCCCTTTGGGGATACACTCACCAGACCAAAGGTCAAAAAAAGCCTTTCAATAAATCACTTATGCATTCGCGTTCCTCCCATGTTCTATCTCCTCTGCAGTAATCGGCTGGATCATGCACACATTATTCCTCGCAAAAACAAAGGGGTATTGCAATAGCGTGATATTGTTTTAAAACTTTTTATTAGATGCAAAAAACCTCCCCCCCTAATACAGAATGCGTACCAACAATTAGATAATCATCTGCATTAAAAATAGTGTGTGTCACTGTGCCTGTCGCTGTGCGATAGCCTCCGGAACTGATCCTCCCTGCTGTATAGAACAGCAGCTCGATATCCTGTTTGTTTGTCCTGGAGCGCACATCCGAGGCGCACACGTCACTTCCGGTCTGTAGATCACCGCCCTGACGTTTCATCGTTATCTGACTTCCTCTGAGGGCGTCCTCAGAGGAAGTCAGATAACGACGAAACGTCAGGGCGGTGATCTACAGACCGGAAGTGACGTGTGTGCGCCTCGGATGTGCGCTCCAGGACAAACAAACAGGATATCGAGCTGCTGTTCTATACAGCAGGGAGGATCAGTTCCGGAGGCTATCGCACAGCGACAGGCACAGTGACACACACTATTTTTAATGCAGATGATTATCTAATTGTTGGTACGCATTCTTTATTAGGGGGGGAGGTTTTTTGCATCTAATAAAAAGTTTTAAAACAATATCACGCTATTGCAATACCCCTTTGTTTTTGCGAGGAATAATGTGTGCATGATCCAGCCGATTAATGGAGAGGAGATAGAACATGGGAGGAACGCGAATGCATAAGTGATTTATTGAAAGGCTTTTTTTGCCCTTTGGTCTGGTGAGTGTATCCCCAAAGGGGAGTTTTATTCCGCACGTGGTGAAGAATTGATTGAAATATACGGTGGAAGCTGTCACTATTTTTTATCTGAAGAAGCACTACGTGGAAATAACTCTTTATAACTAGACTCTGTTCTTTACCATATGGTCCTGGGTGATAATAAGGACATGAGCGCTGCTGCAATAGTATACGGACTGAGCCAATAGCATCGCTTGCTCATAATATATAATATTGCCATATTTTACATGATTACGGTTTTTAAGCAGCTGCTAAAACATCAGTGGTGAACTGAACTCATATATGTAAACGTCATCGATTTTTATATATTTATATATTTACATATTTATATATTTAAATTTTTATGCTTGTATTCATATATATTTTATTTTTGATCCATGGTTTAAGAGGTTTTATCCAGTAAGCGCGGAGGGGTGAACCAGAAGGGCGGTTGATTTTTTTGGCTACACTCAATTTTACATATACATAAGTATATACGGTACATTGAACATGAATGATAATGCCGCGTACACACGACCGGACTTTCCGGCAGACTAGGTCCGACGGTCTTCCCGACGGACTTTAGACGGAGTTCCGATGGACTTCCGAACGAACGGACTTGCCCACACACGAACGGACTAAGTCAGTCGAAAGTCCATTCATTTTGAAGGTGATGACTTAAGACGGGACTAAAAAAGGAAGTTCAATAGCCAGTAGCCAATAGCTGCCATTGCGTCGTATTTGGTCTGTCGGATCAGCATACAGACGAACGGTTTTCCTGATAGGAGTTGAGTCCGTCAGACAGATTTGAAACGTGTTCTATCTCTAGCTCCATCTGATTTTTTTATTTAAAAACGATCAGATTATCCCACACACGATCGGAATGTCTGTCAGACTGATCCCGTCGGACCTAGTCTGCTGGATAGTCCAGTCATGTGTACGCGGCATAAGAGATCCACTCTCTCCCCATATGTGTACCTAAAATGATAAGGTCAAGCTCAAAATTATGTTCCATGTATACAGTCTAGATGGACTTCAGTTTATCAGCAGAATATTTAGCCTTTGAAACATGTATTTGGTACATATTTGCCATATATTTCATTATAGCAGTCTTTACAAATATTGGTGATAATTACTTCATTAATATTAATCATAGACTCCCCACCAATATATTCTATCAAATAATTAATTCACAAAGTGGAATCAATTTCATATTTGACATTTGCTCTACTTATTTAACGTGTCCTGATGAAATGCGCGCAATAATAATTCCAAGGTATTACCAATTATATGCTGATGAAGAGATACAACAAACTGTACTGAAACACTATTGATATACTTTAATTACATTAGAGCATTGTTCTAAATGTGACAATGTTATTGTTAAATGAAATTTTATTTAATGGAAGAAGAAAATAGAGCAAGGCATACACTATTCATATATGCCGCAGATGAACATTTCCAGCTCACCTAAAATACATCAGATATCTCATGTAAGTGACTGGAGCCATTACGACCAAGATTTGTTCTGTCAGACTGAAATGATTGTTTTTTAAAAAACATTCAGTTCTTTGCATATTGACACTGAATGCTGCCAATCTAGTGAAATGTTTTTCTCTAGATATGACATTTAGCAATTTAAATGCAAACAGCATTGGAAGAGCTGGGAGATATTTCTAAGGAAAAGGGGCCAAACTGTAACATTCATACAGAAGTAAAGATCATAGTGAGGGATGACTATTATACGCCTTGAACCATCATTTTATTAGGTGCATCTGGCTAACAGTGATTAGCTCTTTCATTTGGCCTAAGAACAACCTTTATTTATTGGAGCAATGGCTTACTGAGTGTTGGAAGCTCAACAGAGAAATAATGGTCTTAGCCCACTGAAATGTGACCAGGAGTCACTGTAAATTAGTTGCTGGGGAATCTATAAGCTAAATGGTTTATTCCGTTCAATGAAACAGATGCAGGGATGGTCTGGAATAGAGTAAGCATGGATTATAAAGATGTATTTACTGTTATATACTTTACTGCTGCTAAGTCTGTTCTAGCCTTATGGCACAAAACCATCAGCATGCCTTAGAAGCCTTTGCATATACAGCTATAATGCTGTCATGATGAATGTATATGCTGAATTATTAATGTGCAGCTATACATTCACATCTACCTGATTTAAATATGTAATGATAAGGTTCCCAGGCCACTGGGTAACCATCTCACTGCCAGCTTCAAACTTTAGTGATCATAATCAGTGTCCTTTTTACAAAGAATCGCGGATATCAGCTTTGACAGTGTGGATTTTTACTGTCACACAATGTCCTGCAACAGGAACAACATTGACTGCCCAAGATAGAGGCATATCAAACATGTAGCTGTTGTGACGGACCACCTCTCACCCAGCCTGGGTGCCTCCGCCAAGATACAGCTTCCAACACTTTGGAACCAGAAACCAGGTATTGTAGCTGAGAATTGCACCCAAGAACTAGACGACACTATGTCAGGGCTGGGCTCAGCCCTTCCTTCTCCGAGCTGGCCGATCAGCTTTCAGCTAATTGCCAGCTCCTATCTCTCCACAGTTACTCAGCTGTTGGTGATATCCTGCTTGTCAGTCCTGCCTACTTAAGCCGTCCAGTCCAGAGGAGCTCTGCCTTCGCCTTGGTCAACATCACAGGAACATCTCCTGGGATCCTGTTCAAGACTTGCTTTTCTGACATCCCTTCTGGCTCCAGATCCTGCTTGCTGTTCCACTACATTGATCCCTGACTTCTGGCTTGGCTGACTATCTGTTCCGGTTACTGAACTTTGGCTATGTTTTGACTACGTTTGTTCTTTTTACTTTTATTATTAAACAAGTGTGATTTAACTGTACTTCTGTCTCGGCCTGATTTCATGGTTTCTGACACACTAGCTTAGGTGCAAACTGGAACTGACTTTATTGTTAATTCACACAGAATATATGCCACACAAAATCATACAAGAGCTTGATCACATTACCCTAAACAGTGTAAACTGTAAACAGTAACAGCAGTACATCTAATGAATGGCTAATATAAACACATATACATCCCACCATAGTTTGGTAAGCAGGCAGAAAGAAACAAAAGGTGACTCAATTAACAATGGGAAATCACACCTAGGAGGCACACAATGGGGAATTATACAATGAAAGACACCTTAATAAACAGATTACACATAACAGCAGAAGATACCGGCATCAGGTTGTTTTGAGCATTCTGAGTCTAGAAGGGGGGGGTAAAACAGTCACTGCTGCTTTGGGCGCAGAGGCCCCAAATCTGTATCCAGGTCCTAGGTTCCCAGAGTCTGTGTGTTTCCGGAAGACATGGACCTGAATCCAAAGCAAAACCACTCCCCCAGGCACACACCTTCCAAAGATTAGAGCCCCTCAAACGCCAGGGCCCATAGTCAGTAGGCGAGAGGCTACCCTACAGTCACCTCCAAAAGCCCCTTTACCAGATGGGTCTGTCACAGCTATGCTTTACATTGCTATGTTAGAGTGGAGAAATGTCTGCTATGGAAACATCTAGTGACTAAAGCCAAGTACACTTCTACTGAAAGTTGCCTGGTTTAACAGGAACTGTCTGCCTTTCGGTATGTGTGTATTCTTCTCTGTTCAACAGAAGCCGGTCTAACCACAGGCTTCTGTCAAATGGTCTTGTTGGAAACCCAACATTCAATTAGAGTTTGCAGCCAATGGCTGCAAGTACTGATCAGTGTATTCTGATGGGTGGGGGAGAGTCCCCCCACCAGAATAAAATGTCTCAGTGGGAAAAAACTATGCATGCAATTTTTTTAATTTAAACGGGTGGTTGAATGAAAAAATAAACTGGGGTTCATTTAATCAAACTGGCGAGTGCACAATTTGATGCAGCCCTGCATAGAAACCTATCAGCTTCCAGGTTTCCTGGAATGGCGAATGGCATGTACCTGGGGGCAGCCCAAACTTTTTTCTAAAAAAAAAAAAAAAAATACAGCATTATTTCAGGAGAGGAGGAGTGGATAAACCTAAAGATTGGAGGGTGAAGATCTGCTTTAATAAGTCCTTTCTGCTAAACAAAGCATACCCACTGTCAAGTAGAGGACAGGAAGAATGTGTAGAAATCAATGATCCTAGCGTAGTTTTTTTTTTTTTACTTTAGATACACAGTGGGTTTGGTTTACTTAAGAAAAAAGTGAATGTTCACATTACAATGTGAATGTTCACTTTGCAAAGTGAAGGTTCACTTTGCTTAGAGAGTAAGGTAAGGCTGTGTTGACTTCAGATTATATACAGTATATAAAAAAAAAAAAATCTTGTTCTACATAGCCAGGTATTCAACATGGGCATATCTAGCTTTGCCTTATTTATTCATTTAAGTGAATATTCTTTGCAAAGTGTACATAGTTTTAAACTGTATATTTAGATCCATTGTTAAAGATCTGTAAGGTGTCTGTCTCCTTCTAAAACACTATAAAAAAAAGCTTAGATTTGCTAACATCTTAGGTTTAATGTCTTAAAGGATTTCATTTTTCCTGCGGAAAGCTAAAATACACTTTAACTTATTGCTACCCAAACACCTTACTGAAATAATTCTGAAATAAAATCATAGATCTGTTCACAGCTTTGTATTAATATATCAAAGCTCTAAGAGAGTAGCTCAGAGTTCTTTTGTTTTACTTGGCCCGGGAGCTCTTCCACAGTACAAGACCAGTATACTGAACAAAAGAAAGCTGTTACATCACTGAAAAAGTCTCACCCACTGTACGGATGCAATAAAAAGTTAAGTGATTTTTGAAGTCTCAAATGCCTATATTAGCATAATTATCCATAACCTACTAGTGCATTTTTATTAGGTGGGAATGACATTTATAATCACTGCAGATTCTGCACAAAGGTTGATATTTTTTCTTTATCGATTCTGGAGGCTTGTTAAATAGCTAATTACATAGCTCAGAGTGAACTTTTCAAGAAAGTAAAACTAAACATTTAGAAGACGCAATAAAAATTGCAAACATTCTTTGAAATGCTAATGATAACAAAAGATAAATAAGAATTTCATGGTATCATTGTTCCACTGTCAGCTTGCTAAAAGGAACGCTTTACTGAGAAAAATATGTAGATTGCCATTACTGACCTAGAAATATAGACATTTTCTGTTCTTCCCCTTGACCTAAACCTATCTAGCTGCAAGCACTAAGTAAAAGAGTACAGCCACCATAAGCACATAAGAAACAAAGATGTATTGCATTAAAACTATAATAAAAACTCTGTCTACATAAAATGTATAAGCAATAACTTAATAACAATCACGCAAAACATAAATATGAATATATTATAACATTTCCTAAAAACTATGTGGTAAGTGAGACCACAACACCAGTGCTGCAAACTCATAACTTTCCCAGCTATTGAACAAATATCTATCAATCTATTTAGTATGTACCTGTTCTGTTACATCACTTTTACTTTTCTCTTCCAGTTAAGAAACTCATGTGCTAATATAGGTTTTGAAAACCTACCTTTATATACAAGTTATAGGCTTCTTTTTTGAGATATATTGTTTCTAAGTAGATTGTTTAATGAATTTTAATGCGATTAATATTGTAAACAGCATGCAATTTCAAATCTAATGGACAGTTGGATCTGGTGATCTTTGTTTATTTTTTGTCCTTCCTTACCCTTGCCGGGTCCTAACTATTGATTTTTCATGTTATATCTTCCGCTATGGCACAGCGATGTGCCTGGTGTCACTGCGCCGTCAGCGGCACACATGCATCATGACAAATGCATGAGCACTTTGAACTGGACGATATTCCCTATGTGCAATACATTTCTATAGCAGGGGGTGGTCGATAGTGACATCATGGCGCATGCATATGTGCATCAATTTGAGAACGCTGTTTTGGTGCCATCCCTTTCCTATATGCCTAGGCTCTCTTCTTATATATATATATATATATATATATATATATATATATATAGATATGTAGATAGATAGATAGATCTTATCTATATGGGGACTAGGGGTGTAGTTAGGTATTATATGGATCCCTAGGTAATAAGAATAACATTACATATCATGAAACAATCTTTCAGTATACTCTGTGGAACATAGTCCCATACTGGGTCAATTTTTCTGCTTTGGCTCATTTGAACACACATCAGGGTCCATTCTCCCCATGAGGTTTGAATTGCTGGCTGCAATGATTTCTTGTTTTTATGAGCAATTTGGCATCTGCTATGGGTAGGAAGAATATTTGTCAAAGTAGAATAACAAAATATATATGGAATGTTCTTTTTCATATGATTTGAACAAATTGTTCTTATATATTCTTCTATAATTGCAGAGTTTATGTTGTTATTGCTTGTCTTTCTGATGAAGTGGGATTCTGACCCGTGAAATGTGTTGTAGAATAGCAAGCAACCCATCACTTCATACATGAAATGAATGATGGGAAGAACAGCATGTAATGTTTTGCATTACAAATACAAATGTATATGTACTTAGTATTTTGTGATAGGTTTTGTTGATTTTTGTTGTTTTGTCTTTCAACAAACAATAAAAATAGTAAAATATAAAATAATCAGTGCTGGAAAATCCTATATGGATCTTCAGAAAAACAAAGAAAGCAGTTATCCAATCCACTAAACTCAGAAAAAAGTCAAAAGATCCTCACCGTGGACAAAATCTCAACTTTTTGCTGAACTTTTTAATTCTAAAAGGTCTAAATGCACCTTTCAGCTACTCCAATGGGATGATCAATATAATTGTTCCAAGGGAGAACTCCTTTGCTATTCAACAGCAGTAGAGAGGCTTACAGTTAAAAAACACATGACAATCTTTATTAAAGCAACTCTAAAAACGAATTTCCATTGGTGCACATTAGATCATGCACAGAATACACACGCACAGAGTAAACATGTCGCTGGTGATACATAAAACATTGGAGGTAAGGATCCTGTATTTCCCTGGGGAAGCACCACCACTAACAGTATCCTGGCACACATTCAAACTCCACCTCAGGAAGTTGCATCACTGTACTACACCCAGGCATATGTAATGCACAGTACAGTGTAAAGAGTGGAGCAGTAGGGAGTACCATACATTGTACATATGAAAAGAGCGGAGTCATTAGGAGTATGTAACATAGTATAGTGTACAGAATGGAGGGGTAAAGAATATGCAATTTACAGTACAGTGTGCAGAGTGGAGCAGTAGGTAGTAATGTACCTTACAGTGTATAGACTGGAGCAGTTACTGCCCCGAAAGCTCGGGTTCAGGTGAATAGGTATATATCTTACCCTTTTCCATTGCATCGAGGAAGGAGGCAGGGATGCCTCCTGTCACCTCTACTATTCGCCCTAGCTTTGGAGTCCTTGGCAGAGGCCATCCATTTTCCCCCAGCAATTATTGGTTTCCAGAGATCCATGAGTGAAGACAAAATAGCATTATATGCCGATGACACATTACTATTTCTAGGGGATACCTTATCATCTTTGTCTGCAGCTATGTCCTTAATTGATACATATGGCTCCTTATTAAAAAAAAAAAAAATAGACTGGAGCAGCCAGTTGTATGTAATGTCAAACATGGCATGAAGAATAGAACAGCCATATAACATATATATCATTGTACAGAACAATAAAGCCATCAGGAGTATGTAACATACAGTACAGTGTACAGAATGGAGCAGTAAGGAGCCATGCACCTTACATTGTATAGACTGGCGCAGTCAGTAGTATGTAATGTAAAACATGACATGAAGCGTAGAACAGTCAGGAGTGTGTAATATACAGTACAAAGCACACTAGTAGGTAGTAAATTATATTTAATTGTACAGAAGAATGGAGCCATAAGCAGTATGTAACATACATTACAGTGTACGGAGTGGATCAGCAGGGAGTACATAATGTACAGTACAGTGTGCATAGTGGAGCAGTAAGAAGTAGCGCACCTTAGACAGTATAGACTGAAGCAGTATACAGTGCGCTAGTAGGGGGTATAATGCAGAAAAGGGCGGCGTCATTAGGAGTATGTACAATACAGTACAGTGTACAGAATGGAGCATTTCTGTACCAAACAGTACAGTGTGCAGAGTGGAGCAGGAGCTAGTAATGTACTTTACAGTGTATAGACTGAAGCAGTAGTATGTAGTGTAAAACATGGCAAGATTAGAGCAGTCAGAAGTGTATAGTGTACAGTACAATGAACAGAGTGAAGCAGTCTGATGTATAAAATGTACAGCATAACATGTATGAATAGAAGGGCCAGGAGTGTGTAATGTATAGCACAGCAAAGAAAGTATCCATGCCCCTTTAAGTCACAGCCACCATTCAGTGCAACATAGCCTTGCCTACTTTTCACATATCTTCACAACATGGTGTCCCTCTTGTTCTAGCTCTAAAGTTAGATTTGTACATGCTTACTTACACACTGCCAATATTTTATACCATTGGTTGATCGTAACAGATGAGCTGTTGAATTGGACATTAAAGGTTGTACAATCATTTAGTGCATAGTAAAGTTCCACAAAAAATCAATACAGCGAATCATAAAAAATAAGAAATTCCTCAGGAAAAATCCAAACACTGTGAAAAAAGGAACAAAAAAAATGTGCAGTGACAAGTAATCTTGATTATCCATGCATCACTTGTGTGAGAGAAATACAAACTCACCAAATTACTAAATATAATGAGCCTTGTAGTAATCAGATTCCCTGCATATCGATATATGTCTGAAGAGGGTGATCATCAGCTCATGAGATATCTCCTTAGAATAATATACCAAAGAAGCCCAGGAGAAGCAGAATGTATATCATAGCGCAACAAGTTTATTGTAGCAGGTATCCAAGCAAGTATATATAATAAATGCACACTTACACTTTTAAGGTGCTAATAAGTCAGCACTAGGGATGGGCCCGGTGCTCGATGCGAACCCATGTTCGCATCGAGCACCGGGCGTTCGCTCGCTTGGCGAGCCCAGAACTATTTTGGCCGCTCGCATCACATTCGTGATTCGTGATTCGCGATTCCGGCGCAGTGCATTGCTGGCTGATGATTGGCCAAGCATGCACTGTGACCCCGCATGCTTGGCCAATCACAGCGCCGGAAACTCGGAGCCATAATTGGCTACAGGCAGGACGCCTGTAGACAATTACAGCTCAGGGGTTTAGTACACGCCCCACCATTTAAAAGGCTGCCACGCCGTCGGCGGCGGTCACATGAGTTCCGGCTTTAGGAGAGATCAGGCTGATTCTGTGTCTTTGCTAGATTCATTCAGATAGAAAGATTTGCTCTACTTTGCTAAACCATTGGCTATTTATTTGCTAAACCATTGCTACCTGTCATTGATCGTCCATTGCTGCTGGTTAGTGTGTTTTTAGCTGCTGCTGGGGATTAGTCTGGTGCGTGTTTTACTGTTAGTACAGTATTTCAGTAGTACCAACCGCAGTGCTGTTAGCACAGCATTGCACCCCAAAAGCACCCATAGGATTTCTAGTGTGTTAGTGGCAGCAAACAGAGCTCCTATATTTTCTTCCCAGAAGCACCCATAGGACTTGTACTGTGTTAGTGGCATCACACAGAGTTCCTATATTTTCTTCCCAGAAGCACCCATAGGACTTCTAGTGTGTTAGTGGCATCACACAGAGTTCCTATATTTTCTTCCCAGAAGCACCCATAGGACTTGTACTGTGTTAGTGGCATCCCACAGAGTTCCTATATTTTCTTCCCAGAAGCACCCATAGGACTTGTACTGTGTTAGTGGCATCACACAGAGTTCCTATATTTTCTTCCCAGAAGCACCCATAGGACTTGTACTGTGTTAGTGGCATCACACAGAGTTCCTATATTTTCTTCCCAGAAGCACCCATAGGACTTCTAGTGTTAGTGGCATCACACAGAGTTCCTATATTTTCTTCCCAGAAGCACCCATAGGACTTGTACTGTGTTAGTGGCATCACACAGAGTTCCTATATTTTCTTCCCAGAAGCACCCATAGGACTTCTAGTGTGTTAGTGGCATCACACAGAGTTCCTATATTTTCTTCCCAGAAGCACCCATAGGACTTGTACTGTTTTAGTGGCATCACACAGAGTTCCTATATTTTCTTCCCAGAAGCACCCATAGGACTTCTAGTGTGTTAGTGGCATCACACAGAGTTCCTATATTTTCTTCCCAGAAGCACCCATAGGACTTGTACTGTGTTAGTGGCATCACACAGAGTTCCTATATTTTCTTCCCAGGAGCACCCATAGGACTTGTACTGTGTTAGTGGCATCACACAGAGTTCCTATATTTTCTTCCCAGAAGCACCCATAGGACTTCTAGTGTGTTAGTGGCATCACACAGAGTTCCTATATTCTCTTCCCAGAAGCACCCATAGGACTTGTACTGTGTTAGTGGCATCACACAGAGTTCCTATATTTTCTTCCCAGAAGCACCCATAGGACTTCTAGTGTGTTAGTGGCATCACACAGAGCTCCCATATTTTCTTCCCAGAAGCACCCATAGGACTTCTAGTGTGTTAGTGGCATCACACAGAGTTCCCATATTTTCTTCCCAGAAGCACCCATAGGACTTCTACTGTGTTAGTGGCATCACACAGAGTTCCTATATTTTCTTCCCAGAAGCACCCATAGGACTTCTAGTGTGTTAGTGGCATCACACAGAGCTCCCATATTTTCTTCCCAGAAGCACCCATAGGACTTGTACTGTGTTAGTGGCATCACACAGAGTTCCTATATTTTCTCCCAGAAGCACCCATAGGACTTCTAGTGTGTTAGTGGCATCACACAGAGTTCCTATATTTTCTTCCCAGAAGCACCCATAGGACCTCTAGTGTGTTAGTGGCATCACACAGAGTTCCTATATTTTCTTCCCAGAAGCACCCATAGGACTTGTACTGTGTTAGTGGCATCACACAGAGTTCCTATATTTTATTCCCAGAAGCACCCATAGGACTTGTACTGTGTTAGTGGCATCACACAGAGTTCCTATATTTTATTCCCAGAAGCACCCATAGGACTTCTAGTGTGTTAGGGGCATCACACAGATTTCCTATATTTTCTTCCCAGAAGCACCCATAGGACTTCTACTGTGTTAGTGGCATCACACAGAGTTCCTATATTTTCTTCCCAGAAGCACCCATAGGACTTCTACTGTGTTAGTGGCATCACACAGAGTTCCTATATTTTCTTCCCAGAAGCACCCATAGGACTTGTACTGTGTTAGTGGCATCACACAGAGTTCCTATATTTTCTTCCCAGAAGCACCCATAGGACTTGTACTGTTTTAGTGGCATCACACAGAGTTCCTATATTTTCTTCCCAGAAGCACCCATAGGACTTCTAGTGTGTTAGTGGCATCACACAGAGTTCCTATATTTTCTTCCCAGAAGCACCCATTAGACTTGTACTGTGTTAGTGGCATCACACAGAGTTCCTATATTTTCTGCCCAGAAGCACCCATAGGACTTCTACTGTTTTAGTGGCATCACACAGAGTTCCTATATTTTCTTCCCAGAAGCACCCATAGGACTTGTACTGTGTTAGTGGCATCACACAGAGTTCCTATATTTTCTTCCCAGAAGCACCCATAGGACTTCTAGTGTGTTAGTGGCATCACACAGAGTTCCTATATTTTCTTCCCAGAAGCACCCATAGGACTTCTAGTGTGTTAGTGGCATCACACAGAGTTCCTATATTTTCTTCCCAGAAGCACCCATAGGACTTGTACTGTGTTAGTGGCATCACACAGAGTTCCTATATTTTCTTCCCAGAAGCACCCATAGGACTTGTACTGTGTTAGTGGCATCACACAGAGTTCCTATATTTTCTTCCCAGAAGCACCCATAGGACTTCTACTGTTTTAGTGGCATCACACAGAGTTCCAATATTTTCTTCCCAGAAGCACCCATAGGACTTCTACTGTGTTAGTGGCATCACACAGAGTTCCTATATTTTCTTCCCAGAAGCACCCATAGGACTTCTACTGTTTTAGTGGCATCACACAGAGTTCCTATATTTTCTTTCCAGAAGCACCCATAGGACTTCTAGTGTGTTAGTGGCATCACACAGAGTTCCTATATTTTCTTCCCAGAAGCACCCATAGGACTTGTACTGTGTTAGTGGCATCACACAGAGTTCCTATATTTTCTTCCCAGAAGCACCCATAGGACTTCTACTGTGTTAGTGGCATCACACAGAGTTCCCATATTTTCTTCCCACAAGCACCCATAGGACTTCTAGTGTGTTAGTGGCATCACACAGAGTTCCTATATTTTCTTCCCAGAAGCACCCATAGGACTTCAATTGTGTGTTAGTGGCATCACACAGAGCTCCTATATTTTCTTCCCAGAAGCACCCATAGGACTTCTAGTGTGTTAGTGGCATCACACAGAGCTCCTATATTTTCTTCCCAGAAGCACCCATAGGACTTCTAGTGTGTTAGTGGCATCACACAGAGCTCCTATATTTTCTTCTCAACTGCACCCATAGGACTTCTAGTGTGTTAGTGGCATCACACAGAGCTCCTATATTTTCTTCCCAGAAGCACCCATAGGACTTCTAGTGTGTTAGTGGCATCACACAGAGTTCCTATATTTTCTTCCGAGAAGCACCCATAGGACTTCTACTGTGTTAGTGGCATCACACAGAGTTCCTATATTTTCTTCCCAGAAGCACCCATAGGACTTCTACTGTGTTAGTGGCATCACACAGAGTTCCTATATTTTCTTCCCAGAAGCACCCATAGGACTTCTACTGTTTTAGTGGCATCACACAGAGTTCCTATATTTTCTTCCCAGAAGCACCCATAGGACTTCTAGTGTGTTAGTGGCATCACACAGAGTTCCTATATTTTCTTCCCAGAAGCACCCATAGGACTTCCAGTGTGTTAGTGGCATCACACAGAGTTCCTATATTTTCTTCCCAGAAGCACCCATAGGACTTCTAGTGTGTTAGTGTCATCACACAGAGTTCCTATATTTTCTTCCCAGAAGCACCCATAGGACTTCTACTGTGTTAGTGGCATCACACAGAGTTCCTATATTTTCTTCCCAGAAGCACCCATAGGACTTCTAGTGTGTTAGTGGCATCACACAGAGTTCCCATATTTTCTTCCCAGAAGCACCCATAGGACTTCTAGTGTGTTAGTGGCATCACACAGAGTTCCCATATTTTCTTCCCAGAAGCACCCATAGGACTTCTAGTGTGTTAGTGGAATCACACAGAGCTCCTATATTTTCTTCCCAGCAGCACCCATAGGACTTCTAGTGTGTTAGTGGCATCACACAGAGTTCCTATATTTTCTTCCCAGAAGCACCCATAGGACTTCAATTGTGTGTTAGTGGCATCACACAGAGCTCCTATATTTTCTTCCCAGAAGCACCCATAGGACTTCTAGTGTGTTAGTGGCATCACACAGAGCTCCTATATTTTCTTCCCAGAAGCACCCATAGGACTTCTAGTGTGTTAGTGGCATCACACAGAGTTCCTATATTTTCTTCCCAGCAGCACCCATAGGACTTCTAGTGTGTTAGTGGCATCACACAGAGTTCCTATATTTTCTTCCCAGAAGCACCCATAGGACTTCAATTGTGTGTTAGTGGCATCACACAGAGCTCCTATATTTTCTTCCCAGAAGCACCCATAGGACTTCTAGTGTGTGTTAGTGGCATCACACAGAGTTCCTATATTTTCTTCCCAGAAGCACCCATAGGACTTCTAGTGTGTTAGTGGCATCACACAGAGTTCCTATATTTTCTTCCCAGAAGCACCCATAGGACTTCTACTGTGTTAGTGGCATCACACAGAGTTCCTATATTTTCTTCCCAGAAGCACCCATAGGACTTCTAGTGTGTTAGTGGCATCACACAGAGTTCCTATATTTTCTTCCCAGAAGCACCCATAGGACTTCTACTGTGTTAGTGGCATCACACAGAGTTCCTATATTTTCTTCCCAGAAGCACCCATAGGACTTCTACTGTGTTAGTGGCATCACACAGAGTTCCTATATTTTCTTCCCAGAAGCACCCATAGGACTTCTACTGTGTTAGTGGCATCACACAGAGTTCCTATATTTTCTTCCCAGAAGCACCCATAGGACTTCTACTGTTTTAGTGGCATCACACAGAGTTCCTATATTTTCTTCCCAGAAGCACCCATAGGACTTCTAGTGTGTTAGTGGCATCACACAGAGTTCCTATATTTTCTTCCCAGAAGCACCCATAGGACTTCTACTGTGTTAGTGGCATCACACAGAGTTCCTATATTTTCTTCCCAGAAGCACCCATAGGACTTCTACTGTTTTAGTGGCATCACACAGAGTTCCTATATTTTCTTCCCAGAAGCACCCATAGGACTTCTAGTGTGTTAGTGGCATCACACAGAGTTCCTATATTTTCTTCCCAGAAGCACCCATAGGACTTCTAGTGTGTTAGTGGCATCACACAGAGTTCCTATATTTTCTTCCCAGAAGCACCCATAGGACTTCTAGTGTGTTAGTGGCATCACACAGAGTTCCTATATTTTCTTCCCAGAAGCACCCATAGGACTTCTAGTGTGTTAGTGGCATCACACAGAGTTCCTATATTTTCTTCCCAGAAGCACCCATAGGACTTCTAGTGTGTTAGTGGCATCACACAGAGCTCCTATATTTTCTTCCCAGAAGCACCCATAGGACTTCTAGTGTGTTAGTGGCATCACACAGAGTTCCTATATTTTCTTCCCAGAAGCACCCATAGGACTTCTAGTGTGTTAGTGGCATCACACAGAGTTCCTATATTTTCTTCCCAGAAGCACCCATAGGACTTCTACTGTGTTAGTGGCATCACACAGAGTCCTATATTTTCTTCCCAGAAGCACCCATAGGACTTCTAATGTGTTAGTGGCATCACACAGAGTTCCTATATTTTCTTCCCAGAAGCACCCATAGGACTTCTAGTGTGTTAGTGGCATCACACAGAGTTCCTATATTTTCTTCCCAGAAGCACCCATAGGACTTCTAGTGTGTTAGTGGCATCACACAGAGCTCCTATATTTTCTTCCCAGAAGCACCCATAGGACTTCTAGTGTGTTAGTGGCATCACACAGAGCTCCTATATTTTCTTCCCAGAAGCACCCATAGGACTTCTAGTGTGTTAGTGGCATCACACAGAGCTCCTATATTTTCTTCCCAGAAGCACCCATAGGACTTCTAGTGTTAGTGGCATCACACAGAGCTCCTATATTTTCTTCCCAGAAGCACCCATAGGACTTCTAGTGTGTTAGTGGCATCACACAGAGCTCCTATATTTTCTTCCCAGAAGCACCCATAGGACTTCTAGTGTGTTAGTGGCATCACACAGAGCTCCTATATTTTCTTCCCAGAAGCACCCATAGGACTTCTAGTGTGTTAGTGGCATCACACAGAGTTCCTATATTTTCTTCCCAGAAGCACCCATAGGACTTGTACTGTGTTAGTGGCATCACACAGAGCTTCCTATATTTTCTTCCCAGAAGCACCCATAGGACTTCTACTGTGTTAGTGGCATCACACAGAGCTCCTATATTTTCTTCCCAGAAGCACCCATAGGACTTCTAGTGTGTTAGTGGCACACAGAGCTCCTATATTTTCTTCCCAGAAGCACCCATAGGACTTCTAGTGTGTTAGTGGCATCACACAGAGCTCCTATATTTTCTTCCCAGAAGCACCCATAGGACTTCTACTGTGTTAGTGGCATCACACAGAGTTCCTATATTTTCTTCCCAGAAGCACCCATAGGACTTCTACTGTTTTAGTGGCATCACACAGAGTTCCTATATTTTCTTCCCAGAAGCACCCATAGGACTTCTAGTGTGTTAGTGGCATCACACAGAGTTCCTATATTTTCTTCCCAGAAGCACCCATAGGACTTCTACTGTGTGTTAGTGGCATCACACAGAGCTCCTATATTTTCTTCCCAGAAGCACCCATAGGACTTCTAGTGTGTTAGTGGCATCACACAGAGCTCCTATATTTTCTTCCCAGAAGCACCCATAGGACTTCTAGTGTGTTAGTGGCATCACACAGAGCTCCTATATTTTCTTCCCAGAAGCACCCATAGGACTTCAATTGTGTGTTAGTGGCATCACACAGAGCTCCTATATTTTCTTCCCAGAAGCACCCATAGGACTTCTAGTGTGTTAGTGGCATCACACAGAGCTCCTATATTTTCTTCCCAGAAGCACCCATAGGACTTCAATTGTGTGTTAGTGGCATCACACAGAGTTCCTATATTTTCTTCCCAGCAGCACCCATAGGACTTCTAGTGTGTTAGTGGCATCACACAGAGCTCCTATATTTTCTTCCGAGAAGCACCCATAGGACTTGTACTGTGTTAGTGGCATCACACAGAGTTCCTATATTTTCTTCCCAGAAGCACCCATAGGACTTGTACTGTTTTAGTGGCATCACACAGAGTTCCTATATTTTCTTCCCAGAAGAACCCATAGGACTTCTAGTGTGTTAGTGGCATCACACAGAGTTCCTATATTTTCTTCCCAGAAGCACCCATAGGACTTCCAGTGTGTTAGTGGCATCACACAGAGTTCCTATATTTTCTTCCCAGAAGCACCCATAGGACTTCTAGTGTGTTAGTGGCATCACACAGAGTTCCTATATTTTCTTCCCAGAAGCACCCATAGGGCTTGTACTGTGTTAGTGGCATCACACAGAGCTCCCATATTTTCTTCCCAGAAGCACCCATAGGACTTCTAGTGTGTTAGTGGAATCACACAGAGCTCCTATATTTTCTTCTCAGCACCACCCACAGGACTTCTAGTGGGTTAGTGGCATCACACAGAGCTCCTATATTTTCTTCCCAGAAGCACCCATAGGACTTCAATTGTGTGTTAGTGGCTACACACAGAGCTCCTATATTTTCTTCCCAGCAGCACCCATAGGACTTCTAGTGTTTTAGTGGCATCACACAGAGCTCCTATATTTTCTTCCCAGAAGCACCCATAGGACTTCTAGTGTGTTAGTGGCATCACACAGAGCTCCTATATTTTCTTCTCAGAAGCACCCACAGGACTTCTAGTGTGTTAGTGGCATCAAACAGAGCTCCTATATTTTTTCCCAGAAGCACCCATAGGACTTCTACTGTGTTAGTGGCATCACACAGAGTTCCTATATTTTCTTCCCGGAAGCACCCATAGGACTTCTACTGTGTTAGTGGCATCACACAGAGTTCCTATATTTTCTTCCCAGAAGCACCCATAGGACTTCTAGTGTGTTAGTGGCATCACACAGAGGTCCTATATTTTCTTCCAGAAGCACCCATAGGACTTCTACTGTGTTAGTGGCATCCCACAGAGTTCCTATATTTTCTTCACAGAAGCACCCATAGGACTTCTACTGTGTTAGTTGCATCACACAGAGTTCCTATATTTTCTTCCCAGAAGCACCCATAGGACTTCTACTGTGTTAGTGGCATCACACAGAGTTCCTATATTTTCTTCCCAGAAGCACCCATAGGACTTCTAGTGTGTTAGTGGCATCACACAGAGTTCCTATATTTTCTTCCCAGAAGCACCCATAGGACTTCTACTGTGTTAGTGGCATCACACAGAGTTCCTATATTTTCTTCCCAGAAGCACCCATAGGACTTCTAGTGTGTTAGTGGCATCACACAGAGTTCCTATATTTTCTTCCCAGAAGCACCCATAGGACTTCTAGTGTGTTAGTGGCATCACACAGAGCTCCTATATTTTCTTCCCAGAAGCACCCATAGGACTTCTAGTGTGTTAGTGGCATCACACAGAGCTCCTATATTTTCTTCCCAGAAGCACCCATAGGACTTCTAGTGTGTTAGTGGCATCACACAGAGCTCCTATATTTTCTTCCCAGAAGCACCCATAGGACTTCAATTGTGTGTTAGTGGCATCACACAGAGCTCCTATATTTTCTTCCCAGAAGCACCCATAGGACTTCTAGTGTGTTAGTGGCATCACACAGAGCTCCTATATTTTCTTCCGAGAAGCACCCATAGGACTTGTACTGTGTTAGTGGCATCACACAGAGTTCCTATATTTTCTTCCCAGAAGCACCCATAGGACTTGTACTGTGTTAGTGGCATCACACAGAGTTCCTATATTTTCTTCCCAGAAGCACCCATAGGACTTCTACTGTTTTAGTGGCATCACACAGAGTTCCTATATTTTCTTCCCAGAAGAACCCATAGGACTTCTAGTGTGTTAGTGGCATCACACAGAGTTCCTATATTTTCTTCCCAGAAGCACCCATAGGACTTCCAGTGTGTTAGTGGCATCACACAGAGTTCCTATATTTTCTTCCCAGAAGCACCCATAGGACTTCTAGTGTGTTAGTGGCATCACACAGAGTTCCTATATTTTCTTCCCAGAAGCACCCATAGGGCTTGTACTGTGTTAGTGGCATCACACAGAGCTCCCATATTTTCTTCCCAGAAGCACCCATAGGACTTCTAGTGTGTTAGTGGAATCACACAGAGCTCCTATATTTTCTTCCCAGCAGCACCCATAGGACTTCTAGTGTGTTAGTGGCATCACACAGAGCTCCTATATTTTCTTCCCAGAAGCACCCATAGGACTTCAATTGTGTGTTAGTGGCTACACACAGAGCTCCTATATTTTCTTCCCAGCAGCACCCATAGGACTTCTAGTGTTTTAGTGGCATCACACAGAGCTCCTATATTTTCTTCCCAGAAGCACCCATAGGACTTCTAGTGTGTTAGTGGCATCACACAGAGCTCCTATATTTTCTTCCCAGAAGCACCCATAGGACTTCTACTGTGTTAGTGGCATCACACAGAGTTCCTATATTTTCTTCCCGGAAGCACCCATAGGACTTCTACTGTGTTAGTGGCATCACACAGAGTTCCTATATTTTCTTCCCAGAAGCACCCATAGGACTTCTAGTGTGTTAGTGGCATCACACAGAGTTCCTATATTTTCTTCCCAGAAGCACCCATAGGACTTCTACTGTGTTAGTGGCATCCCACAGAGTTCCTATATTTTCTTCCCAGAAGCACCCATAGGACTTCTACTGTGTTAGTGGCATCACACAGAGTTCCTATATTTTCTTCCCAGAAGCACCCATAGGACTTCTACTGTGTTAGTGGCATCACACAGAGTTCCTATATTTTCTTCCCAGAAGCACCCATAGGACTTCTAGTGTGTTAGTGGCATCACACAGAGTTCCTATATTTTCTTCCCAGAAGCACCCATAGGACTTCTACTGTGTTAGTGGCATCACACAGAGTTCCTATATTTTCTTCCCAGAAGCACCCATAGGACTTCTAGTGTGTTAGTGGCATCACACAGAGTTCCTATATTTTCTTCCCAGAAGCACCCATAGGACTTCCAGTGTGTTAGTGGCATCACACAGAGCTCCTATATTTTCTTCCCAGAAGCACCCATAGGACTTCTAGTGTGTTAGTGGCATCACACAGAGCTCCTATATTTTCTTCCCAGCAGCACCCATATGACTTCTAGTGTGTTAGTGGCATCACACAGAGCTCCTATATTTTCTTCCCAGCAGCACCCATAGGACTTCTAGTGTGTTAGTGGCATCACACAGAGCTCCTATATTTTCTTTCCAGAAGCACCCATAGGACTTCTAGCGTGTTAGTGGCATCACACAGAGCTCCTATATTTTCTTCCCAGAAGCACCCATAGGACTTCTAGTGTGTTAGTGGCATCACACAGAGCTCCTATATTTTCTTCCCAGAAGCACCCATAGGACTTCAATTGTGTGTTAGTGGCATCACACAGAGCTCCTATATTTTCTTCCCAGAAGCACCCATAGGACTTCTAGTGTGTTAGTGGCATCACACAGAGCTCCTATATTTTCTTCCCAGCAGCACCCATAGGACTTCTAGTGTGTTAGTGGCATCACACAGAGCTCCTATATTTTCTTCCCAGAAGCACCCATAGGACTTCTAGTGTGTTAGTGGCATCACACAGAGCTCCTATATTTTCTTTGCAGAAGCACCCATAGGACTTCTAGTGTGTTAGTGGCATCACACAGAGCTCCTATATTTTCTATGCAGCAGCACCCATAGGACTTGGCCATGGGACACGCGCGTCTTTGTTTTCGGCAGCTGGACATGTGGAGCCGCATCATGCTGAAGGCTTGGTAGAATGGATGACCAAGCCCTCCTCATCCTCCTCATCCTCTCTCACCCAGGCTCAGGGTACTGGCAGAGCAGCTGCCAACGCGTACTCAATGGCATCATCAGCCACCCCTTCCCTAGACCCACCATGTCCTCCTGAGGAGTCCCCCCGAACTCTTTGAGCACAGTGTTGGGTACATGCTCCAGGAGGATGCCCAACGATTCGAAGGCTCGGATGATGATACCCAGCTTGAGGAAGTCAGTAGTGTGCGCGCAGAGAGAGGGGATGCTGAAGGACAGCAATCTGGCAGTACTGTTCCACCAGCTGCAGCTTACTGCCAGGTTTGCTCTAGTGGTGAAGAGGGAGGGGATGATGAGGTCACTGACTCCACGTGGGTGCCTGAAGGGAGAGAGGATGAGGAGGAGGACGAGGAGGAGTAGGATGCGGCGTCACATGTCCAACGAGGCAGGATGCCCCCTGGAGGCCAGCTAGAGGCCAGCACAGCAACTATACAACACCGCAGAGCTCCGCCTGTGCAGGGCGCTGCCTCTGCACGTTATCAGAAAAGTTCTTTGGTGTGGGCCTTTTTTGAGACGAGTGCATCAGATCGCACCACTGCTATTTGCAATATTTGTCTCAAGCGTATCTCGCGTGGCCAAAACATCAGCCGCTTGGGCACCACAAGCATGAGCAGACATATGTCGACCTGCCATGCAGCTCGTTGGCAAGCACACGTAAAAGACCCACACCAAAGAACTAAGCGGACCTCTCCTTGCTCCTCATCAGCTGGGATCTCCATCCCCACTACATCTTCAGTCCTCTCTGAAAGCTGCTCTGAGAGGACTGAAGGTGTAGAATTAGGTGTGTCACAACCAAGTACTTGCAGTACACCGACGTCCGATTCTACCAGGCAAATTTCCCTGCCCCAGCTGCTGGACCGTCGAAAGAAGTACACTCCCAGCCATCCACATGCCCAGCGGTTGAATGCTAGCTTGGCTAAATTGCTAGCACTTCAACTGCTGCCTTTTCAGTTGGTAGACTCGGCCCCCTTCCGTGAGTTTGTTCAATGTGCGGTTCCTCAGTGGCAGGTTCCCAAACGCCACTTTTTCTCACGGAAGGCGATTCCGTCTCTCTACCGGCATGTGGAAGGCAATGTCCATGCCTCGCTGGGGCGGTCAGCGGTAAGGTGCATATTACCGCTGACTCATGGTCCAGCAGGCATGGACAGGGACGTTACCTTTCTTTCACGGCCCATTGGGTCACTCTATTGGCAGCTGGGAGGGATGCAGGACAAGGTGCAGTAGTGTTGGAGGTTGTTCTGCCACCACGCCTCCAAAATGCTACTACTGCTACTGGTTGTGACACACCTCTCTCCTCCACCCCCTCCTCTTCTTCTTCCTCCAGTGCTCTGTCCTCGGAACCAGAGGTGCTCCGTAGGCGTACAAGGGGCTACGCAAGTACGCAGGCAAAAAGATGCCATGCCGTGCTTGCGCTGGTGTGTTTGGGGGACAGGAGCCACACTGGGCCAGAGGTTCTGGCAGCTCTGCAGGGGCAGGCCGAGAGGTGGTTGACGCCACGCCAGCTTAAGCCAGGAATGGTCGTTTCTGACAATGGAAAAAAAATAGAAAAGTAAATCCTGCGCCAGCACACCGAAACTAACTAAATGGATGCTGCGCACACTAAAAGGAAATGTCTGAACCCAAGTGGAATAAAAAAGAAGAGGTAGTGGCGTGCAAAGTTAAACTAAATATTTAAAAGACAAAAGATAGCAGATCATAGACATAAATTGCCAATTAAAACTCCGGGTACATAATTAGGCATATAATAAAATATAACAAGCAATAGTGCATAAAGTGGTGTGATAAAAACCAAATCATGTGATAAAAGCAATCCTGGTTAAAAAATGCATCATAAAAGTCGCATGATGTGACTGGATAAAATAACAGTGCATCCAAATGTATATAAAAACAGTGATGTGATATATAAAAAAACGTGATGGAAATCTTTAAACGCATGTAATGTGCATCCAAGAATGTGAAAGAGGGAGTGATCCAAACGGATAAAATCAATATATCATATGAGTGATATAGGGAATAGGATAATATAAAGTGCAAAGAAGCAGAGGAGACTATGAAATCTCGTATATATTGGTATCAAATCCGTGCCATCTAAATCGTAATGGCAAACTGGAGTGAAAGAAAAATGCAAATACTAAAATTGTGAATAGCGATTAAAAAGTCGCAAAATATAAAAGTCCAAATAGAAAGTCCATATATAGCATAAGTGCAGGGTGACTTTGATATCTTCTATCCAGCAAAAGGCAAGCTATCAGTGCTGAGGTATCCGGTGGTGATAAGGGATAATCTATAAATCCTGTGCAGTGATCCGTGTGATTTTCTCGTGAAATCCTAATAGGGATATGGGTGGCCCCTTACCTTACAGCTGTAAGGTTACAGCAGTGTAATATGGGTCTTTATGGTCATAGGAGACCGTCCTCTCTGGGGTGTCTTTCCGATTTTTCAAATGTCTGTCCCAGGTAGTTCCCTTCAGCTTTACTCCTTATCCAGGCAGGGGCAGGGAGGGGGGATGGGGGGGTTTTCACCTCAATATGCACATGAAATAAGATAGCCTCATAGTGTAGTATGTCAATGGTAAACAAGCATTTATTGCAATCAAACGGGTAAACAGATAAAATGGGTACTCACATTAAAACAGTGAATACAGATACAGGGTAAAAACGAGCTTCGAGCTCGGTGGCGTCACTTCCGGTAGGTCACGTGTCCCGACGCGTGTTCGTCACTTGTCACGTGACTTCATCAGGGGTACCTAGTGCCTCTACCATCGTCTTTAAATAGGCTGTGTAAAAATCAATTAGCGGCCATTTTGCCGTAGCGCCGATCACCGGAAGTAGTCACAGATACGTCGCCGGAAATGGAACGGCGGCCATTTTAATCCTCCTCCTCCTCCTCCTCATCCTCTTCCTGTGTGATGGGTGGGACAGAAGGAACACTGTCCGGATAAAGGGGGCCTTGAGAGGCAAGGAAGTCCTCCTCTTCCTGCCTCTGTTCTGCCTCAAGTGCCCTGTCCATTATCCCACGCAGCGTATGCTCCAACAGGTGGACAAGAGGTACAGTGTCACTGATGCATGCACTGTCACTGCTCACCATCCTCGTGGCCTCCTCAAATGGTGAGAGGACAGTGCATGCATCCCTGATCATGCTCCACTGACGTGGGGAAAAAAAAACCAAGCTCCCCTGACCCTGTCCTGGTGCCGTAGTCGCAAAGGTACTCATTGATGGCCCTCTGCTGCGTGTGGAGTCGCTGCAGCATGGCCAACGTTGAGTTCCACCTGGTAGGCATGTCACATATTAGGCGGTTCTTGGGCAGGTTCAGCTCCTTTTGCAGCTCAGTCAGCCGAGCACTGGCATTATAAGATCGGCGGAAATGCACACAGACTTTCCTGGCCTGCCTCAGGACATCCTGTAAGCCTGGGAACCTGCCCAAGAACCGCTGCACCACCACCAGGTTGAGGACGTGAGCCATACAGGGCACATGGGTGAGCTGCCCCTGTCGCAGGGCGGAGAGGAGGTTGGAGCCAATTTATTTCGAACGTTCGCGTCCATTATAACGTATAGGGTTCGAAAATTCGCGCAAACTTTCGGTTGGTTCGAAGGTTCTGGTGCGAACCGAACCCGGGGGTGTTCGGCTCATCCCTAGTCAGCACCAACATGTACAGCCAGCCAAGTAGAAATTGCACATTGGATAATAAAATCAGCAGAGCTTCCCCTCATTTCAGATCTACCCCTCAGAGTTACAGAGACTGCACTTCCAAGTGCATTTTGAGTGCAATGTCAAGTGCAATTTGCACTTGTAGTTTTCACTTGTAGTGCAAAGTGGATTTGCCTTTAGTAAATAACCCCCACTGTGTTGATTTCTTGTGGAACATTGCTATGCACTAAATTATTTTCTAGAGCTGTTATTTTTAGAAGGTTTTTGAGTTGAACTTCATGAGCTGAGTTTAAGCTGAGGATCACCCTCTTCAGGCATATATCGATATCCAGGGAATCTGATTATTACAAGGCTCATTATATTTAGTCATCTGGTGAGTTGTTATTTCTCTCACACGAGTGATGGTGAAGCACGGGTAATCAAGATTACTTGTCACTGCACATTTTCTGTTCCTTTTTTCACAGTGTTTGGATTTTTCCTGAGGACTTTCTTCTTCTTTATGATTCACTGTGTTGATTTAGCGCCAAACTTTTTATTTTCTGAAATACATTTACAAGGTGGCATATTCACTTGAAAAAGGGCAGCTGAACTCACAATGTTTGCACGTATATTATGTATATTTTTTTGGCGCCACTACTTGTTATTCAATCACATACAATTAAAGGTTGTACATCTACAGGTTCCAATGATGAAAATGCAGCCCTGTAGACATCTTTCATAATTTGGCATTTGACTTCATCAATGAATAATCATGTGGAATTTTTGTTGTATTTTTGTAGACACTGCATCCTGGTAACACTAGAGCATCACAGGGGTTTTACGCCGTAGCCTTGTATTTATGGTTGACCTCGAAATCATTTTTCTCCCAGGATGTGACACACATGTTCTTTCTGGAAAAGAAACAACTGCCCTCATATGTCTGCCCTCTGTAATGATGGAAATTGCAGTGTATTACGCCAGAATTGAGTTGACTACTATTTTCATTGCTATTGCCACCAAACCACGTTATGAAGATGGATGACTCTTCATATGCAATTTTGACGGCGTTCACTGGTCTTTTCAAAGATATAACATTACAAGATAATTTCTGTGAAACCGTAATAAGTCTGTGCATAGCCCATGAAAACATGAATCAAGCAAAGATTTGCACTGAAGGTTGTGACTCTAGAATATTACGCTGTTTTAAGTGTTTTTTTTGTATAAGAAGACACAGAATTTTCATTGCAGACACTAACAAAAAATCTATATACAGTAGATGCATAGCGATTTACAAGGAAACAGCTGCAAGCAGAAACATGTAAAAATACTGTTAAAAAGAGAACTTGTATATGACCAAAGGCTTGTTTACACATTTATCATTGCCACTTTGTCAACCACTTAATTCACCTAAAATTCTAAAAAAATAAAAATAATTGCGGTATGTATAGTTTTTAGATAAGCCTACTTGTAACCTACATTATATTTAATATAGTAATGCAAACAGCAATAATGGTATACAAAGGACAATCAGATTTTTAGCATACGGGTGACGGATAATACTAGTAATCAAGTGATGCGTGTTAGGCTCCCTATAACATGTGCCCTCTGGTGTACAGTTTGGTGATATGGTGCAATGCATTGTAACCATGCATTACATTGTGGTTGATTTACTAAAACCGGAGCGTGCAAAGTCTGGTGCAGCAAAACATAGAAACCAATCAGCTTCCAGGTTTTGGCAAAGCCTAATTGAACAAGCTGAATTTAGAAACGGGTTGGCTACCATGCAGAGCTGCACTAGATTTTGCATTTTTTCTTTTTCAATACTGTACAATTACATTTTATTCATTTACATTTCACCTGCAGTGCATTGAGATGTAGTGTAGTTAATTATTGCACACAATGGGGTTGTTTTATTAAAACTGGAAAGTGCCAAATCTGGTGCAGCTGTGCATGGTAGCCAATCAGCTTCAGCTTGTTCAATTAAGCATTAGAAAAAAAAAATGGAAGCTGATTAAAAGTAATTCTGAACTGTCCAGTGCAGTGGCGGTGTATCCATTTATGTATCCATTTTTTACCAGAATTCCAGTGGCGGGGGGTGTTTTTGAAGCACATGATTAAAGCCATAGGCACTAATAGGCTTTAAAAAAGGTGAACTGTGAGTGCAAAGCATTGCGCTCGCAGTCCACCCAGGTGTGTTAGAAAAGCGAATGAATATTCGCTTTACTAACACTGAACCACCTCTCAGCCAATCAGGTGCGTGGGTCTGTTACCTGTCACCTGATTGGCTGAAAGGATAGGTGCTACGATTAGACACCTATCAGGAGGAGGGGAGGAGACACACAGAGGACACAGGAGCCGCTGTCTGACCCGCTGCAAGGTCCCACCGCTCGCAGCCAACACCCGTAGGCCTGACCCACCATAAGACAGGGTAAGTGCCGGGCAGACGGCGAGCCTGGGGTCAAAGTGGCAACTTTTGATGGGCACAGTGGCACTATTTGATGGGCACAGTGGCAGCATTTGATAGGGCACAGTGGCATCATTTGATGGGGCACAGTGGCACTATTTGGTGGGCACAGTGGCAGCATTTGATGGGGCACAGTGACACTATTTGATAGACACAGTGGCTGCAATTAATGGGCACAGTGGCAGCATTTGAAGGGGCACAGTAGCAGCATTTTATGGGGCACAGTGGCACTATTTGATGGGCACAGCTGCAGCATTTGATGGGGCAGAATTTTTCAGTTTGTTTGCGCCCCCCCAAAAATTTTGAGCACCAGGTGCCGAGCTGAACTTAAAGAATACAGGGCGAGTTGACTCGTCTATGCATTGGGACAGCGCTGTGTATATGGCTTAAATTTGCACTAAGCTAGAATGAGACACCAATATTTACTGCTAAGTAAGGATCTCTAAAAAGACACTTGTACATACTGAGCAAATAAAAACTGCTGAACATGAGTAAATTTAAAGAGGGTGAATGATGTGGCCGATTCTTTTAGTAAGATCCATAATACATTTTAAAATACAATTGCAGCACCAGTTGTTGCTACAATTATGTTTCTATAATTTAATGTGGGATTTACATATTTTATTCCGCATTGCTAGCAACCTTTACTTTTTGAGCTAGCACAGACAATTATTTTTGTTAATGATCCATAATAAGCTTATGAGACAAGATAAAACAGATATACTGTACCGGTAATACACTATGGTAATACTATAGTATACTATAGTAATTACTGTGTTCCACAATATAAGCATATATCTATAGTTTTAATGCTAAATGGTAATCTTCATCTTCCCACCCTATGCTATATAGTTACATTACATCAATCTCTCTGCACACCTATGGCTCATAACAGAAGCAATAAAAGAAGATATTGCTACATACTATCATCTTTCACATCTTCTTTGATATAAGACAGTAACAAGCATATCTTCAGAGAGACTAGTGCAAATGACAAATCATTTTAATAAGCACACTAGGCAAAATATCCTCATTCTCACTGGTCGTACAGGCTCCAAAGCAATACATTTGATTGTTCTTGCAATATGACGCCGGGCAGATGTGCCTGCTCATCAAGTGTATACAAATTACTAAATAAAAAGACATATTTTTGTCCCATTGGCCAGCCCCACCTCAAATAACTATATACAGAATTGTTTTAATTATGTATAGGAATAGGTGAGTTTGGTCAGCCACTAACTTCCAACAGCAGTGACATCTCCACACCGGAGTCCCTTTCCCTGCCACAGAATCTCATTCTTCCTGCTACACTCAGAAGAGTCTCATATCTCCTGAATTCTATAAAATGTAAAACAAAGAATCTAACCAGAAGAATAAAAAGGCCTTGTGATGGCCACTCAAAGTTTCTGCTGATATTTACCCAAGGTTTTCATATCCATGTTGGATATACTGGGGTTGATTTACTAAAGGAAAAAAGGCATTTCACTTTGCAAGAGAAGTTGCACTTTAAGCAGGGTTACAAAGACAGGGAGCCCCCCCCCCCCAAAGGTCAGGTTAGAAACAATAAGACATAAGTAGTTCTCCACCTTTTGGTTCCGAAAGAGTCACCTAATGCCAGGAACACCAATGGATACTATAACCACTTCCCGACTGCCCCGTAGCAAATTTATTGCTACAGGGCAGCCGTTCTGTGCAGATTCATGTGTATATATGTGATTCTGCACTTCCCGGTAGGGGGCATGCGGAGTGTTGCTTCTGCTATGATTAGTCACAGCAGAAGCCGATCAGCGAGTGCCAGCCAATGGATGTCCACCAGCACCCACTGGTCGTCCAGAAGGGAGGCTGGATGGAGCTCTGCATATATAAACAATGCATGGCTCCGCCCTGACAGCAGGGATGTGATGGATTCATCCCATCCCTAAGTAAAAACAGCACAAATAGTACACAACAACAAGGTGACAGGCACACATTTAACTCTTTGATCACCCTAGATGTTTAACCCTTTCCCAGCCAGTGTCATTAGTACAGTGACAGTGCATATTTTTAGCACTGATCACTGTTTTAGTGTCACTGGTTCCCACAAATTGTCAAAAGTATCAGTTAGTGTCATGCCGCAACATCACAGTCTAGCTATAAGTCACTGATCGCCACCATTACTAGTATAAAATAAATACATAGAAATTCCAGTATATAGCCCATAGTTTGTAGATGCTATAACTTTTGTGCAAACCAATGAATATACGCTTATTGGGATTTTTTTTACTGAAAATATGTAGCAAAATACATATTGGCCTAAAACTATGAAGACTTCATTTTCA